>BSBK01009206.1:815000-1236858 GCA_027943335.1 Chamaecyparis obtusa
TTGTTATTTTAGAATTGTTTTAATGTGATGCTAGTTTTTTAAAATTTAAGTTAGTGAACTTTTCTTTTTGAGTGTTGGCTTTTGTGGCTTTCCTTTTTAGTTGTTTGTAATTTAATTGTCACAATAGATTTCAAAATTATCATTCTTTTATTTATTTATGGGAATTTTAGTAATTTTTCTATTGGGTGATTAATTTATTATTAAATATCAATGCAAAAAAAACAAGTTTGGGATTTAAACTTTGTAAGTAAATTTTGAACTTGAAAATATTGAATTTAATATTAATAACGAATTAAAGTGGAAATTTTTATAGATGTTAATGCTAGTATTAAATTTTTAAGAATGGGTAATTTTTAATATTTTAAATACAAGATTTATTCTAGTAGTGTAAATAAAGTTGGTTTGTGATTAATTTAATGCCCCCTTCTCTTAGTCTATTTTATTAGATTAAGTTTTATCTCTTTAAAAGTTTTAGACTGACAAAAAATAGAGAGTAGTACTTGAAACAGTAACTAGAAGACTGTATTGACCTGTGGTTTTAATTTGGAGTTGACTTGTAGGGTATAGATCACATTGGGCATTCTGCTAGATTAGGTATAAATCACTTGAATCACTTTGTACCCTATACTTTTGTCTAAAACTTCCATGGACAGTCTATTAGAACTTGTACTTTCTAGATTTACAATGGTAGGTTTGCCACATGTTCCTACACATAGTAAAATGGGGAAATTGTTGTGGACAGGGATTTGCCTTGGTCAAACCCTAGTTGAGGAATCAACGTTGAAATCGAAATAAAATTGCATGAAAGAAAAATATGTAAATGATAAAGGTAAATATTAGATCTACCTTGTAAATGTATATACCTTCATAAATAAATATTAAGATCACACATATTTGTGAAGGTGTTTGTATGTTTCCTGAGTTGTAGTTTTTGAACCTTGGAATGTACAAAGAAATCAAGGATGTCTTTACAAATGCATAGATCTTCTAAATACTCCACATAGATCTTCAATGTTGTTATGCTTGATGGATACTTTCTTGGAAGGATGGAGGAAGAATGCATGTGGATGGTCAAAGGATCTTCTTGCTTGATAGGGAACTCCTCTACTTGGCCATCATGGGAGAGAAGCTTTATACAATGGAGAAGATTGCCTTCAAAGATGCCTTGGATGCTTGGAGAATGCTAGATCTTGAATTCACTTGCAAATCTTGAGAGCACATATAGAATCTTGATCTTGGTTCTTGAGTTCTTGCTTGGGTATATGGATGTGGATGTCCAAATGAGGAGAGATAGGGCCACTTCTATACATTTCACAATATTTCAGGGCTAAAAAATCAGAGGAGGCCGACACGGTTCTAATATCCCGCTAAAACATCACAATGAACCACCCATTTGAATTTGGGACCAAATCTCGGGGAACAAATTGCCTAGGGAATTTTGTACCTGAAGAGATAGACCAAAACTTTAGTGGGGATTCAATAGGAGGAAAAGATGTTGGAAATGAAGAAGATAGGTTGCTAGATCAAGCATAACGGACACCTAATTGAGCATCTAATAATAGGTGCCTATAATTTAGGGTGGTACACCTTTTAATTTTTGATATACTTATCTTTGCTACTTCAAATTATGCTACAAGAGAGTACAACCTCGGTCAGTTGTGTTTTAATTTGAAATTTAAGTGCTATGTTCTAAATAATAATTTTATAATTAGAAGACAACTAAAACTATTTTATAATTATAACATTAATTTTGACTCCTCTATTTTATTAGACATATTAATAATATTATTAGTTATATTTTTTTTAACCACATATGATAACTCATTATTTTTGTTCAACATATAATTAAGATACTATAAACTTGATTTATTAATAATAGGCACAGTTTTTCAACAATCAACGAACTTAGTTTTATAGTGTTCTTTTAGATTCAATTTTGTACATTTCTTATTCTTAAGATTTTCAATATACTTTTTAATATTGATATTTAATGCTATCTTTATCTCTGGTTCTCTATTCTATTTTATATATTATACCATGCAAGTTTATAAAGTTATAGTCAAAGAGTTGTAGTTCAATTGGTTGAGCATAATTGTTGAGGATGATGACATGAGATATAGAAAGTCATCCACTAAGGTTCAAACCTTTAATGACAATTTCAGGCAAAAAATATTTATAGTCCACTAAATATTACTCGACATAACTATAAATATTCCTTTAATCAACTATTTAATAAGTGGTAGTGAAGAAAATGCAATAAGGTTCACAAGAATTACTAATCATTTTAGTTAGCAGCAGGCCATATTGTACCATTTTTGTTTGCATGTCTTGTTTGGCAAAATTCATCCATATCACTAAAAGTTTTAAGTCCATGAAATCATAGAAAAATAATTTTCTAAATATTATTTGTTAAAAAATTTCCATCTCTACCTTAATTAAGATCAATATTTTTGAAATATAAAAAATTGTCTACATCTGATTTGCTGAAAAAGTGATTGTTAATAAGATGTTAAACACATACTCTTACATACTACTACATGAACTAAAAACATCAATACTCATTAAAGCCAGACATTTTTTTAATTCTATTTCTATTGTAATTAGGCTTAAAAAAACATTGAGACCTAGTTAGGGTAAATTCCGAAGCTAATTTGAAGGGACATAGTTGAGAACAAAAATATAAAACCAATTGCAATAAAAGACAAAATGTTGTGAATACAAATTTGTGGTTTGCCTTCCCAAGAGAGGGTAAAATAAGGGCAGTTGGAGGCTCGAGAGAGAGAGAGAAAGAAGGCCCAGCGCAATATGACCTCGCCCTAAAGTCAGCGCCTCGATCTGCACTCCAGTCAAACTACGGTCATGTGATTCTGACGACCTAATAAACAATCTGCATATTATTTAATGTGCAACAGATGTATTCATCATTCAAAATTTCACTCTCTTCTGCCGCACTATAATTACGTCGTTTCCCTGCCATGACGTTGTCGTTACTGTCATCTTTGACTCGTCTATTTTAATTTTACTTGGTACTAGGAGGGAGGTGTATGTTGTAAGTTGTACTCCTAGGGAATGCTAAATTACTTTACCAATGCTATGTACCTCGAAAACTTGAATGTGCTTTTGCCCCCCTCACTTTCACCGCTACACATGTTTCTTGTTTTCTCATCTCCTTGCTAGGATTCTCTTACACAAACAGCCATGGGCTTTGTGATTTCTTATTGAGGAGAGGAATATGGGGATAGCTCAACAATCTAGAGTTTTGTTCTAAGTTACAAACCAAGTTTTTTGATTTAGAGTTTAGTTCTTATTTATGGGGTGTGTTGCGAGTCTTCTTGTAATCTCTTGACAATGTGCAATGAATTCTACATGTCATATAAAGTTTAAAATTAAAAATTGAATTTATGATCTAGGCTACCTAAAGCGATAATTGAGATTGAACGAGCTAACGCAGGGGCCCTATGAGACTTGCAATTGCTTTTTATTAGGGGTAAAACATGCGTTGAAGGGACTCGAAACCCTACTTACAAAATGTTGCAATCAAGATAAACACAAGTGATCAACAATCTACTATCAACCAAAACACATAATAATGCCAAAACATACAATAGCATCAAAACACAAAAAAATACCAACATAAATAATAACAACACAAAAAACAACCAAGAAGGACTAGTGGAGGTGCTTGAGGGCATCCACTACCTCTTCCTTGAGAACATTGATATTCTACTACACATTTTTATTATCACCCATGTCTTTGCATTTCTTAAGAGTGATTTGCTAATTGTGTGTATTGCTAATTGTGTGTATCTGATCTAGTGCTTTTCCTTTCTTTTTGTATTATTTTATGATAAATTGATTAGGTACATTTCAAGTTGTTTAAAAGTTTATTGTTTAAAACTAAGATTTTAGAGTTACCTTGTATTTTTGTTGAGGTATTCATGGTATAATCAAATGGCATCACACAATATGTGATGATATTAGATTCACAATTTATAATCATGGACAATGTTGTTTCCAGATTAGACTGTGCAAAATTTAGGACATCATATGTTTTTTAGATCCAACGAGCATATTTCATTCAATTATTAGTACTTTTAAATTATAAAATGTTTTTTTAATATAAAAACATGAAGGAACTTCTAATGAAGGACTTTTGATTAGAACATCCTTCAATTGAAAGTGCCTTAGTGGCACCTATTCCATATGTTGTCCTTTTATTTAATAAAAAAATGGTGATTCACATCATGCTTTTTATGATCAAACAAAATTGCCACGGCATATTTTGTCTTTAAAGTAAGTTTTCATAAAGGTGTAATTTTAAGTTTTTTTTGTTTTTATTATGTTTATTTTCTATTTTCTAATAGATAATTTTTAAATCAAACATAAAGACTTCTATTCAACACATATACAAAAGGATAGAAAGAAATCTAGAAAAACAATAGTTCTTCCTATAAATAAATATCTTTATTTTTATTTGTTGTATGTTGTATAGGGAAAAAATGTTACACTATTATAAAATATGTAAAAAAAAACATGTCTCATAAATTACTAGTTTACATTATCTTCGAATTCTTAAAAACTTTCTTACTATAGTTCATTGAAAATAAAAAACTAGCTAAAAATGGTAATTCCAAAGGTTCATTTAGAATGAAGCATAAGACAAATCATTATGTTTCTACCCATGTAATGGAAAATAGAAATAACCAATACACATTTGAGAGTGAATTCTTTTAGTAACTCGTGTTGCCTCTAAATTTATTAAAATAATAAATAGGATACAAATAAATGAGTACAAATAACAAGAAAAAAAATAAGATTTTCGTGACTAGAAAAGGGGCAAAGACATCAAAATTGTTTACACAAATTTTCATATTTATTATTGTGATGGATTGAATCCCCAAATTCTTGCAAACATAGTTTCAACTATTTAAGATAGGCATTTAATGCATCATTTGGAATAATCTAGACTTTGCCAACTTCTTCTTTTTTTTTTCTTTTTTTTTTTCTTTCTTTTCTCTCTTTTTTGGGGGGGAATAAAGAGAATTCAATTCCAACTGAGCTTGAAGACTTATTTTAGTTTATTTAGACCAATTTAAAATAATTTAGACTAAGTCTCCACTTCAAATATAATAAAATATATGCAGTCTATCAAAAAAATAGATTAGTTGTTATTGACATTTTAAATAATTTAGATTTATTACCTATAATATCAACTCTGTAAGATTTGATGAAAAACAAATCTATTAAGCCCAAGAAACCTGCATGCAAAAACTTGTCACAAGGAAGAAATCTGTAGGAAACAAACAAGGGTTTTGCTCTGACAATATGAAAGTTTATTATCAGCCAAAAGAATCAATGCAAATATACAATGGATCAATCCTTATAGAAGGAGACCGAAAAACCTAAAGGGAAACCCTAATAGGTAAATAGGCATTTAATAATTAGATTTAATTATTAAATGACTAATGCGAGTGCATAAAGGGAAATCTTAAGAAGTAGTAAAGTTAATTTAATCAATATAATTAAATTAATTCTTTACTCTAACACCCCCCTTAAGATGAGCAACAATGCAAGAAAGAAGCAAAGGAACTACAATGTTGAATGCAAATTTGGGTCCTGACAACATGGCCTAATGAGGTACCCAATCACAACCAAATCTCTAAGAAACAAAGAAACAGGGAAAAACACATGGGAAAAACCCTCTCCAAAAAGAGATAGAAAGATGCGGAAAGAAGAAAAAAATAAAAGGAAGGTAGGCCTCAATGAGACCCCCCAAGGATAACTTCTTTCACCCCAAGCATATAACGCAGCTGAAGATACCACGGGGATGCAAAAGGCTTAGTGAAGGCTCCAAAGTGGGAACATACTCCAAGCTGAGAGAACCATCCTGAATCAGCTGCCTGATAAAATGCATATGGATCTCAATGTGCTTGGTCCACTGATGCTCAATTAGGTTGCGTAAAATATGAATGGCACTCTGATTGTCATACTAAACAAGAGTGGGACTATCAAGAGGAAACCCAAACTCTGTCATCAATTATCGAAGCCATAAGACCTCCTACTAGCTAGCACAGCTGCTCAATACTCTGCCTCTGTAGATGATAATGCAACAACAATCTGCTTCTTGCAAGACCATGTGATAGGACCAGAACCAAGATAAAAAACAAAGCCATAAGTAGACTTTCGACCATCTATATCACCACCCCAATCGGCATCTATGAAACCAACAATGTGAGGATCTCCTGATGTATAGTGAATATCATATGAAGTAGTGCCCCGAATGTACCTAAAAATATGTTTGGAAACTTGCCAATGACTCTCATGAGGATCATGGGAGAATCAAGAGACAATGCCAACCGCAAAGGAAATGTCAGGACGAGTGTGTGTCGAGTACAACAAACTACCCACAAGTCTCCTGTATAAGGTGGAGTTCACTAAAGGAGTAGAGAAAGTGGTAGACAAAATAACACCTGACTGAAAAGGTGTAGGAGTAGGCTTGCAATCAAGCATACTGATTCTCTGAAGCATATCAAGAGCATACTTCTGCTGGTGTATGGAAATCCCATCTGAAGACTAGATAACCTGTAGGCGCAAAAAGTAGTGCAGAAGTCCAAGATTTGTCATCTCAAACTGCTCCATCAATGCTCTCTAAACACTCTGAATCATAGAAGATGAGCTACCTGTGATGATGAGATCATCAACATACAACACAAGTATCACAATATCAGCCCCATGACACTGAATGTACACTGTAGGATCAGAATGACAATGGGTGAAGTGTGATGCTAGCAAGAAAGAGTCCATCTTCTCATACCAAGCCCGAGGGGATTGTTTGAGACCATATAATGACCTCTGAAGTCTACACACAAGAGAAGATTCCTACACAAAACCCTAAGGTGGTTCCTTATAGATCTCCTCATGTAGATCCTCATGCAAGAATGCACTCTTTACATCCATCTAATACATTGTCCAACCCTGTGAAGGTGCAAGAGAAAGTACCAGGTGAATAGAATTCATCTTGGTGACAAGAGAAAAGGTCTCGGAGTAATCAATACCCTCCACTTGTGAAAAGTCCTTTGCAACAAGACATGCCTTATACCGATCAATAGAACCATCTGTAGCATACTTGGTATGGTACACTCACTTGCACCGAACTAGCTTTCTTCCTTTCGAAAGAGTACAAAGATCCCAAGTGGGATTCTTCATCAAAGAAGAGTACTCCTCATCCATAGCCCTATCCCACTTAGGATGTCATGTTGCCTCTAAAACCTTATGAGGATCATCTAAAACAACATGACTCAAAAGACTAGAACCAGATTGATGAGCATGAGTATGATGGGTATCTGAAGGATCTCCTACCAAAGAACCAGCAACACTGACTATATCTTGAGCCCACTTGGGCACTCATGAAATATCGGGTGGAGGAGGGGAAGGTGGATCATCATCTAAATCATCCTCAGAGGATATGGAATCCTGAAGAGGAGAAGAGGAAGTACTAGGCAATGAGGGAGAAGTTGGTGATGGAGGCTCTATCTGAGGATAACGCTCATCAAACTGGACATCTCGTCGAAACAAGACCTCTCTAGAATCAGGATCAAACAACCTGTATGCCTTCATATCCTCACAGCAGCCAACAAATATTAGTGGTCGGCTCTTCCTCTCCATGGATTTCCTCTGAGAATCTGGAATAAATGCCCAAGCCTCACTACCAAACACTCGAAATGTAGAAACATCGGGCTTGACATGGGACCAGGCCTCCTCAGGAGTTAAATGTCATAATGCCTTATGAGGCATTCAATTCTGAATGTAGTCGGCACAATTGACTACCTCTGCCCAAAAGGAAGGTTGCATATCTCAAGACTGTATCATATAATTGGCCATCTCTCGCAATGTCTATTCTTTCTCTCAGCAACACCATTCTGCTAAGGGGTATGGGGAACTATCAACTGATGCAATATACCCTTCTCAATAAAAAAATCATGAAAAGACTGATTTACATATTCCCCCCCATTGTCAATGTGTATTCGCCTGATATAAAGACCAGACTAATTTTCCACAAATGTCTTAAAGACTCGAAATGAATCAAAGACATCAGACTTGTAGTTCAAGAAGTACACCCACGTGTGTCTGGAGAAGCCATCAATAAAGGTGAGCACATAACGAGCACAAGAAAAAGGAGTGGGAAATGCCATGAGATCACTATGTATCAACTCCAATGGTGCCTTCGCACGTGAGGATCTACTTGTCGGAAAGGGATCTCTATGATTTTTTCCAAGTGCACAACCTCGACAAACACCATTAGTGTAAGAGATCTGAGGAAGCCCAATCACTAACTCCTGCGTACTCATCTGTTGTAGATATTTGTAGTTGACATGGCCAAAAGGCTAATGCCAAAGCTTTCTCACTATGTCTAGATGAGCAACAAGAGAAACATCAGCATTATCGGAGCTCTCAAAGCCATCAAAGCTGTATAAGTGAGACTCTGAATCAAGCAACAACCAAATTAGGATCATGGAGGTCTCTAATAACTACATCATGCGGTGAGAACTCAACTATCTTACCAGAACCAGAATGGAAAATTTGATAGATAGACAGGAGGTTTGTAGAAATGGCAGGAACCAAAAGAACATCTTGTAGAGAGCCACCATCCAATGAAATAGTACCAGAACCTGTAACTAAAAGTTGTGCTAAGTCACCAACTGCAATCTATGTAGTAGCACTCTGAGCAAGTGAGGTAACCAAACTAGGTGTGTGTGTCATATGGTGTGAAGCACCTAAATCAATGATCCAAGTAGCTGTGGAAGATAATGCTCGTGCAAAAAGAGCATGGCCTTTCCCTGTGGGAGTAGGTGAAGGCTGTGGAGAAGCAATACTATGTTGCTACAAGGCTTCCTCTAGAGCCTCAAGACGTTTCCAACACTTGGAAACTGGATGCCCTTCCTTACCACAAAAACTAAAAGGTTCACCTATGAACTTCTTAGTCTTGAAGGAAGACTTGCCAGACTTAGAATATTTACCCTTAGGGGTGGATTTCTTAGACTCTGGAATCTGAGGTGGCTTGGAGGAATGCTCACTGCCAATTGAATCTGTTTTGGCTTTTGCTTTTGCTTCTGTGTCCCCTTAGAAGTCTGAGCAACCAAAGCTTGGTTCTTAGTCCCAGATAAAGAATCCAACTGTGTTAGCTTGGCTTGCTCTCTAGTCAATTGATCATAGAACACCTCAAAAGTGGGCATCTGGAATCTCTAACCCAATGCATCCATGGTAGAGTGGAAGGTGGAGGAGAAAATCTGAAAGTTTCCCTGAAACTTTGACAGAATCAGGTAGATACACTCTATGTCATCCTTAGCCTTTCCACATCCCTATAATAAAGACCTCTGCTGCTTGAGCTTCATCAAGAAGTCCTCAATGGATGAAAAATGATCTGGTATAAGAGAGGTAAGCTCTTTCTCAATCTAAAGTGCTCTTAACTCATTCATTGTACCAAACAAGGTGTTAAGCTTGGTCCACATAGCTAGAGGGGTAAAACACCCATCCAGATGAAATTGTAGACTATTTGATACATGTAAAGCAATCAACCCCATTGCCTCATCCATCTTGTTCCTATGATGCATGACCTTGAAAGGCCTCTATAAAATTGGTTGCATTGTGTCTAAACAAGACCATAACCCTTTTGACTGGAGAAGCCGTGTCATCAGGGATTTCCATGTGTGATAATTATGAGGGGTCAGAAGTTCTAGACAAGAAGAGGTCTCAGCCATTTTTTTTTAGAAGGGGTTTTGTTTTGATATAATTTCAAATTTACTGAAGTAAATTATAGAAACAAGAAATAAAACACCCCCCACAATTTAATAAACCGAACCCTAGAAGCTAGAAAATATTGCTTACAATGAGAGAGAGAAAAAATCTTCAAATGAGTATCATGTGTACCTTTGAAAATTTTTGATGAAAATATCCATAAATTTGGATAGCAATCATAGGTAAAAAAGCTTGCAATTCAAAGTACAATGCCCGTGAGGGTTTGAAGTTCTGCCTTTTCAGATCTACCAAATTTCTTCTGTCAAACCCTTGCTCCTTATTTTCTTCAAACATGAACAAGCTACAACAGATCTAGCTCTGATACTAGGTAAGATTTGATGAAAAACAAATCTATTAAGCCCAAGAAACCTGCATGCAAAAACCTGTCACAAGGAAGACATCTATAGGAAACAAACAAGGGTTTTGCTCTAACAATATGAAAGTTTATTATTAGCCAAAAGAATAAATGCAAATATACAATGGATCAATCCTTATAGAAGGAGATCGAAAAACCTAAAGGGAAACCCTAATAGGTAAATATGCATTTAATAATTAGATTTAATTATTAAATGACTAATGCAAGTGCATAAAGGAAAATCTTAAGAAGTAGTAAAGTTAATTTAATCAATGTAATTAAATTAATTCTTTACTCTAACAGACTTTAGTAATCATTTTAAATTTATATATTATTTTTAATTGTAGATAACTATTTACAAATAGGTTATCTTATTATATAAAATATTATAAGTATAAATATCATTAAAATTCATGTTATTATAAATTGTAACGTAATATAATTTAATAAATTATTATTGTCAAATTTTTAGCTTTGAATAATCATAAGTATTAATATTGATCTTGGCCTAATAAATTTATATGTTCAATTTTTTTCCTCTTGTAGATCTACCATATATTTGTTTTTGATATTAGAAGCAACAAAAACCGGGGTGTTGTCCCTTAGTACAAAGCCCAAAGGGATACACTCAACAGATTCACGTTATCAATACATTAACAACACAAACACAAAAAACTAAACAGTCACCATGACTTCCACATATAAAAAACCACCAATTGTTTGCTAGACGTTGTAACTAAAAACACTATTACCATCTTAACTATACTACCCAGAGTATAAATAGCATAATAATCATTAAAAGTTTAAGATAAAGGGCATGTAGGGCCATGCACTAGAAAAATCCTTTAAAATAAAACATCAGAGTATCAACAAAGTAAATTGAAATTAAAACAAGGCCTTTAGGACCAATATTAGAAAGACAACAAAAAGGAAACAAGAACCAAAATACTAAGCCTCCTTTCGCATGCATTTCTTTGACAATATCATCTGTGCCCAATCCTTGGTTAGGAACTTAAAGAGCTCCTCAAATTTACCTCTTCACTATCCTTCTTAGCATGCAACATGTCCTTTTGCAGTAAACACAGTGTGGTGGCCAAACAATGCATCACTTTTAGAGAAAAATGGGAAACTTTATGAAACCTTTTGTCCACGTCTATTATTTCCTTTTTAATTTTTTCAATCTCTTCCCAAACAACCCCACATCTACCACAATCAACTTCAGTTGTGATTTTATCCTTGTCCTTAGTAGGAGACATAACCTTATTCTCAGTCTTTGCATTATGTGTGAGGTTAATGGACTCAGTTTTTAGGCTTTTTGAGACGTGGGAGGAACTACGACCAATAACTGACTAGGACTCCTTCTCTGTCACTTTTTCCTCTAAGCTCTTTCTTTCACTTCCTCTACAATCATTTGACTCCAGGTCTTCCTTCAAATTTGTATTTTTCCTATAAGGTTTGGTTGCCAGTCTAGTGAACCAGTGGGGAGTGCATGCCTCCTCTGTAGCCTCTATATCTAAATTAATTTGATAAATATTAAAAAAAAATTCTTAGGGGATTTAGTCTTCAAATTCAAGGGGGGGATCATTTCTCTTTTTCTCCTTCAACATATCCATAGACACCATGATAGGGGTGTTAGGATTAGGGAGAACCAAGGGAGGGGGGGGGGGGGGGGGGTGAATCGGTATGATAGTATTATTAAATTTCTTTATCCAATACCAAAAATTGAAAGCACAAATAATTGAACCCTATTAAAGGTAATAATACATGAGATATAATGCACATGTATTTAGGCTTACAAGCTAGAGAACACTACTCAATACAAAACAAATATTTGACCCTTAGTCAGGTTCACCAATCTATCTTTAATTACAATGAGATTTATGGATTGGACTTGCAGTCCCAAAAATGGACAGATTAATAGCATCAACTATACCAATATAGTTCCAATGAAGCTCAACAAACATAATCAAATGATTATCTACTCCGGATCATTAATTCTGCACACCATATCATTTCAGTCACATCATACCACTATTGCATCCAAAAACTTGATCTTATATATGTGATTATAAACTCAAAATCATAACTCTGTCGGCCCAAAATAAGATAGTGAAACATGTACAACCTTCACACCAAATCTTGATCAAATCATCAATTTAAAGTTTCTAAGAACATGTAGTGTCCTCCATAGTCGGCTTTAACATAAACAACTATCAAACCAGAATTATAAACTGATTAACCAAGCATACCAAATGCTCTTACTAAACTACTTTGTTGTAGCCCAGAAACTATCAAACTGATATTCATCAATGAATATCTCATGCATACCAAAACTTCAAAATCTGTGAAGATTAGATTAGACATATTAGGATGTCTACTTTCATGCTCTACAATTTCAGCCACTAACTCTCTGTCATCCATCTGTACCAAGCTCTTTTATCCAACTGTATACTGCTCTACTTGTAGTACTTAGTCATTTTCTTTCATCAAACCTTTGATAAACTTACAAAACTAAAATATGGTCAAGAGTAGTGAATGTAGTTTCCATCAATGACAACATACCATGCATCATTAGGTGGCTCTTACCAATAATCTCCCCCTTTGGCATTGATGGAAACACTTAGTGAAAATGGCTAAGTGTTCATCCCAAAATGCCAAGTCTCAAAATCTTCTTCAAAAATTGTGCTCACCCTAAGGTAAGCTATCTCCTATACATCATTTTTCACTTATCTATCCCCCTTTCACATCAATGAAAAAGGCGGGGCCAAAAATGTAAAAACCTTCTACCAAAACCCTATATTGTTTGCATGAATATATACAAATGATAACAACATACTCACAAAAGCTTGAATATATCTAAGAAACTGTCCTTCAAAGTTATCCAATCTGCATTCCAACTCTTTCTCTGACTATCCGAAATTTGAATCTGCCCACATATCAGATAAGTTGGTTCCTTGGCATGAACAATATTCGATGGGGAAGGGGGTTTACTTGTCTTCTCTGCTTCCTCAAGGCTTCTCTACAAGATATCTATCTTAGGAACTATAAGATTCTTCAAACTAAAAATCTACTAAGCATTCTTTGTCTTTCAACTTCCAGACTTATGATCTTTTCATTTATCCTTACTGTCTCTTTCATGTAATTAGAAGAAAATCCCTTTGATAAATCAAAGGCCTTTTCTTTATCTGCTAGTAGTTCCCGACACTCCTTAATAATTTTATCAATGTCAACAACATGAGGGAATAGATGAATACACATATTTAATACATTATACCCATCCTTAATAGCTTCCTTTAACCAATTTATCCCATCATCTAATGACTTTTTGTCTTGTGAAATTAGAGAACATAGATGATGAATTCTCTTTGAAAAAAAATCTTTCTGAACTCTATCTTCTATAGCCTTCTCTAAAGACTCAAAATGTGTATCAAAACTATTTAGGAGTTCTTCTAACTGATCAGGAACTAAATTACCTTGATTTACTTGAACCTTAGGAATTACCTTTTCAATTACTTCAACTACCCTAGATAGTAATCTGTTTCCTTTCTCACTCTTTCTCAAGGATTTTGCCTTATCTTTGGCATGAACCAAACATGCAATTTTCATGAGTCTTCTTCCATGCTCTCTAAGTCAATTAGTCCATGCACATCTGATAATTCAAGATAATTGAGTGAGTCTCTTTCCAAAAATGTCTCAACCTTACCAAGAGATGGCCCAATCTTAGTCTGTACTTGTTCCATCTTCTATAGTTTCTCCTATTTATCTTCTTCACCATAAGCTTTGACATGCTTCTCTTTCTCTTGTGATCTCTCATCTTATCCTCTAGTAGCCTCAGTATCCATAGTATTAGGATCATGAACATCATCAATATGTCCATCAATCTCCTTATTTCATTCAGTCTTGACCTCAACAGGTTTGTCTTCGGTGAATAATTTTCTTGACATGATCTCCCTTATTTCATCCTCACTCATAATATTTGCAAGATCGGTGACTGAATTTTTTCCTTTTCTTTACCCCATAAATTATCATCATCTTGTTCATCAAGAGTAATAGGTACTCCTTCAACAAATAGATCTGGTTCCTTAACTATATAGATGAGTTGATCATCAATGAACAATTTATCTTGTTTCCTATTAGTCCTTGTCTCTTTCCTTTTTGGTACATCATGTCCAAACTCCATTAAAATTTTACTAATAATGTCATCAGCCTCTGCAATAATTTATTTCATCTTTCCATCTATTAACATATTGATTCTTTTCTTTTCCAACAACATCTTCTTAGCTTCATCAAGTAAGTCTTTCCTTTCATCATTACTAATTACCGGACACATCTTAGATATAGATGCCTCCCTTATCCTTTATCTTCCTCTAGAGAAAATAATCTTCTTTCTTCCAAAATAACATATAAATGATCAAGTATTTGATCCTTTATCTCTACCAATGTCTTACTAAATTTATTTAAATGTGTAATTACAGCTTTCTCTAGTCTTCTTCTTTGATCTTCATTAAACAAATGATAGTACTTCTTCAATTGAACTAGAATACCAAACTTAAAAACTTTTCGTAAAATTTTTTCAACTGGATTCTCATTCTTATCTATGCTCATAGGCTTTTCCTTGACAATCTTAACAATGGTAGCACCTTTAGTTCTTATCTTCTTCTTAGATTGATATGAATCAATTGAAGAACCATATTAATTTTCCTTTTCTCTCTTCTATGGTCATGTACTATTTTTCTTCAATCTCCTCAATACAGGTTCAAATTATGATCCATTAGTTCTTATCCTTGCGACTTTCAGTGAAGGAGTTGTCTTCTTCACAAGAGGTGATTTAAAGATTTTAGTTGCACTCTTGGTTGATCTCCATCTAGATGGCATAGAGATAGGTAGAGATGGAGTAGCTCCCTTCTTAATTTGAATTGTTTCTTCTTGTGTTGTCTTTATTTTCTTCATCTCTTCTTGCTTCCTTCTAATTTCTTCCATCCGTTCCTTTCTTATACCTTCCTTCACCACAATTTTGTCCACCATCTTAATTTTCTTGTTCAATGTTGCATCATGAAGCTGACTTTGAAATTTATGATACTTTTCAGAGTAGGTACCAGACCTTTCAACATTAGGGTCTGTCAATTTAATCAACATCTCTTCAACATACCTAACCACAATCATGGAATATACTTCATATCCCATTGGTGGAATCCAGAGGGTCCTTGGTTCAACTGCCTCCATACAATAGACATTAGTTTCAACCATGAAACAAACTGTATCCTTGTATTTCTCAATCAAAATCTCTAGGATTTTTTCCCTCTTTTGTATCTTATTTTGAAACATTTTGAAATATCCAACTATTTTTTTATCAATGTCTTCCTTTTTTTGCATCTGATAATATGTAATACTGTAAGAATGTCCTTTTTCCAAGTCACACTACCGGTACCAGGGAAATAGTTCATCGCATAGAAAAACATATGAATAATAAATGATCCATACTTGAATATTTGTGTCTTATCATTCTTAATCTTTCCAAGATTCTCCAACAATTTCTCCCTTAGAATCTCACAATCATTTATTTGAGCATCTTCCTTCAAAATTCGATAGACACTGTGAATAATAGTAGCAGAGATATAATTGATTTTTCTACTATGATAAACTTTGTAATTGAGAATCATTAAAACAAATTTCACATCAGACTGTTTGATAGCATTAACTGTCATGGCTCTCTTATCCTATTTTGACTCAGTAAGCCTCTCAACAATGTCCTTCTTTTCTAATATCAATGTTGGTACTTCACCGACAATGTTAAACCCAGTAATTGCATGGATCAATTCCTTGGTAATCTTAATAGGTCTATCTCCAAGCCAAAAGAACTAATCATGAATCCTTCTTAACATAATCCTAACCCACTCCAGTTCATCAAAGACATAAAATTCCTTATCGAAAGGTTAATTTGATCGACCTTGTTGAACTCATATTTCAAAGTTCCATCAACACATAGTGATAAGTGTTGCTTAAGAATATCATAATCTCATAATTCTTTAAGCTTATAGTGAATGTATGTATGGATATCTTCAACATGAAAAACTTCATGGGGTACATGATAAAACGCATTATTTGGGTCATCTTGCATATATTTAAATGGATGTTTTTTGAATTGATACCTTGGTTTTTCCAATGCATCAATGATCTAAGGTGTATCCATTTTACTTCGATAAATTTAATAAGTTTATGCAAAGATAAATACCTTTTACCGTCAATTTATGGTTTTCTTGAAAAATTTGATCATTTTATCGATTAACTATTATATCTCCTTTAGCTCAGGTAATCACTTGTTCTCAAGATAAAAATTGTCAAATGAAGTCACATAATGCCCTTTTTATCCCTCACAGTCAATCATATTCCTTCTTTTAATTCTGCTTGTACCCTATCTCTCAAAAATATGATATAATCAATGAACTATAAATCTTCTTGTGATCCTAAATGTGACCATGAAATCATTTGTGATTCTAAACGTAGCCTTTTAGGACCAATCTTCAACTAAATCTTCCATCGTAGTGCTTACTAATTTGATTCGAGGGGTGACACAATATTTTTTGATGAAAACTCCCCCTAATAAAAGTGTGCATTACTAAAAGTAAAAATAGAAAATGCTAATAAAGAACATAATTTCATGTTTATGCAAATGTTTTACAAATAGATAAAACCATACAGGTTTGCATCAAATATTTCTCTTTATTAATAAATAGTCAGTGTTAGAGTAATAAAGTGTTTACTTATTAATTAAATCATATTGATTTAATTACTAAGTCACTTATTATCTCTTTCTACTTAAGCTAAATTTTAGGTATATAATAATTAATTTCTTTATTAATTATTATCATGCAACCTAGGTTTGTTCACCCTTTTAGGGTTTTGATCTCCTTTATAAGGATTTATCTCCTTTTTATTCTCAACAGATTATTCATTATTATTGCAACTTTTGTTTTTGCACATCAATGATTTCTCTTCTCTTGTGGATCCATGCATTCAGGCCTCTCTAGCTTCTTGCTTCTCTCTCTTTCTATGATAGGTGTTTACATGTAGGTGTTCTTGGGAGATGTGGGTTGTTTACTCATCAACTTCAATAAATGAATGGTCCTAGCCAATTTGCTTCCTATTTTCCCTTTTTTTCTCTTTCTGGTTGGTTCTTTATATTCTCTCTTAACACTAGATCACCCACTTGAAATTCTCTTGGCTTGATATTTTTGTTATAATTCCTTGACATCCTATTTTGATACACCTTAAGATGTTCATATGCTTATTTTTTACACACATCAAGAAACTCTAGCTATTGGAGTCTATCAACTCTATAATCCTCATCTTTTAACAATCCATGCAATTAAATTCGCGAACATGGGATATCAACTTCCAAGGGTAATACTGCTTCTACCCCATAGACTAGTGAGAAGGGTGTAGCTCTAGATGGTGTTCTTATACTTTTTCAATATGCCCATGATGTTAGATTCAATTGTAAATTCCAATCTCTTCTTGAGTTATCCACTATTCTTTTCAAGATCTTAAGGATATTTTCGTTTGTTTCTTCTTGTTGTCCATTTCCTTGAGGATAGTGGAGGATGAATGGTGAATGGTGAATGATGTGAAACTTATGAATCAATTATTTGATATCCTTGTTCTTGAAATTTTTAGCATTGTATATTATTATGGCATGTTGAATACCATATCTACAAATTATGTGATTCAAAATGAACATTACAATTTTTTTTCCTATTGCAGTAGATAAAAGCATAGCTTATACCCATTTAGTTAAGTATTTTGTTGCTTTGATTATGAATTTATGACCATTGGATGATGGTGGATAAATAATCCAAATTAAATCCAACCCCCATTGATAAAAAGGCCAAGGTGTGGTCATTGGGTGTAATTCTTGTGCCAACACATGAATCAAATTACCATGGTAGTGGCATTTTTGGAAAATTTTAACAAAATGGAATGCATCTTTCTCCATGGTTGGCCAATAATATCCCATTCTAAAAAAAATATTATCCAAGGTTAAACAAATTGAATGTGATCCATATATTCCCTCATGGACATCTAATAAGGATACTTTAGATTCCTCATCCTCTAGACACCTAAGAAGCATTGCATCAAGACTCTTACAATGCAATGTATCTGCAACCAGGGTATAGCGGGAAGCTTGTCTTATAAAGCTTCTTATTTGATTTATATTTTGGTCCAAGGGAAAGGTTTGGTCTTTTAAGTAAGTGTAAATAGTTCCATACCAAGGAGAGTCATGTCTAAATATTAGGAAAATAATTTGGGAATCAGGTAGGTCAAATACTCTTCTACCAAGAACTCATATGGTGCACCTTGATCTGACATTTGTAAGAGAGAAGCTAATATTTCCATGGAATTTTCTGATTTATTTTTATCTCTTGGTATTTGTTCAAATGTTATCAAAATAAAGTACTTCTTAAAGTCATTTACCATCCTTTTGTAAGGCATCAACTTTTTATTTCTTGTTTGGTACTTGTCATTGATTTGATTGATTACAAGTTGAGTCACCATACACCTATAGTTTTGTTACTTTCCATTCTAGAGCCATTTTCATGTCTGTGACAAGTGCTTCATACTCAACAATAGTCTAATTAAGAGGAAAATAAGATTTGAAAGGTCCTAAACCTTTTACAAAAGACCAGAGAGATTAAACATTAGCACCAAAACTAGCGAACAACTGAATCACCAAAAAGGATAGCCAAAGGACCAACAACCAAGAAGGACTGGAGAAAAAGGCTAGATGGACAAGGGCAAAGGACATCTCCCAAAGAAAATGACCAAATGAAAAATGACAACAGACAAGAGAAGAAATCACCGAATGCTATTGAGAAGTTTTGTCACTTCAATCGCTAGGAGGTCCATGTTAATGACTGAAGTCTTAAGATTATAAATCTCTTTACTAGCACACCTGGGGATAGTACTAGGATCTTTCGCACCATGCTTAATTGACTTCTTCTCATTATCTTTTCTGTTCTCCAAACTATTGATGAGAAAATTGACGTAGTTAGCCAAAGCCCAAAGGATGTTGCAACTTTGATCTCGAATCATCCTGAGAGTAGCCTCTATGTTCGAAAGTCTCTGATCGAAGACCACAACCTTAGATTCCAAGGATGCCAGTACCGTGTCACATTTAGAAATTTTTTCATTCACCACAACAAATTTGGAGTCGTAGGCCTCAACAATCCCATCAACTTTTTTAATAGACATCGTAAGCCCATTCGAAACAAATGAAAAGGGTTTATCCCCCAAACCCATAGTTTCAAGAATGTTGACTCTAGCAGTAAGTCTAACATTCTCATTTTTCAAGTTTATCATTTCATTAAAGACCTAGATAAGGGCTTCCTTCGCTTGGTCCATTCTACTATCACTACTCTCAGAGATGCCTTTCAAACTAGGGCTAGGCTTAGGAGTGTCTTTAGTGGGGGTATCCATACAGGAAATCCTAGGAATGCAAACCACATCTTCCTTAGAAAGAACAGGGGAAGGTTTATCCATGGGAATATTAAGGGTTCCATGAAGCTTTTTCCCCTTCTTGCAAGTCTCAACCTGCATCTCATCAATAACTTCCCTTTCCTCTACCATGTCATCATCACTACCAGAAGTAGAATCATCAAGAATAAAGGACCTTCTTTTATGCCCCACGAGATTTTTGGGCGAAGAAGCAATGCCCTTAGCAGCACCTTTTCTCTTGTTACTAGGGTTCCTGACAATAATATGTGAATAGACAGTTTCATAATCCACCTTCATATCAGAGTCTTCCCCATCATCTTCATCTTCCTCAAAATCATCATCTCTAGAGTCTGGATGCTTCACAATTTGAGGTTCAGGAGAATTGGGCATGAAATGTTTATAAATGAGGAGCATAAGGCCCTCGTGCATAGCAGGATTCCCTTGAGGGTTCTCCTGAGTATCTTTGATGCTGGCATTTAGGGAGTTTAGATTGTAGTATAAGAGAGAAATATTATCACCATGGAAAAAATGATTGAGGATCACAAAATGATAGCTGTAAACCCTAGAAAACCTTCCATCCAAAGTAATGTACTACATCATAGCAAAGAATACTCTACACCATACCTTTTTAATAACTTTTCATGAATAGTAGGACTTCTTGCTTTTGACCAGATAGATCTTCTCATCTTCCTATTTCAGAAATCTCTTGATCGCCGCATCATTAAGGTGTATGTCTATGTAGAAGTTTCTACCACCTCTGGGAAGGCTCATAACCTCCACAATTATCTCCTCAATAATTTTAAAAGCAGTACCTCCCAACGAAATTTTCCCATTTCAACAACTCTTGATGAAATATTTGGTGACCACAGTATCCCTCCCATGGATTTTTTCCAAATACCCAGCCAAACGTCCCTTTTTGAGAAAGTTCCAGACTTTCTCTTTATTTTTCCAAATCTCCTAGGAGAAGGGTTCTATCCATTTCCTATTTCATCCCATCTCAACATATTAGATTCTTTCCTTAGAATCAAAAACCTTAAATTTAGTAGTACAATGTAGACGACAAACCATCTTCCAATATAAAGCCACAAAAAAAGAAAAAAATACCCAGAAAACATGCCGCTCCTAATGCCAATAATTACCCAAAGTTTTATGAGGGTACTTGACGTCACTAAACTTTAAAGAAATTATCTTCCTCATTCTATTTTTCATCATTAAATTGACTAGTAGTAAATCCATGGGTACAATCATATAACAACAACTTTTTAATCATGTGTGGAATGTCCATCTCACTCTACCATTTCATAATATCCCTTGAATTCATAGCTTCGTTAGAAAATCCGTCAACAACCACATTCACATCTCTATACCCATGAGATATATGAAAAAAGTAAAAATATTTGATGATCTCTTTAGTCATTAAGATTGAATTATGAATAGTCCAGGAGGAAGGACTGGTAACTTTCAGGCAATTAATAATGTTGCTAGAATCTCCCTCAATCCAAACCTTAAAGAAATTACAATCTTTGGCCATGTTAATACCCTAGTAATCCACCATAGCTTCAACAACATGGTTAGATTGGATGCCAATGGGAGAAGAAATCTCCACCAACAAGGAACCCTTTTCATCTCTAATAATCTCACCACACAGCCTTTCTAGGGTTTCCTTTTGAAGCCCCATCAAAATTGATCTTGATCCAACTTGCAGGCGGGAAATCCCAAACCGCTTCTTCCCTAGTATCATTAGGGGACCCCACAAAGTATAAGGAAGAATATAATTCCAGAGTATTTTGAGTGTCCTTCCACTAAAGAGACAACACCATTCCAAAAATAAATCCTGGATATTATTAGGTAAAGTCCAGCTCATTGTGAGGTAAGATAAGATCTTAGACCAGATAGAGACCAAAAAAAGGACAATGAATGAAGATATGATCAACTGTCTCCTAGTCTTTCAAACAGAGACTGCACATGTTGGTTAAGTAAAAACCCTTGTGACAGAGATTATCAATAATCATGATTTTATTCTGAAGGACACACTAGAAAAAATATTCACCTTGGGTATGAGATTTTTAAGCCAAGCCTAGGCCCAACAAGGAGGAGGATCAACTTTAAGGGACATCATATTGAAAGAAGAAGACACTGAGAAGTTTCTAGAAGGTTTATCCTTCCAAATGAGCTCATCCATCCTTTCCTTTGAGAGAACCATAGCTCTGGGTGCATTCTGGATAGGAGAGAACACCTGATCAATGTCTATCAAGTTAACCCAAACCCCATTATTCCAATACTCCGCCACCAGACTACCAAAATTATCCTTGCAAATTTTCATAAAAGGAGAGAGGGAGGATAGTTGATTTAAAGGGGAATTTAAAATCTAGATATCCTCCCAAAAAATGATGTTTTGGACCATTCCATATCTTCCATGCAAGGCCTTGGACAAAATAAAGTCTGGTTTGAATGATATTATTCCAGATGATAGATCCTTTAGGAGGATCAAAACCCTCAAATATTTGGAGAGAGGGATTATTGTATAAGTATTTATGCTTTGATTATATTAAAGATTCCTGCTAAATTCATGAATGCTATTGAAATACTCTAGAGAAAATTCCTCTAGTTTGGTGTTGAAGACAAGAAGAGACTCTCTTTAGTGTCTTGGGATAGAGTTTATAATTCTAGAAATATGGGAGGGCTAGGAATTAGGAGGATAAGGATGATGAACAGTTCTCTTTTGTCCAAACAAATTTGGAGAATGTTATTGGTACATGGGAAGAGTAGTTTGTAGGACTTTGGAATAGTATATCCTTGATATGTGATCACTAAGATACCTACCCCTAAACCATGTTGTGTATATGAACCATCAAAATATAGTTTCCATTTCTTGGCTTTAATTTTTATAATTTATGCATCCATGAATTCTACTTGAATAGGATTTTCATCCATCAAAGGTGCTTCCTCCAATTGGTCTTCTATAACTTGGCCTTATATTTCTTTCCTATCCAGATATTCAATAAAAAATTCACTCAATACCATTACGCACTTTTCTAATCTTCCTATTAGGCCTACTTTTCTTAATAAATACTTTAAAGGGTCAATCTTAGCTATGAGTTGGATCTTGTGTGCCAACATATAATGTCATATATTTTGTGAAGAAAAAACTTCTGCCAAGCATTCTCTTTCAATGAAGCTATAGTTCAACTCATATTTGACCAAGGTCCTACTAATATAGTATATTTTCTTCTCCTTGCCATTTTCATCTTCTTGAGCTAGTAATGCACCTAAGGAATTCTTTGTTGCTAAAATATATAATAATAAAGGCTTTCCTCTTATTGGTGGCATCAATACTCATAAGATATTTCTTGAGAAGTGAAAATGATTCTTCACATTGATCATCCCATTTGAATACTACATCCTTGTGAAGGAGTTGAGTAAATGAATGATATTTTTTGGCTAATTGGGAAATAAATCTTCTTACTAATTATAACCATCTTTGAAGTGATCTCATTTGTCTTATGTTTCTTGGTGCCCCCATTTCTATTATTTCTTTGAATTTTGCAGGGTCTATCTCAATACCTTTTACTGACACTATGTATCCAAGTAACTTACTGGATTGTACCCCGAATGCACACTTTTTAGGATTCAATCTTACTTTAAATTATTCAAGCCTTGTAAAACTATTTTCTAGAATTGGCAAGTGTTCTTTCCTTGAATTATATTTGGCCAAGATGTCATCCACATAGTATTCTAGGAATTTGTGCATCATATCATGGAATATGGTAGTCATAGCTCTTTGATATCTTGCTCTGGAATTTTTTAGATCAAAGGGCATCACATTCCAAAAAAATGTTCCCAAACAACATGTAAAATCCATCTTATCTTGATCCTTGGGATAAATCTTGATTTTATTATATCCACTAAACCCATCCATGAGAGAAAACATAGAATGACCTCCCATCAAATCTACTATTGCATCAATGCTTGGTAGTGGAAAATCGTCTTTAGGGCATGCTAGCCAGTTGAGATCTCTAAAGTCCGTGCATACTCTGATTGATTTGTCAAGTTTTGAATCTAGTACAATGTTGGAGATCCACTCAACATAATCAATGGCTCTAATGAAACCAACCTTCAGTAGCCTTTCCAATTCAGCTTTGACTAGTAATGCAATATGTGGATGCATTTCCCTTAATTTTTCTTGACTAGTTTGACTCTTGGATTGATGTTCAGATGGTGAATAATTAGATTTGGATCCAAACCTGGCATGTCATCATAATACCAATAAAAATTCACTTGTCTTTCTTTGAAAGACTCAATAAATTCTTCTCTTACTTTTTTTGATAATGAAGCTACAAGGTGTATAGTCTTAGGCTCTGATGTTGTACCAATGTTGAATTTTTTGAGGGGTTCAATCAAAATGGATGATATTTCCTCATAATTCTCAAGTAAAGTGTCCAATCTCTCTTCCTTGGGTTTCACAGTTGGGTTTTTACCTTTGGAAACGTCTTTTATTCTTACTTTTTCTTAGTCTAGAACTACCACATTGTGGTTTTCACCACCAGACCTTTTTTTTTTAAATTTCTTTTCTTTTAGGACTAAGAGATTGAACACTTTCCCCCCTTATTTTTCCTTGATAAATTTCATTGGTAGAAGAGGGTTCAACTACATTTAGGTATAGGGCCAAGGAATTATCATTTAGAAGGAAGGTCATGTCATTTGGCTCAATAGAATCCCAATTAATTAGTTCCAGATTTATAAAAGATAAGGTATCATTGGATAAGATCAAATTTGTAGGATTTAAGGACATGGCTTCATTTGAGGGTTCATACATTTTATCGCTTAAATCTATGATATGTGCTTGTTGAAGGTGTTCCATAGAACTTGGATCGAAATTATCCTCACTCGAGTCCTCTTGGGTTTGTTTAGGATAAAAGTCCTGTGGGTTAAACCTAACATCATGTTTTCATAATCTTCGTAACCATGAAGGTACATAAGGCTCCCCTATCCATTGAGATCCACTTGATTCTTGTCTTGAGTCAAGTTCTTCATTAGAATTCAACCTTTGATTTGTACTTGAAGCTTGGTTTGAACTTGACTCTTGATTATAACTTTCTCCTTTGTTTGAACTAGATATAGGAGCATAGGTATGAATAAAATCCACCTCTTTTTCTTGGAAAGATCCTTTGGACAAGGAATCTCATTCCCACTCATTAGAATCCTCATCACTTTGGGAATTTAATTGTAAAATGTTTTCATAAAATTATGGATGATTTTTTTTAGTATATCCTTGCTCTAGGTACCCTAGCCCTGATTTTTCTTTACTATCTCTCCAAGTCATTTCTATGGGTTCCAACAAACCTTCATTTTTACTTCCCAAGGGTCCCTTTCCTTTGTAAATAATCTTTTGCATGATTTTATATCCTTTTCCATATTGGTGTATTGGGATGCTAATATTTTGAGCCCTTTCTTCCTTAGAGATTTGGTTTGAATTTGATTCTTCTTCCTCTTTATAAATACATTTTAAGATCTCATTATCATCTTCTTCCATGGGTGAAGAAGGACTAGCTCTCACAAAATATTAATTGTACTTTTGAGGAGGATCAAAACTAGATGGTTTTCCATGAGATCTACAGGAGAGAGGTAAGTCCACCATTGATAAGGAATATTCCCCCACGCCTTTTTGTTTGATTTTGCATTCAAAATTTCTCATCATTGTATCCGTCCTTTGATAATATGTTTCTTTTGCTTCTTCTTTTACAGTTTGAAAGGATTTTGAATCACCCTCTTCTTGATGTGAAATATTTGAATTAGTATTATTTCCTTCTTTTTCTTTTGAGTCTACAAAGATAACTTTCTCTTTTCCCTTAGTCGGTGTAGGTAAATTATTTTTGACTTGATTTGAATTAAAAAGAATGCTTTCTTCTTCCATATTTTATTTTCCTCTTGTTAGGGAGCTATTGTTTGAACTCTAATCTTGAATTATTTCTTTTGATTTTATTGATGTAGTACCTTCACTATTGTATGGAACCAATGAGTTATTCTCGGGTTTAATATTGGAATGGGTTTAAATCCCCACTCACCATGATTTCTTGACCCATATAAGGAAATTTTAGACATTGATGATATGTCGAAGACATCACTTGCATTTCATGGATCCATGGCCTCCCTAGCAAAATATTGTGTCAATTTTAGATCAAGCACTTGGAAAACTATTTCTTTTTGGATAGGACCAACTCAAATGGGAAGAACCACTACTTATTTTGAATATCTTTCTTCATCATCATAATATTTTATAGTAATTTTTCTTTTAGGATCAATAGATTCTTTAGAATATCCTAAATATTTCACAAGGCTCAAGGTACAAATATTTAAACCATCCCCTCCATCAATAAGGACTATTTTGATACAATGTTTGTGTATCAAGACTTCTATATGTAATGGAATATTTTAAGGATGATACAAGCATATATCATCTTTCTTGGAAAAAGATAGACAATGTGGTGCAATGAGGTGTCCCACAATGTTTTTAAATTTGTCAATATCCAAGTTATTAGGAATGTTAGTATAACTAATGGCGATAATGATGAAGACCGACCAAGATTAGAGGAATACAAGTTTTTAGAATGATTAGATTAGTTATTATCTTTTCATTGATGTCAATAAATTTATATCTGATTTACATTGTGTTTCCATATCATTTAGAGTATGATATAAGGGTGAATGAGTTAAGGAAACAAATAAGTGAAATATTATGAAGTTGAAGAACTTAATTGGGAAACTGATATAGATCAGAAAATGCTAAGGTTATATTGATATAATTTTTATCTACCTAGAATTTTATCATATGAAGTCAGACAATGAATATTAGTCAAGTCGGTAAGCAAAACAATTTGGCTACTGAGTAGGAAAAGTCATTTGGTAAAAGCAAAAAGGTCATTCAGTAAAAGGAAATAAAGTTTCTATAAAGGAAAAGGAACTCAAGACACCGAGCGGAAGGTTTTAGACATCGAGCGAAGTTAATTGAAATTCAGAATGAGCCACCGAGAAAGGAACAAAAATTATATACAAGGATCAGAATGACATTTAATTTTGAGCTACGATGAGCTGGAAGATTTTGATGATGAGGAAGAGTTAGTTGGAGAGATCTACGATTACAAAAATTCAAGGTGATGACCTATGGTATAGATCTAAGCGGTAAAAAGAGAATGAACAAGTTTCAAGAAAGTTCAAGTTTCGAGGTGATGATAGAACGTGTTACCAAGATCCAAATTCAATGAATAAATTTTTGAAATGAATTGGACGGCTAAGATTAATCAGAAGAAAATGTAATAAAGGAGATTAAGTAGAAAAACAATGTCTATATAAAGGATGAATTTTTATGAACAAATAGATGGCAAATTGAAGGGTTGATAAGTCACCAACTGATGTAGTGTAGAAGGAAAAGGTGAATTTTGAGTCTGAAAGAAAAAATTTGATGAAGTGTTGAAGCCAATGGAAAGTGAAGGATTGAGGTGAAGATAGAGAATGCACAAAGGATTTGATAAGTTAGAATGACATTTAATTTTGAGCTATGATGAGATGGAAGATTCTGATGATGAGGAAGAGTTAGTTGGAGAGATCTACGAATAGGAAAATTCAAGGTGATGACCTATGGTATAGATCTAAGTGGTAAAAAGAGAAGGAACAAGTTTCAAGAAAGTTCAAGTTTCGAGGTGATGATAGAACATGTTACCAAGATCCAAATTTAATGAATAAATTTTTGAAATGAATTGGATGACTAAGATCAATCAGAAGAAAACGTAATAAAGGAGATTAAGCAGCAAAACACTGTCTATATAAAGGATGAATTTTTATGAACAAATAGATGGAAAATTGAAGGGTTGATAAGTCACCAACTGATGTAGGGTAGAAGGAAAAGGTGAATTCTGAGTTTGAAAGACAAAATTTGATGAAGTGTTGAAGCCAATGGAAAGTGAAGGATTGAGGTGAAGATAGAGAGTGCACAAAGGATTTGATTATGCAAAGATAGTTGTGAATCTACGGGTCAATATATTCATGATTTCTTATTAACATTTGTAACTAATAAATATCTTAACCAAGTGGACTTAACAATCTTATTGTAAAATCCTTGAAAAATGTAACATTCTAAAAAGTGTTTGAAGTCATTTAACTAGGCCACTCCTAACAGGATGAAGATCCTAACAGATCTGAGGAAAATCCCTTGACTGGGTCACATTTAACATTGTGTATTGTAATCTATAACCAGATTGGCTCTTAACCGAGCATACTTTAGAAGAGTATTTCTTTAGTGGGTGACAATTCCCATAGTGGTTTTTTCCAAAGTTGGTTTTCCATGTTAAATACTGGTGTTATATGTGTTGAATGATTTATGTGAATATTATTATTGATAGTTAAAGTTTATTTATTGTTGTCGATAAATGTTGAATTGTGTCCGACTGAGTTGACACTGGGTTAATCACATAAAAGTTTTTAAGGTACAAAGAATCAAGGATTATTGATTCACCCCCCTCTCTGTAATCCAACAATTGGTATCAGAGATAAGTACTCTGAAGGGATAAGTTTGAAAGACTAGAGTAAAAGATCTAAAGATGTATAGGAGAGAAGTGCCTAAGCTAAACAAGGAAATTTTCTCAACATGGAAAAGAAGAATGAGATTGTACCTATCTAGAATTGGAAAATCTACACTCAATATTTTGGATAATGACTATACTCCACTACCTCCTAGATCCATCATAGTTGATCAGATGAGAGAAAAGTAGGAACACAACTCGGTAATGATTGAAATTGATTCCTCCCTAACCGATGCTAAATTCAATGATGTTAAGGACTGTATTACTTCAAAAGAGATGTGGGATAGGATTACACATATTCATGGAGGAGATCAACATGTAAAAAAGGAAAAGGTTGACAGTCTCGGAGGAAAATTTGATGAAATGAGAATGAAAGATGAAGAGAACATTGCTCAATATAGTTTCAAAATTAAGCAAGTTGTTAGTGCCATCAGAGGTGCTAGTGGAACATTAATTGGTGAAGAAGTGGTAAGTAAAATTATGATAACTCTTTCATCCAAGTATTCTATTCAAGTATCTACTATTCAAGAACTGAGATCCATGCCAAATAATGTTGTTACTCTTGAAGCCTTAATCAGTAAGTTGACTACATTTAAGCTTAGTAATTATGATAAAAGTCTACAGACTATTGAAAATGCCTTCAAATCATCTTTAAGTATTGGAAATTCAAGAAGAGAAAGAGAGATTCACATTAGTTCATGTGGAAATGAATATGACAATATCCTAACCAAAGACAAAGAACAAGAAGAGTTAGAAGCACTACTGGCTAAGAGGCTACTGAGAGGAAAAGGAAAGTATAAAGGTAAATTTCCCTTGAAATGTTTTAATTGCAAGAAAATTGGCCACATTGCATCTAGATGTCTTGACAATGAGAGGAATGATAAAAGTGATAAGAAGGAGAACCAATACTAAAGGTTTAGAGACTACAAGGACAAAGGAAATAAATCATGCTACCTAGTTGAGGAAGGAGTAACCATTGATGAATATGATGAAACATAAGAAAGTTTTGAAGTTGCCTATGTTTCTATGAAGGATGATTCAGAAGAAGAGAGGTATGAAGATGAAAAAGCCCTTATTTCTCATGTAAGTAAAGCTTACCCATGGATAATTGATAGTGCATGTTCACATCATATGACTGGTGATATTGATAAGTTTGAGTTCCTAGAAGAGTATGATGGAGGATCTATTAGATTTGGGAATGATGCTCCATGTTCTGTAAAAGGTAAAGGATCCATTATATTGAATGAAAAGATCAGATGTGATGATGCTTATTGGGTTCAAGGACTAAACTATAATCTTTTGAGTGTTACACAACTAAACAAAATTGGCCACCGACTGGAATTTTAAAATATAAAAGTGAAGATCTATGGTGTTGATGGAGATTTGATTGGAACTGGTGAACAATCTAAAGGTAACCTATTTTATCTTGATACTACTACAAAGAGTTGCTTGTTTGTTAAAGTTGAGGATGTATGGCTAATGGCATAAAAGACTAAGTCATGTTAATTTTGAAAACATGGTTTAAGGTGAGCAAAAAGAATAGAGTCAGAGATCTACCAAAATTAAGAAAACCTAATAAAGTGATGTGTAAGGAATGTCAGATTGGTATGATGAGAAAATAAAGTTTCTCAAGAAAGTCTTACTCATCTAATGGTATTTTGGAATTAGTTCATATTGACCTATGTTGTCCTATGAGAATACAAATCTATTACATGGAGATCAATATTTCATTTTATTTATTGATGACTACTCAAGAATGATGTTGTTTATGTTTCTTAAAGAAAAGTTTGATGCATTACAAATGTTTAAATGGTATAAAGCAAGAGTTGAAAAGAAAATAGGTAAAAAACTAAAATGCTTAAGATCAAATAGAGGAGGTGAATTTATCTCTAATGAATTTAATGTCTTTTGTAATGAAAATGGAATCAAAAGACAAGTATATGTACCAAGGAATCCAAAACAAAATGGTATAGCTGAAAGAAGGAACAGATCTATAGTTGATTGGTGCTAGAACATTGTTGATTAACAAAGAGGTTGCACAAACATTTTGGAGAGAAGCCATTAGTACTATTGTCTACACACTCAACCGAGTACAATTGAAGAAAGGCACCAACAAGACCCCTTATAAAATCTGGTATGGGCATACATAGAATGCTAGTTACTTTAAAATTCTTGGAAGTAGGTGTTACATACTAAAAGACGCTATGAATAGAAAGTTTGATTCAAAAGGAGATGAAGGTATATTCCTAGGATATTCATCAAAGAGAAAAGCATATAAATGTTTGAATAAGGCTACTAATAAAATTGTGGAAAGTGAAAATGTGAGGATTGATGAATTTGCATAAAGGAATGAAGAAGATAGAAAAAAGGAACTAGAAGATTATTAAAGATTTGTGTATGTACAGGATGGAATTTCAGGTGCAGTAATTGAGCTGCAACAAGAAGAAATTGAAGAGAAAGTTGAGGCTCCATCGATAGATGAAAACACTGATGAATAGTCTACCGAGCTTGTTTTAGAAAAATATGTGAGAAGACACCACTCACCAAGAAAAATTATTGGAGACAAGAATGCAAGATTCATGAAAATAATTAAGTTGAAGGATAATACATGTTTGATTTCTGAATTTGATCCAAGATTAGTCATGGATGCACTTGGTAATGAAGATTGGGTTAATGAAATGAAAGAATAAATTGATCAGATTGAAAAGAACAACACTTGGTCACTAGTATCGAGACCCAATGACAAGAATGTAATTAGAACAAAGTGGATTTTTAGGAATAAACCCAATGAGAATGGAGATGTGGTAAAAAACAAAGCAAGATTGGTTTGCAAAGGGTATGCACAAGAAGAAGGTATTGGCTATGGTGAGACATTTTCCCATGTTCCTAGATTAGAAGGTGTAAGAATATTACTTGCATATGCTGCCTATAAAGGATTCAAAGTTTATGAAATGGATGTTAAGTCTACATTTTTAAATGGAATTCTTGAAGAATAAGTTTACATTGAACAAGCTGAAGGATTTTTTGAGAATTCTAACAAGAATATGGTATGCAAACTACACAAGGCTTTATGTGGCTTGAAGTAAGCACCCCAGGCATGGTATGAAAGACTACACTCATATTTAATCAAGATTGGATTTCAAAGGACACGTGATAACATCAATTTGTATTTGAAATGTGCTATTACTGATAAGATTTTGTTTTCTAAAAATTTTGTTGATGACATTATATTTGGAGGAAATGAGTTAATGTCTATATCATTTGTTGAAGAGATGAGAAAGAAATTTGAGATGTCCATGATATGAGAGATTAAATTATTTATTGGACTACAAATTCAACAAGTTAAAGATGGGATCTACATAAAATAGTCAAAATATATCAAGGAGATCCTAAAAACATTCAATATGGAAGAATCAAAACCGGTTGGAACACCGATGGCTACCAGTTGTAAATTTTCAAAGGAAGATGAGATAAAAGAAGCGAGTTTAAAAAATCTACCCATCAATGATTGGTAAACCACAGTATTTTGTACACAATAGGCCTGATATTGCACATTCAGTTGGTATATTTTTAAGGTTTTCTACCAATTTTAAGGAGAGACACATGTCTGCAGTGAAAAAAATATGCAGATATCTAAAAGGGACTGAAGATTTTGGTCTACTATACACAAAAGGAGCAGATTTTGATCTTAAGGTGTATACTGATGCTAATTGGGCTGGAAACATTGATGAAAGAAAAAGAACAAGTGGTAGAGCTTTCTTTTTAGTAGAACGGTTAGTGACATGGTTAAGAAAGAAACAAACTTGTATTTCCTAGTCTACTGCCGAATTTGAGTATGTTTTTGCAACTATGAATTGTTCAAACATGGTGTGGATCAAATAATTACTTGAAGGTATGCAAGAAGATATTATAGGTCCAGTTACTATTTTCTATGATAATACTAGTTCTATAAACATATCAAAGAATTTGGTGATCCATTCAAAGAAAAAACACATTTCTATCAAGTATCATTACTTGAGAGAGAAAGTACAAAACAAGCATGTGATATTGGAGTATGTGAATTCAAAGGAACAAATAGCTGATATATTTACCAAACCACTACTGAAGGATGCTTTTGAGTATCTCTAAGGTAAGCTAGGGGTTCTTCCCCTATCCAATATTCACTAAGGAAATATGCATGCTACATGAATTCAAAATTTCATTAGAATATATATTTTGTGAGTTGATGCTAATGTTCACTCTTTGGGTGAAGATTGAAGTTGTGAAATATTTTTATGTCTGCAATGAGAAATCAATACATTTGAGGTATGATTTACTGCATGAGAAATTTTTTTAGGAGTATGTTTCTTTGGCATTGTTGTCAAAGAGGGAGAATAAAGAAATTGATTATTGAGGGAGATGATTAAAGATGAGGATCTATTGAAGGAGAATATCAGAAGAGAAGTTGTCAAAGAGGGATAGTAAAGAAGGTTTCAAAGAGGGAGAAGAATATTATTGAAGACTACAAATGATAGAGGGAGAACATGTACAGGTAAAGATACAACCCAGAGGGAGTAAAGGACAAAGATAAGATAGTGAAGTGTTACCATAATCAATTGATAATGAAGTGTTGCCATCAATGTCAAAGAGGGAGATTGTTACTATAACTAATGGTGATGATGATGAAGACCGACCAAGATCAAAGGAATACTAGTTTGTAGAATGATGAGATCAACTATTATCTTTTCATTGATGTCAAGCAATTGATATATGATTTATATTATATTTAATATCATTCAGAGTATGATATAAGTGTGAATGAGTTAAGGAGAAGAAGAAGTGAAATGTTATGAAGTTGAAGAACTTAATTTGGCAACTGATACAAATTAGACAATGCTAAGGTTATGTTGATATAATTATTTTCTACCTAACATTTGATTATATCAAGTCAATAATGAAGATTAGTCAAGTCGGTAAGCAAAACAGTTTGGCTACCAAGCAGGAAAAGTCATTTGGTAAAAGAAAAAAGATCATTCGATAAAAGGAAGGAAATTTTATCTAAAGGAAAATGAACTCAAGACACCAAGTGGAAGGTTTTAGACACTGAGTGAAGTTAATTGAAATTGAGAATGAGCCACCGAACAAGGAACATAAATTAAACACAAGGATCAAAATGACATTTAATGTTGAGCTATGATGACCTAGAATTTTTTAATGATGATGAAAAGTTATTTGGATAGATCTACGATCATTAAAATTCAAGGTGATGATCTATGGTATAGATCTAAGTGGTAACAAAAGAAGGAACGAGTTTCAAGAAAGTTCAAGTTCTGAGGTGATGATAAAATGTGTTACCGAGATCTAAATTCAATGAATAAGTTTGTGAAATGAATTGCATGCATGAGATTAATCAAAATGAAATGTAGTAAAGGATATTAAGTGGAAACAAAATGTCTATATAAAGGATGAATTTGTATGAACAAATGGCTGGAAAATTGAAGGGTTGATAAGTCACCCAATGATGTAGTGAAGAAGGAAAAGGTGAATTTCGAGTCTAAAAGATAGAATTTGATGAAGTGTTGAAACTAGTAGAAAGTGAAGGATTGAAGTGAAGATAGAGAGTGCACAAAGGATCTGATTATGAAAAGATATTTGTGAATCTACATGTCAACATATTCACTGTTGCTTATTAAAATTTGTAACATAAAAATATCTTAACCAAGTGGACTTAATAGTCTTATTGTAAAATCCTTGCAAAAGGTAACATTATAAAGAGTGTTTGAAGTAATTTAACAAGGCCACTCCTAATAAGGTGAATATCCTAATAGATTTTAGGCAAATCCCTTAATCTAGTCACATTTAACAACATGTATTATAATCTTTAACCAGATTGGTTCTTAACCAAGCATACTTCAGAAGAGTATTTCTTTAGTGGGTGACAATTCCCACAGTGGTTTTTCCCAAATTTGGGTTTCCATGTTAAATATTGGTGTTATATATGTTGAATGATTTATTTGAATGTTATTATTGATTGTTAAAGTTTATTTACTATTGTTAGTAAAAGTTTAATTGTATCTGACTGAGTTGACATCGAGTTAATCATAGAAAAAATTTTAAGGTACAAAGGATCAAGGATTACTGATTCACCCCCCTCTCTGTAATCCAACAAGGAATGATAGTCTCAAAAAGATATTTTTCCAATATATCTTTGTGCGTTAGTGAAAGTTTAAAAAATTCAAAGATTGATATTTACTTTGGTGTCCTTTGGAATTGATCCACAACATTGTATTGCTTTGTAGATGATGATGTTTGAATTGGTAAATTGATTTTTGGGTTAGTCCCTTGCAAGATTATCTTTGATGCTTGCACCTTAGTCACAACATTAGAGGTCTCTTCTTGTTCTTCCTCTTTCACCAGTATGAAATTAATGGTATTTTCATACCTTGATATAGAATTTATAGTATTATCATAAGTATGGGAAAAATTGACTTTATCATTTCCTCTTTTGTTGCTTTGATTTTAATTTGAGGCTTTAGCTTTCTCATGATTCAAGAAAGGAGTCTTAAAATCCGTATGATCTTGATTATTTTGGGGACCATCCAATTTGATTGTACCATCATCTATCAACTCTTGAACCACATGTTTGAGTCTCATACACTCATTTGTCTTACATGCCCTTTGTTTCTATGATATTCAAAATGATGGGCATCATTCCACCATGATGGTTTGACTTGTGGTTCATAGGGTCTTGACTCTAGTAAAGTGATGATTTTATTAGCAATGAGAGTTCTTAGTGCATTATCCAAAGGTTCCCCCGAGGGTGTGAATTTCCTTCGTTATGTTGTGTTAAAGAAGGGTCTTGATTTATTGGTTCCTTAATTATTGAAAGAGTTATTGTTATTAAAAGGGATCTTGGACATTTGATTCACATTTTTGCTTTGATTAGACCCACTTGATAAATTAAAAGGAGTAGCCTTAAGGTTATTAGCCTCCACAACCCCATTGTTCACAAGGTTATTGTTGGTATTCTTTAGCCAAAATATAGGCTTTTCATTGTTGTTATTACCACCCTTGTTGTTATTAAAATTATTATTAGTGTTAGAAAAACCTTTTCTTTGAAGATCTTTGTTGCTCCTTTTATTACTAACAATTCTTTAATTTTGATCTCATTTTCAATAATCCTCTCAAAGGTAGGGGGACATTGAAGTTGCAATTGATAATTCATTTCCATATTTAGATTATTCATGAAAATTTCCTTCTTTTCTTTTTCGGGTAGACTTCTTGGGTATTATGCAAAAATTGCTCTCCATCTTTGAAGGAAGCTTAAAAAAAGGTTCACCATCTTTTTGTTTGGTATCACATAGATTTAGCATGGTGATCTCATGTTCAATGTTGTACAAATAATGGGTTACAAATTTTGAGGATAGTTCTTCAAATTTTTTAAATGCGGGGTTAGTTTTGAAAACTATTCCATAGATTTCCTTCAAAGGCTTCTTGGGAATAATCTCATTAGGTATGTTGTATCATGCATGAATTCTATGCTTAGGGCACAAAATTATCTCAAATGGTCTTGTGGGTCTGATTTACCCATATATTTATCATATCTTGGAAAGACCTCATTTTAAGGAAAATCAAAAGGAAAAAGGCATATGGATTATAGCCCTACAAGTCCAAGCATTTGATATTTTTTCCCTCTAAGATTTTCAACTTAATTGAGGTCCTTATTTATAGTGGGTGGAATATGTTGGCTTCACTTGGTCGGTCCCCACTTTGGGTTGTCCCTCTCACTAGCCTCGTTAAAGGCATGTTCTCGGGCGACAGACCCACTAAAGCTCTAGCATGTGCAATGAAATGAAATGATCAAGTAGGTCTAGGAGTTTGATTCACCAAAAGGTGAAGAGCATATCCCTACTACCTTTTCACTTCTAAACAAAATTAACAATACATTCTTTCCCAATCCTTTTAATCTAATGGAATTCAAGCACGTTTGACATTTTGATTCACTATAAAAGTAAAGAGCATAGGCATAGCCCTAAAGCTTTCCTTCATAAACAAGGAGGCTTATTTTATGTGTTTGTTCATTATTTAGCTCATTTTCCTCTAAATTTTTGCACTTCTAGGAGTTTGATTCACTATAAAAGTGAAGAGCATATCCCTAATGCATTACTTAGGATTCAATTTTTATTCTAATTAAGATAGATTTTGGAATTGAAATGCCAGAAGTTAATAAATTACATAAGGTTTTAGGATTACCTTATTTCAAAGCTAGAAAAGGCTAGGCACATTTTCTATTTTTTATTCTTTTTGCATTTTACTCACCTAGTATCTATAGTTTTATCTCCTTAGCATTCCCTTTTACAAACGCTAGTTCAACATAAGCAAGACAAATGTGAAGAAAATCAAAACAATTAAATTTCTTTTTTCCAAATGGATCAAAAATTTGTTGTTTTAAGGAGTAAAGATCCAATTGAGGGATACATATTTATCTTTATAAGCTTGGATTACCCTCAAGGACCTTTCATATGCTTCCACTTCTTGTTTTGAATCCTCCAAAATGTTGTTCAAGGGGATTCAATTTTCTTTCTTCAATTGTCTTTTTGCTTGTCTTTCCTTCTTGTGTACTCTTAATTCTAGTTTTTGGACTTTTTATGACCCATTATCAGAAAAACTAGAGAGATAAAATCATTAAATTGACAAAAATTAAGATTTCCAATAAAACAGAGCTACACACTACAAAATTAAGAAAACACACTATTCTATTTGTACTACATGTCACACAAAACTTTAAATGTGCTATTTGATTATTAAAACACACTATTTAAATGATACATAATTAGTAAGCACTAAAACAAAGATTAAATGCATCATAAAGGTCTCTGACATGCACTGAAAGAATGAAAGACAAAAGATAGAAGTTTATTCAAATGTGTGGAAACTTTGTGTAATTATGTCAAACTTTACAATATACACACTATTTCTCTATGTAAAGGCGTCAAACTTCACCGTATACACACTATTTCTTCTGTCAAACGCGTTGCTATACCAACAAATTTAAAAATATGCAACAAAAACAAATCCAATTTAGCAAATAAAGATCAAATTCAATTAGTAGAGGCCTAGGTCCCCATGGTGGGCATCATTTTGTGTATGAAAAATAAATTAATGAGCCATTACAATGAGAAATCTACTTGAATTATGAAAAATAAAGCTAAATGATCAATTAATTCAAGAAAATAATCTCAAAATCATCTCATCTCTCTCTATCTAAGGAAGCTAAAGAAATGCTCTCAACTTGGCATTCATTAGAGACAACTCTATAATGAGACTTAATGATCTATGATAGATGAATTATGCCATTCTAACTCAAATTATGCTAAAATATGTTCAAGTATGCTAAGAATTCATAACTAAATGCCTATAATATGGATGCAATTTTTAACTATGAGAGTGGATTCCTTTCTCCTAATTTTTCCCTTTATTTATGGATTTTCCCAAGGCTTAGGAGTAGAGTAAAATTAATCATGATTAGGTTTAGGTTGATTTGATAGTTTCAAATGTTGCGGTCCAAAGTAAATATTGTGTTCTCAAAGGTTGGAACAAAGAGACAAAATGAACGGTCAAGATGCATCCCCAAGATGAGTGGTGTAGAATTGATTTATCCTTGATCTATCTGAGCTCATTCCTTCATTCTCATTGGTTCTTTTGATTTTGTCCATATGTGGTTAGTAAGAAAAATAAGAATTAATAATTGATTTATCTTAGCCATGTGTACCCTTGAATGGGTTGGATTGAATTTGATTTAACTATACAATTAGTTGATTAAAATCAATTGAACAATTATTTGATCCTCTTCATTTAATTAATCCAATAGCTTCAGTTTCAATTAATTCATGATTTTTTTCTCAATTTCTCGCTTTAATTCTACTTGACCATTTTTAGGTGTATACAATAATCTCAGATCTATGGGACATACATTTAGCTATAACAACAAAAGAAAACATCATCTTTTTATAGTCTTTGATTTCCATCAAAGAGACAACAAGTTCCATGTTCGAGATAAAGCAATATATATATCAGTTTATGGAATCAAATAAACCCAAATTCTAGAATATGCAAAGCCATGACCCAAGAAAGCTCAAGTCAAGTATCAAAAAGGTCAAAAGATAGGTCACGACATCCATGAATAGAGCTACAAACATGTTTTTATGGAGAGGCATTGGTAAAAGAAAATAAAATATAGAGATTTGCAAGTTGTAACCTGCAATGATCAAACCCAGATGAATTTTGACCATGAAGAATTGTACATGGGGTTTCTAATCAAAGCCACAATTACCAGCTAAAGACTGAGAAAGATAAGTCGTAGCTCTTCGAAGAGCTCAAAGACTATGAATAGAGGGAAAAATATTACCTAAAGATGTGGGCGGCCGGCAATGAAATCATCTCAGAAACCTCCATCAAAGTCCATACAATCCTCTTCAAACCCTCATTCCAAATGGCGACCCCAAAACAGAGTAATGTAAATATCAAAATGGAAGTAAAAATGATGACTTTAGGGTTTTAATTCCTATATCCGCCAAATGAGAGGCCTCTTGTGGCTTTATTTTGTTTTAATTTTCTTTCCATCTAAGTATCCACGTGGGTACATACTCATTTAGTTCGAAAGTGGTAATATATATCACTAAGTTTTGATACTTTCACAAAAAGATGTAAGGAACAATGTTATTAAAATGATAATTTTTCATATTATTTTATTAACATTGTTTAAAAATGTGTGGAATGTAAGCTTTTTAAAAGTAAACAATAAATATTTTATTTTACACAATTTAATAAATATTAATGCTTAATTTATTATTTATTATTTTAATAAATATTATAAATTTAATAATTTTATTAACTGATCATAATTATCACTTAATCAAAATTATTAATATAATTAATACTTATGAAAATAATAAACTATAAATTAAGTATCAATTATTATTAAATTAATAAAAATAGTAAATGTCTTATAATTCATTTATCTAATCAATATCTCTAATATTTATGAAATAAATGAATTATAAATTATTTAATAATTGTGATGCAAAATAAGATATTTATTTTTACCTTTAATAAAGTTAAAATGAGATATTTTTACAGAGTTGTGGCAAAATCTTAAAGTCAAAGATGCAGTTGTTAAAGTTTACATGGAGTTATTGCATTTCATAGGATCTTTATGAGATGTTTAGAGGATAGGGATGCTCTTATGAGGGGGTATTTATGATCATATTGATGTGGCATGACTTTTGGGCCACTTTTATGCCTTTTTGAAGTCCTTCGAGGGGCTAAAAAATGGCCTGATTGACTGCATCTGACCCATAACTTATTTCTCATTTATGATGCAGCTAGATTAGAAAAGCATAAGTATGAGTTGGAGCCTCCTTGTAAGAAAGTTAATTTTCCCTTTGGCTTGCTACTTTGTAAATTTTTCTAAGTTCTTACTAGAGTCAAAGTGTTTTTGCAACCCATTTCAGAGATATTATACAGATTTGTAACACCTTTTGGCTGTAATTTTTAGCTTGTGCCTTCTCTTTTTGTGTGTGCTTGTGTATCACATATTGCTACCTTTTATAGAAGTATATAGTCTTTTCAAGTTGAAAGTTTGTGTTGAATTAGTTCTAAACTATGAGGAAGTTTTTCTCCTTTTAGGCACTACTATTTTTGCCTTCTTACACATTGTTGATGAAAAGATTGTGTGTTATTGAGTTGTGTAGGGAAGCTTATTTTTATTGGTTATATCATGTGTTGGTTATTTGTTAAAGTATCAATGATGTTGTTTGGTGAGTCACCCTTTAGGAGTTAGATTTTATTTCTATGCATCCTTTCACCTCTTTCCTCTATAAAATCTTAGTTTAAGGTAGTTTTAGGTGAGGTGCCACCAAGAACTAGCTTACTCTGGAGGTCAGCTTCCAATATATGAGCACATAATTATGAAATATTTCCCATGTTCACCGATAGGATGAGTTTACTCAGCAAGGGTGGTCTATTTATGTGAAAATAATTTCCTCTTCTGGATTATGCTAAAGCCTCTAGCCAAAAAAGAAGTTTGTACTTTTTAAATATTGAGATGGACCTACAAGATAATATTACAAATATTATTGGTTGTCAATGCGCTACTCTTCCTAGCACTTATTTTGGCCTTGATCTCACTATTAAAGAGCTCACCTCTACCTTTTGGAACACTATTCTAGAGAGAATTTACAAAAAAGTAGTCAGATGGGAAGGAAAAATGTTAGTAGTGCAGGGAAACTCCATCTACTCTTAGCCTCCCTCCAAGGCATCTTCATCTACTTCTTATCCCTCTTCAAAATATTGAGTACTATGGCTAAAAAACTATGAATAATTCAAAGGACTTTTCTTTGGATTGGTGTTGAAGAAAAATAGAGGTTGGGGCTTGTTAATTGGGTTATAGTTTGAAAACCCAAATTTTTGGGAGGCCTTGCAATTAGGAAACTGACAAACCTTAACAAATCTTTAATTGCTAAAGTTGGTTGGAATATGGCTATTGGTTTAGAAGATTGGTACAATATCATGAAATACCTTAACCATGGAAGCTTTCATAGAGCTTTTGACTCAAATGATTTACAAATAGGCTCATGAATATGGAATAACATTCTCAAATGCAGAGCTATCATTAGGGAAGGTTTAAAGTGTAAAATAGTCAAGGGAAGGATGATCAATTTCTTGGAGGATTTTTGGATATGGGACAAACCTTTTATTATTGGCCCTTATAGTCAATTGATGGGAAGGATGAGGACATACTTTGGGAGTTATATTGTTGATTATATCAGCCCCAGAGGAAAATAAAAAATACTTTAATAAAGTGTTAGAGAAAAACATGATCTTCTTCCCAAAGTTGTTGAACTACAATCTTGGATGATGGAAGTGAGACTTTCTATTTTTCCTAGAGAAGATAAATTCATTTGGAAAAATACTCTAATAGAGGTCTTTTTTGTTGTCTTCTTACAATATTTAATAAAGTACAATGTTAATCATGATTATTAGAAGAAGGTCTGGAACTCATAGCTTATCCCAAAGATTAAATTCTTCTAGTGGGCTTCTATACATGGTAAAATTCTAACCCAATATAATCATATGATAAGGGGATTTTATCTTCCTAATAGATGCATCCTTTGTAAGATGGAAAATGAGAAAACTCAACATATCTCTATCCACTATGAATTTGTCTCACATCTTTGGTGTAATATCCTACATAAGTTTAGCCTTCATTGGGTGTTTGAAAAGAATATTCAATAATTTCTCTTCATCCGAAAATGTCCTTCAAATCACCCTCTCATTAGGTAGTTCTAGCAATAAATACCTCCCCATGTGTGTTGGTTTCTATGGAAGGAGAGTAAAAATAGGATCTTCAAGGATACTGATAATATTCTCTTGATCCTTAACAAACTCTTGTTGAAAAATATTGGTGTAAGTCAATATAAAATCCCTAGTTGTCCTCCATCTACATGGGATTGTAATCTTACTAAAAGATGGAAGCTCCCTGAGGATTTTTACAAGTTTGATAACTCAAAGAAGCTTTCCAAAATAAATACACTATGGAAAGCTACACACTTTCCCTAGTTTAAATTAAATTTTGATGGTGTGACTAGACTGGGTAAGGCAACTAGAGGTGGTGTCATTAGGGATCATAAAGGTGACTTTTTTGCTTCTTATGCTAGAAGCTTAAGGGACCATACTAGCAACTAGGTAGAGGGGATGGCCCTAAACTGGGGCCTATAGATAGCTCTATCAATTAGAATTAAAGCCTTGGAAATAGAAGGTTACTCCAAGCTGATTATTAAAGCATCTTGAGGTGCAATGACTACAACATAGAAAGTGGAGGAAATCCTAAAGGATATAAGAACACTTTTGGTAGGGTTTGATGAGTTTTTCATATCGTATACTTTTAGAGATGGAAATGTTGTGGTCGATTCTATTATTGTTGTTGGGTTGGAGAGGGTTTCCCTACATTGTTGGAGATCGTTTCACTCTCTACCTAATGCCACGAAGTCCCTTTTAAGGAAGGAAACAATCCCCTTATTTTTAATGGAGATTTCTATTTTTTCTTTTGAACCCTCTTATGGGGTCTTTGGACTTTACCTTATAGATTTGATGAGTGTTTAAATTTGGAAAACTATCCATTTATCCCCTATCAACTAATTTCCATGAGGTTTTCACATGGTGTGTACTTGTGTGGTTCACATCATCCCTTGCCTACTCATTATGGGATGAAGTGGCAAATTTTTGAATTTAGTATATGGAAAGGCCATTTCCTTGGGGTTTGTAATAATAATTTTAAACTAGCTCGTTGAATTTCATTAGATTACATCCCCAGTCCAGACCTAATATTTTCAATATTTGTTTTTGGTTGAAGGACTACTCACATGTGTTTTTTGTGTTTTCGGAGTTAGATATAAAAGGTGGCACTAAGGGTAATAAAAATATCGATTATTATCATTTATCCTAGTTTCTTGTGCATTTTCTCTTCTTTGACTTCAATTTGGGTTTTTTGCAGCTCTACAACATTTCAAGGTGGGGCCACCTTATTGTTTCCTTCACCAGAAACACTTCAAATTTGGCTTCTAATACCATGGGTGGGGACTGGGTCCATGTTAAACTAGATAAGTATGATGACTATAAGAACAATGTCATTGTTTAGAATATATGCAAATAAGGAGGAATTTCTTAATTTATTGAATGCATGATGGTTTTTGATGAAATCATTTCTTGATAATTTATTTCATCTAGGGATGAGAGAAGAGATGTTTGGGAGGCATTTCATTTCAGGTGAATGAGGAGGTTATTTCCAAAGCCACATGGTCAGAAATGGAAAAACACAAGCAAGGTTTCCGACATAGCTAGCCTTAACCAATTATTCTAAAAAAAAGAGCAACCTATTAAATTACAAGGAGGGTATGATTGGCAAAAATTACCAAAGCCCTAGGACTAGGTGTCTATGATAGTTATGAAATAATTTACCCTCAAGAGAATATTTGGGGTTATTACTATTATCATATTCCTTTTTCAAATCATTTTAGGAATCATGATGTGATTTATATTCTCTTTTTCCTTCTCCACTCATTGGAGAGTACTAATAAGGATGTTGTGGAAGCTAAAAACTAGGGTAAATATTATACTATCCTACATTAAGGCCTCATGTTTAGGCTATATCATTTATACATTGCGCTCTATCCTCTGCGTGTCATTACTGTTCAAGAAACCTTTGTATCTTCAAATCCTTCCTCTACTAGTTTAATGGATTCCTCTGGCCCAAGAAAAAATAAATATATCAAGAATCCTTCTCTTGAAACCTCTCAAGTCTCTCTGAAAACTTCCCATTTTTGGAAAGAGTTACCTAATAATGCATGGTATGTTGTCATTAATGGAAACTAAATTCACTACCCTTAACCATATTTTATTTTTTTAAGTTTATCAAAGGTTGTATGCAAGAAAATGACTAAGTACGAGAAGCAAAGCGGTATACAGTCGGATAGAAAAACTTGGTATAGATGCATGACAAAGAGTTAGAGGTTTCTATTATAGAGCATGAAAGTAGACATCCTAATATGTCTAATCCAATCTTCGTAGATTCTAAAATTTCTATATGCATAAGATATTCACTGATGAATATCAGTTTGATAGTTTTGGGGCTAGAACATAGCTATTCAGTAAGATCAATTGGTATACTTGGTTAATTAGTTTACAATTTTGGTTTGATAGTTTTTTTATGTCAGACCCGACTATGGAGGATGGTACATGTGCTTAGAAATCTTTGAATTGATGATTTGATGGAGATTTGGTGTGAAGTTTGTACATGTTTCACTATCTTATTTTGGGTCAACAAAGTTATGATTTTGATTTTATGATCACATATATAAGATCAATTTTTTGGATGTGATTGTGGTATGATGTGACTGAGATGATATGGTATGTGAAATTAATGATGCAGATCAAATAATCTATTGGAAAATCTCATAATTGAATAGGAAAGCTCATAGGATTTCTAATCTATTGATTTGGTAACCAACAAGATCCATGAAGGCAAGGGGAGAGGATACATTCATATAATTATTAGGGTAACAATCTAGAAAACACTCAAGCACATAAGAAAATTTGTTCTTTTTAAAGAACCAAACATAAGTATTTTCTACCTACTAAAAGGAAGACATGAAAGTTATAACAAGCACACAATACATTTTTCACATTTTCTACATCAAATACATTAGTATTTTATCATTTAATCCTTCATCCCACGATTTCCAAAAAGCTATAAAAAACCATTAGTAACAAAAAAACTAGCTATGCTAAGTGTAGAAACAAAATTGGGAATGCATATACTTAGAACAAAGCATCAAAGTGACCCAAATTACCAAATGGGTAGAAGTAGTGACCAAGTCCGCAATTTCCTTGACCAACTATGTAGTTTCTTGACCAAGTGTGTAGTTTTGGCTTCCAACTACATATAAACCCCAACCAAGTGTGCAGTTTTAGTGACCAAGTATGCAAAATCCTAATCACACAGTAAAAATGACTTAGGACTTGCAGAATTTGATGATTTAGAAAAAAATTCAACTATTGATATTTGAATGTGATATTAGGGTTCATTTTACCCATCAAGTGAAATCAAATTAGCTCAATTAAAAACCCCTAATAATTCTATGTGTGCACTTAAATTTATTTGAAAGCAACTAAATTGAAAGTAGTTTCAATTGAAACCTTGACTTGGTAAGGTTCATTCTAAGAACACCAAATTTAAATGTGAAGTTATTTTTAGGTTTCCAAATCCAAATTTGAGATTCATTAACCAAATTAGGGTTCATTTATGCCTTTATAGTTTATTTACTAACTTAAAATACTAAAAATTGAAAGAAGAAAGTAGTAAATTGCATGTATAATCCCTAAACCCTAAATAAAATATCTAAGAAACCAATTGTGTAGTTATAGTGACCAATTGCATAATAACCTGAACCAATTATGTAGTTCCTTGAAAAAGTGCATAGTTTTGGCTTCCAACTATATAGAAACCCTAACCAACTACATAGAAACATGTAACAACTATGCAAAAACACACTAGGACCTACAAATGCACAAAAACATAAAAATCTAGTCAGATAAGTGTGTTTTCACATTGGGTTCACCAAATGTAGGATAGGAAAATGAGGAAAACACACACACATAACAAGAGCCATAAAAAAATAAATTATGCACAATCAACCTATCCAAATACAAAATAAATTAAGACAAATAAATGCAAACTAAAAACAAACTCCCTCAATTTGACAATCGTGCCCTTTCTTGCTTCCCTAAAAGAGTTGATGTTGCTCTCATATTGGCATAATGCACTTAAAATATGAAAGTAAAATGATGATAATGAGAATACTAGGATTTTGGTTAATTGATGAAGGCAAATTGGACTCAATTTATAGAGATTGGGATCCAAAATATAGAAATAAAAACAAGTGTGCAACTTGGAAGGATTGTCATAATTATGACAAATTGGTGCACAAAAAGGAATGCATAAATAAATGCACAATTAGGGTAAATATGGAAGAAGAAATATAAGGCTAATTATTAGGCAATCAGGGACCACAAAATGAGGGAAAATGGATAAGGAAAAAAAGGTAAGAATTTGGAGGTGAATTAATAAGAAATCATGAAGCACAGATTAAGAAGATGGAAGAAGATGGAGGCAAATTAGTAGAAGAGGAATTTTAAATATTTTGAATTTCATTTATTCCCTCCACATGGAAATTAGGAAATTAGGAATTAGAAATCCCTTAATTCATGAAAAGGTGACAATTAATTAATTGGGAGAGTTAGTAAAAGGGGAGAATTGGAATGATTAAATGATTAAGACCTACAGATAGAGTACGAGTTATCTACTTCTAGAAGAGAATTAAGTAATGATTAACCAAATTGATGATGTGGACATGAAATTGAATTTAATTTGATCATATTGATGATGATTAGGAACTATCCTGATGATTACAAGGCATCGATGAACTTTTACAATACACTCGAAATGGTGATAAAAAAGATTGACGATTAGGACCTGAAAATAGAATTGATGATATTTGATAATACCATTAAAGTAAATTGGATCAGGTTCATGATTATGAGGCATAAATGATCTTTGACAATGTGCTCAAATGGATTGGTTTGAAATTGATATATAAGGTTGATTGGAAACAACATTGAAGATCTTTAACAATGACATTAAATGAACTAGTGATAATAGGATTGATGAGATTGACAAGGATTAAATTGATTTGAGAGTTATTTGATCAGGAATCGATGATCTTGTTAAATTCCCTAGAATTAAACTTTTGATGGTAGGATTGAATGTGTTTGAGATTATTTGGAACTAATTAGGAAGGGATTATGACTCATTTGGACCAATTTAGGAATGTTTGACATGGTTTAGGATTGATTGGGATTGGTTTAGGAACATTTAGGAATATTTAGGATTGATTTAGGATTGGTTAGGATTGGTTTAGGAATGTTTAGGAATATTTAAGATTGGTTTAGGAATGTTATCATGATAATTCAAAGTTGATCTATTTGGCCAAAGAGAACAAGGTTATGAGATAAATGTTAGTAATTGATCAAATACAGAATGACACAAGATAGAAGACATGTCAAAAGGGGACACATAGATGTTAACCATTTTTAGGTGTCTATAATTGTAACATCTATGTGATTTATTTCTTGTTTAATATAAAAAAAAAATCCCCTCACCAGACCTTGAGTCATAATTTCCAAGATCTTATTCATATCTCCTAGTGTAAAAATTGCTTCCAAATATTCTAAAATATTTGACAATAGGAATTCTTTCATACCATATCTCATAAGGGTGGTTGAACCCCATTTTTACCCTATAAATAATATAACCAGAGGTATGTATAAATTCTTTCCAATACACATCAAGAAAGTTAGCATATTTCAACATTGTTCTAGTCATTTCTTCAACTATTCTATTCTACCTTTCAAAAAATCTATTTTTCCATGGAGTCCTAGGTGCAGACAAATGTCTTCTAATGCCTTATTCTTCACAAAATATTTCAAACTCATTTTATGTGAATTATCCTCCTCTAGTATACATTAAATACTTTATCTTAGCATCCATTTCATTCTCAACCATAGATTTGAACACTTTAAATCTATTTGGGGCTTCTGATTTTTCTTTTAACAAAGTAACCAATGTCATTTTAGAGTAATCATCAATAATTAACATAAAATAAGTTTCACCATTTAGTCTTGTTATTTATGTAGGTTTGTATAGGTTAGTGTGTATCATCTTTAGAGGTTTTGTAGTATAATACTCTGTAAAATTGAAATTGATCATTTCTTGATTCCCCATCTAGAATTATTTCTATGTTATACTAGTAGGCTTAATGATCTTTTGAGAATCCATTACTACACATGTATAATTTATCCTTACCATTTATTAAAACTTAATATGTTTCATTCTTATGTGTCATAACAAACATTCACTGCCTTGAGTCATGAGAAAACTACTTCCTTTGTTTTCTTTTAGGCAATAGACATTTCCATTATTCCGTATTCCTTTTGCAACCAATATTTACGAGATATCTTTTCTACTTTCACATATAGTATCAAGAAAACCAAGTTTTTATCCTTTGTTGCACATCTGAATGACATTGAGAAGATTGTGTCTTATTCCCTCAATATAGAGAATATACTCTTTCTTGATCTTACTATAAATGGATATACTTCTTTTAGGTCATAGATCAAAGAAACCTCTTCACCAACAAACTTAATAGCTCCACCATTCCACTTTTCAAGATTAAGAAACTTTCTTCTATAAGAAGTCATATGATTTGAGCATCCATTGTCAATCGCCCAAGGTTTTGGATTCTCTTTTGCATTAAGAGTGGTTCATACAATCTATGACCTTTCACTATTTTCAATAGTATTTACTAGAGTGTCAAAATTCTTAATAATATCCACTTTCATAGCCATAAAGAATGTTTCATCATTTCAATCATCAGGTTCTCCATCTTTAGCTGAGTGGCTACTTTCCTTTGAATAAAAGATTCTCTTAGGCTTGGATTTTACATCTTCTATTTTATTTTTATTACCCATCCTTCTATAGTTAACTTATTTGAAAATAATGTTAGGAATGGGAGCATTGAGAGGGGGGGGGGGGGGGGGGGGGCGAATCAGTGTTCACTGTATTTTAACTTTTCACTTTAATCTAAATACTGAATTATAAATGCTTAAGTACTGAATTAAACATTCACATAAACATGAAACATGAAATCAACACATGACACCAATATGGTTACGAGGAAACCCAAATAGGTAAAAACCTCGATGGGACTTGATACCCACTAATAATCTGCACTAGTGTTTTGTGATCCTTGTTAGAAGATCCTTTACCCTATTAGGTGTAGCTTTACAATGATTTTAGTATAGTAGACCTTTTTAAGGGTCAGACCCTGTTAGGAGTCTTTTACAATGATCCTTGTTAGGGGAGTGGACTCACTGTCCTAGAGCTCATTGCTCAAATGATGAAGGTTACAACCTTCTAAATCAGATGCACACTATATCTGCAGGTGAACTGTCACTGTGACACTACTTGTTAGATTAGTTCCTTTGGTGCGTTGATGCTTTGATCTCTAGAAAAGCTCTAATATGTCTTATGCTCACTTCACATACCTCTTCTCTACTTATCACCACTCTCTTACAACTTCCATACCGATTACAATGGGTGCACCTTATATTTATATGCTCATCCCAAATATACAATTAGGTTGGTCCTATAACTAATTACAAATAACGCTTCCAAATGAATTGGCTTAAGAGTGCTTAAAATTATACATATACATATGTCAGCAACCTAAATACAATAGGCGCATAGCCTCTACAACATTAATTTATAATCGCAAACCAAAATAGTCTCTGTCAGCTCTATGCTCTATTCTCTGCTGGCACACACTAGCTATGTAACTTCAATTGACTGTAACTTTCACATCTTTGCATGTCTACTTATGTGCTCTTAGACTAAGCATAAGTATAGTCTAACAACCATAAAATTTAGGGCACATACCTTAATTCATCCATACACATGTGCACTGATGCTCTGAGTCTCTGGTGCTCTGTATGTTGTCCAGTCTTCAACACTTAATTGAATTCTGATCTTTACACTTAGTGCGTTGACTCCAAACTACTATATGACTTTGTTGCCATAATGACAACACTATAGCTAGTCATATATCTCAGTATACACAACTTGCCAACAATATCCCCTTTTGTCATTGATGGTAACAAAGGAATATGGCTAAGTCTCTAACTGTCCCTTAATACAAAAACTTTTTGTCTTCTATATATTTTATACAAACTCTTATATCTCCCTATACATATATGTACTCCATATTCTATACAACTCCCCCTTTGACATTAATGATGAAGGTGCATCAAAAACTTTATCGACGTACACTTACTGAGGGAAAACATCCGGATATGCAATCTTGAGTTTCTGGATCTCCTTCTTCCAAAAGGTTATCAGAGAATTGATTATCTGTAGATGGGCGCATAATGCATATTGTAGTTTCTCCATCTTCTCCAATTCTGTGCTCAGACCTTGATCATAGGTTATCATGGTCACATCAATCTCCTTTATGTTTTGACTGAGAATATCTAGAGAGGGCGCAAGAGCGTTCCTCAGCTGAGTCTTTCTAGATCTTATCTTCTCTATTTCTTTTTCTGCCTTACCAATTATATCCAACTATCCTTGATAGACATTGTCACACATGTTTACATTTGTAGAAGTGTCTAGCACTGAAATTTTCACCTTCTCAATCATTGCCTCTACATCTTTGATCTTCTTAAGATGGGCATCAGTGAACTTATCCTGATCCATGGATTCTGCAATGACTTTCCTTCCTTGATCTGCAAATTCCTGCAATGATGCCTGACCAGACTTAAGAGAGGTCAAGTCTAGTGCAAAATTACTCATTAGTTCATTGAGTCTCTTCTTTAAGTACTTTTCCTCTGCCATTATGGCCGCAACTTCTTCCAGGCTTGAAAAATTTACTTTGAATTGAGAGATGATTGTGCTCACATCATCAACTGAATGTACATTTACCATCTTCTTTTCCTTTGGTAGAAAACTATTCAAAATATTTACTGATTCTACTAGGAGAGGATTCCTCATTACTTGCTTCTCCTTGGCCTTCTCCTTAGCTAGAATGCTGAACTTAATAAGGTCTTCTTCCTTCTAGGAGTCCAAACTGCTAGTGTCAGGTGTGAGACTTGACAACAATGCTGAGGGTGGAGTGATGGGAGTGCTATCCATCATCTCTTGCTTCACCTTGACCAAATTAGCAGAAGATTCATCTTTCTTTTCTACCTCTACTCCTTTCTTATCTTCATCAGATATATCTTCTATGATTACTTCTTCTTGCTGAGTTTGAGAGATATTACTGCATAGGATTTATGCTTCCTCAGTGATGACAAATGCTTCTTCAAACTTTTCTAACTCCTTATCAGTAGCCGCCATGGCTATTTCCACATTGTCTATGATAATTGTGTTGTCTTTGGGTGATTCAGTCATGGGCATAGACTAGTCTGCTTCTGTTTGAGTTTCTACTATGGGCGTTGAGTCCTGAGGACCTGTCATTGGTACATTAGTGGGCTTTGCCACTTTATCTTCCCTGATGGGTGCATGAGTGATGGGCACAGTCGGTGGTTTGATATGTTGTTCTAACAACACCTTCTCAAATTCTTTTTATGTTTCCTTCATAATCAACTCATAATCTTTGTTCATGATATGAAGAGTTCTCATTTTTGTTCTAAGGTGTGGTTTCACCAAATTCAATATCAGTTCCACTTCTTCTTTAGAACATATTGGCAGAGTATCTTCTAATACTTTTTCTCTTATTCTTTGATCTTCCTCATTAGCTTGTCTCTTCAGATTTTCCAAAATATCCCATACTTTATTTGGAATTTCTATTTTCAGCTCAAGGACTATTTTCTTGAATTTGATCATATGTTTGACAATCATACTATGAATTTCTGATTTGTCAATCTCATTGTAAGATTCATAGAACTTTTCTACTTGATCAATCCCATCTCATCAACAATTCTTGTATTTAGAACATTAAGGCTAGGCCTGAGGAGGTGCTTGAGTGTTTTTCTTGCTCCTTAATGTTTGCGAGGATGGATGACTAGTGCTAGCTTCTTTCTTCCTTTTGAAAAAAGGCTTATACTTCAAAGGAGTATCTTTGGGTGCAGAAGGAGTACTATCTTCTTTATCCTTCTGACTGTCATCTTTCTCAATTTTTATCTTTTTCAACTTGGGATCTTCTTGTTCTTCTATTGCATTCTTCAATTATAGGGAAATCTTCTCATCCCTTTCTTTATAAAGGTCTACTTGTGATACACCATAAATTCTTAGGATCTCTGATGTGACCTTTGCAACCTTTCTTTTTGTTGCAGCACTGTTCATCTTAGCATCAACTTCTCTAGTCTTTTCTTCATAGGTTCTCCACCTAGGTTCATTGTCATCCTTAGGGGCTGATAACAGTACCTATGCATAAGCTTCAAGAACTTGTTCTTCAACCTCATACCCAAGTGGATGAATCCACTTAGTTCTAGGTTCCATAGCTTCCATACATGTAGTATCAATCTCCACCATGAAGCATATTGTATCCTTATACTTCTCTACAATACTTTCAAGAATCCTATACCTCATCTACATTCTTGCTCTGAAAGTCTTCAATTCCAGGGTAATGTAATCTCTAAGTGTGCTTTATGTGGATGCCTTGTTTGATATTTGTGGCATGGTAGGAATGGACTTGTCTAGATACAAGTCTGACACTTTACCAACTATATGAAGGTACATATAGATGATTAGGGACCCAAACCTGAATACCTTGGTCTTATCATGTTTGATAGCTTTAATATTGTCTATCAACTGTGTGTGCAAGATTTCACGCAAGTTGAACTCTCCATCTTCATGCACAAGATGGATGGCTGCTAGAATAGTGCCCACAGACACACTATTCACCCTGCTGGTATGATGAAATTTGTAACCCAATATCATTGATATCAACTTGATGTCTAGTTTCTCTATAGGCTCAATAGTCATGTCACACTTATCACTTCTAGATTTACACACTTGCTCCACCATTTTCTTAACATCCTTACCCACAGGAAGGATGGCGTTTGTCTTAGAAAAGCATGTCATCTCATGAATTAGGTCTCCTATTATTCTTACTGGTACATCTCCAATCCAAAAAAAGTCATCATGGATTCAGCTCAACAATATCTTAATCCATTTAGTTTCATAGAATTCATATGTTGTGGCATATTCAACAATGGGGTGATCATTCCATTTTGTGTATTCATCCATGAACATTTTGTCAGGTTTCAACATTGTGTCCATGTGCACCCTTAACCTATCTTGTCCAATAGGTTCCCTCTTACAATAGATGTAAGCCCTTATGTCTTCTACATGCATGACGCCCATTGGCGTGCAGGAAAATGCTCCCTCTAAATCATCTAGGGTTGATTTAAATAGGTGCCTCTTGAAAACATACCTCTTTTTCTTAGCAACATCAAAAAAATAGGAGTGGCCATGACTTACTTGATATTCTCTTTCCAAATGATCTCTGAGATGTTCTGACGGCTTCTAAAATGGCACAACGAGCTAGGGTTTCTTGCAACCGATCAAATGCACTGCAATTACTGATAGCTCAATCTCCAAATCTTCACAATAACTTCCAAGGCTCAATCTGCTCTTTAATCACTTTGAGTATGAATGCAATGAGTAAACAAACAAATTTTTTTGTACTTAAAGTAAGAAATTCACCATTAATGCAACTCGCGTAAACCAGGTTGTCACTTCAAATTTTCAAACTTGAGTTCCGCTAACTATCAGCATGTGCACTCTTACACAAAGGTTCCTATACACTCCAATAGCTTAATTCCAAAGGCACATACTCTGAGGATGAGTATACCAACCACGTAGGGGTCTAGAGCTAAATTAGCTCCCCTTATGACCCTGAGGGCCATTTATGCAAATGTAGAGGGTGCATCCACTTGGGATGCATCCAATATATTCTTAACAACATTTTTCTTCTTTCCTTCTGACCAAATCAAGCTCACATCCTCTGAGGCTTTTACAAACTTGACTTCTACTTCATGATCCAAAACTGGTTCTTCGGTCCTTTTAGGGCTTTCCTGACCTTGCATCCTTGATCTACAAAAATTTGAGATATGTCCAGCCTTGTTATAGGTGTGACAAATCATTGGAGGTCTATTATTCCTCAACGCATTGACATGAGTCACCATTCTGCATGTTCTAGCTGAGTGACCATTATTGTTACATATCTGACATGTAACATTTTGAGAACTTCTTGCATTGGTCTGATTCTGATTTCTTTGATCATGTTCAATCCTGTTCTTCTTACTAGTCTTGCAATTTATTTCTCTATGAACAAATCTATTACATGTATAATAGTAGCCATTGAAAGGTTTTACCTTTGTATAGTTCCTTGCAATGTGTCCATGCTTGTTACATGCAAAACAAGTGTGTTCTATAGGCTTGCATTCATTCTTAGGAGGATCACTATTGTCTTTGGTTTGATCTTCAATCTTCTTAGTATCAATAGAGTCCTTTTGTGAATCCTTTCTTGCTTGCATACTATCAATCTGATTTTGTGCTTCATTGTATCCAATATAGCTAGTGTCTCCTTTGATTCTTCTTGCATACAACTATGATTCTATCAATTCAGCACTGGTGTGTAATTTGTCAATATGATCCTTTGACTTCTTTAATTCAGATTCCAAGCTCTCTTTGATATTCTTTAGCTCCAAGATTTCTAGGTTAGCTTCCCTTAGTTCTTCATTTAGTTGAAGGTTCTCCTTGACTTGTTCATTGTAGACATCTTGATTGTTCATCAGTTTGTCATCTAATTCTTCAAGCTGACTTAACAAGGATGCATTTTATTCACTTAACTTCTTGACTTTTTCTTCAAGTTCACTGTTAGAGCATCCTTTCAAATCTTTTCTTAGTATTTTGATAACTAATTGAGCATCACTGACTTTTTCTTTCAGTTCTTCAATTTCTCTTTCTAAATTGTCTAGGTCTTCAAGAGCTGCTTCAAGATTCTTCTTTAAATGTTTCATATCTCCTTTGTCCATGATCTCCTCAAGTGGTTAAACTTATTTTCTGAGGACCAGAGCTCTGATACCAATTGTTAGGAATGGGAACACTGAGGGGGGGGGGGGGGGAATCAATGTTCACTGTATTTTAACTTTTCACTTTAATTTGAATATTGAATTATAAATGCTTAAGTACTGAATTAAACATTCACATAAACATGAAACATGAAATCAACACATGACACCAATATGGTTATGGGGAAACCCAAATAGGTAAAAACCCCAGTGGGACTAGATACCCACTAATAATCTGCACTAGTGTTTTGTGATCCTTGTTAGAAGATCCTTTACCCTATTAGGAGTAGCTTTACAATGATTTTAGTATAGTAGACCTTGTTAAGGGTCAGACCATGTTAGGAGTCTTTTGAAATGATCCTTGTTAGGGGAGTGGACTCACTATCCTAGAGCTCACTGCTCAAATGATGAAGGCTACAACCTTCTAAATCAGATACACACTATATCTGCTGGTGAACTATCACTGTGACACTGCTTGTTAGATCAGTTCCTTTGGTGCGCTGATGCTTTGACCTCTAGCAAATCTCTAATAAATATTATGCTCACTTCGCATACCTCTACTCTTCTTATCACAACTCTCTTACAACTTCCATACCGATTACAATGGGCGCACCTTATATTTATGCGCTCATACCAAATATACAATTAGGTTGGCCCTATAACTAATTACAAATAACACTTCCAAATAAATTGGCTTAAGCGTGCTTACAATTATACATATACATATGTCGGCAACCTAAATACAATGGGTGCATAGCCTCTACAACATTAATTTATAATCACAAACCAAAATAGTCTCTATCGTCTCTATGCTATGTTCTCTACTGGCACACACTGGCTGCGTAACTTCAACTGACTGTAATTTTCACATCTTTGCATATCTACTTATGCGCTCTTAGACTAAGCATAAGTATAGTCTAACAACCTTAACTTTCAATGCGCATACCTTAATTCATTCATGCACACGTGCGCTGATGCTCTGAGTCTCTAGTGCTTTGTATGTTGTCCAGTCTTCAACACTTAACTGAATTTTGATCTTTACACTTAGTGCACTAACTCCAAACTGCTATATGACTTTGTTGCCATAATGACAACACTATAAATAGTCATATATCTCAGTATAGACAACTTTCCAACAAATACATTTATATGCATAATGACCTATTATTATACAACTCGAACATTGAAAAGGTAACTTACCTTTGTATTTTCTAGAGCCTCTCTGTGGTCTTCTCACAAATTTTTCTTCTACATCATCAAGATCATTTCTTGTATAATGTTCATTTTCTACTTTTTCTTGTATAATGTTCATTTTCTACTTTCTTACTAGATTTGAACCTAGCTTATTTTTTGACATTATCAAAATCATACTCCATCATATTTAATGCAAAGATCACTCCATAGATTTGGTCCAATGTATATTTAATAAATTTTCTCACAACTTTATTTTCATATATAGTTCCACCAATATCTCCATTTCCATTTACTACTTATATTACATGGTGTCTAGGTAACTATCAATATTTTCTTCTTTGAATGTCTTTATATTCTCAAATTTTTACTTAAGGTCTTACATCTTTGACTTGCTTTATTTTTAAATCTTCTTCATAGATAATGATAAGCTTATCACAAATGTCCTAAAAATTTGTAAAAGATGATCTTCGAGAGTTTTGGATATCACTTGTGATTGCATTCCTTTCCTTTCCATTGTTATCATGTAATTTGATCTAATTTAAATAAGAGTAGGAGAAGTGTGACCATCTACAATACATTTCCATATTTCATATGGTTGAGAGTTCAAGTATGATTCCATGCTTATCTTCTAGAAGGTGTAGTTTATTCCATAAAACTTTGGTACCTTGTAAGCTTCTTATTGTGTCATTTCAAACTTTCCTCTTCTCCTAGAGAAGCCTCACTCTAATATTGTTTTTTGAAAAAAAAAACCAAGAATGAGAGGGGGTGAATTAGTCTTTGATTATACACTTATCACATTTTTAATCATAATTCCACATTAGTAAACCTTAACCAAATTAGAAATAAAGAAGGATAAAGCAATGAATACCATATACACAAGAACACCAAATTTACATGGAAAATCCAAAAAGGGAAAAACCACACTGAGATCCAACTCACACTATATGAAAAAAGTATATAATATTTTTTTATGCTCACAACCAAGGAAGCTCACTACTTTCTAACTTGCAAGCTAAGGTGCACTACCTTAGGGAAAGATAGAAAGGGCTTGTAGATTGAGACACTAGTGCATGAGCACCTATCCAATAACCTAATCCCACCTTGGAACCAAGTGGAGTAAGAGGATCAAAATAATACTTTAATTTGAATTGGGAAATATTGAATCCAATAATGGAAATTTTTAATAATCAATTTGATTTAAAAATTAAATGTCCTAGAAGTCCTAGTAAGGACTTAGGACCAAAATATTGTATGGGTGGCCAATAGTGCCAAATAGGGATCTAGATTGGTTAGTGAAGTCAATTACATCCTAGGGGAAGGAAATAATAGACTTTGATAGGTTTTTATTAATAAAATGTTATAGTTTATTAGTTAGAAATTCAAAAAATTGAATTCTAATAGCTAGGATAGTTTAGGCAGGAAAATGAGTTTTAAGGCATAAAACAAATTTTAAACACTTCTAACCACTTGGGTTTGGTTATGGAAGTTGGTAAAATTTTTATAAACAACCTTGAATGTCTGGAAAACAAAAGGGTATGGACTAGTGAAGCATTTTGTACGGACTGTGAGGAATAAGGCAATAAAAGTTAAGGTTTTCTTGCGTTCTTGGTATCCGTTTGATGTGTTGTTGATTCAAAATAATTTATATGGTTCAATAATATTGTATTTAACCATTTTTAATGATATTTATCTTCTTTATATCAATTTTGGGCAAATTATATTGACTAGTCTGTTACAAGTGCTGGGGTTTGAATTGATTTAAAAATATGAATTAAGGATTCATCCCTAAATTGTGATTACTGTGACTTGGGATGAATCCATGACTTGTATTATAATCAACTCACCTTATAAATTCAATAATGAAGGAAATATTGCAGGTGATCACCTAGAGAAGTTGATTTGTGTGTTGAAGGACATGAAAAAAGGGATGAAATTGGTTGCTAGGGAGCAATAGTAAAAGATATGCCTTAACAAGAGGTGTGTTTAATTATTGGAGGTGTCTAGATACACCTAATATAAGTTGAAACTATCCTTTTTTGATGGCATAAGTGTGGTAAGAGCATACATTGGAGAAGCCCTAAGATAGAGGGTTTGTTGAAGACCAATTTGGGGCTTTGGTAGTTGCAAAGACCTTAGGGTCATTTTGAGTTGATTTTTATTTGATTGGAGTCATATTAGAGGACTTATGAAAGTTTCATAACTAGGGTAAAAATATAATTTATGGTTGCTTTGTTAAATGACCATCTTTTTGGCCTAAAAAGGGGTCACTAGTGCGAGCAGCAGATAGTGCTCCAAGACAACCCTACCCAATATTCATGTATGTTTTGTAAACCTAAAAAGGGTATCCAAAAAGATATATTTTTTTAGTGTTTTGGGAAAAGTGAGAGAAAACAAGCAGAAACCATCCCATTAGGGCTAGTTGATGGGCAATTAGGCCTAGTGGGCAGTTTTAGCAATTTGGGTGTTGGGCGTTGTGTCAAAGCCCAAAAATGATTGAATCTTTCCTAAAAAATCTTTTTTAGACCTTTTATATCAACCTTGGTCATTTGGAGGGTGTTGGAGTTGTTGGTGACACTTTGGCTATTTGGGTATCTTGGAGACTAGAGGGCTTGGAGTGCCTAAACCACTCAAACCATAACCTTTGTTGATAACCTTACCACCACATTGCTTCCTTTGCATCATACATACTAACTTAGGGAAAGATACAAAATTTCCAACACTCATTATCTTCTAGTGGTATACATGAACATTATTAATTAAGATGAACAATCCTTCAACATTCTACCACCAATAATTCTCCTAGAATGAATTCATCTTGGAGTTACTATCTCAATAATCCAGCTTAAAGACAAACACCACACACACATTTATTGTCTTAATACATGTATATCGATTGATCTATGATCATGAAGGTACAATATCCAAATTGATCATCACACATATATTCAAAACATATTTACACAACACCTTTTTCCACATTCAAAATGTTGAAATGATCTTCAATATGTAGTGGGGTAAATCTGACCCTATAGAAAGAAAATTGTGTTTCTTTGAGAGCCAGTTTCACAACACACATTGAAAAATCTTTGACTAGGTAAACTAGTGAAAATATCTAATTATAGATAAATAAAAAGAATTTTTTAAATGGAAAGTACAAACAACAGGGAGTCCTTAGTCCAAATTTGAGCATTTTTGGCAAGGACACCAGTATGACACATAGACATTTGCATGGTGTTATAATCTTGTACGGATCAAAATAGGAAATACTCAAAATTTGGATATAAACCTAGGTCTTTTCTTTGGCTAATCTATGAAACCCAAAAATAGAAATATAATAAAAGATCAAAGCTACAAGATTTCCATAATCCATTAGAATGATATACCATTTCTCGATTTGGTTGTGTAGAAATGTTTTCATCAATATTTCAAATCACACTATGTGATCCATCATCAGGATGCAAGAGACCCAAAGAGAAAAGTGATGGATCACGTAGTGTGATTCAAAATGTTGATGAGAAAATTTGTACATAATCAAATCCATAAATGGTATAGCATAATAAAAGATATTAAATAACTAGAATGGATAAATTTTTTTTAAAAATATAAGAAAATTCTAGTACATTTGGATACTTCCAATAAACTTGCACATACACAAGAGAGAAAAAATATTTCGAGCTATTTGGAGTTTTGCCTCGGTCAAGTCCATATTTTGTTGTTTCCACCTCTACAATAGCCAAATACGTAGATAGATAAAATATTAGACAGGTAATAAGTGATAAATGATAGATAGAGGATGTGATAAATCCCAAGATGCTCAAAGACATGAGAGAGATATAAGGATATTTCCATAGGTGCTTGAGAAAGATAAGAAAGCTATGCATATTTCTATGAGAGACTGTTGTAGAAAGTGAGAGAGAAAGAGAGTGTGAGATATTGTTAGCAAGAGATAAGAGGAACCAAGAGAGACTGAAAGGTGTGATGAAATGAATTTAAAAGAGATAAAAGGGGGGAAAGAGGCTTTCAAGATAATCTAGAAGATTCCAAGTTATTTCTAACAACCAAGATGGGTAACAAGTGTCAAAATGATCAAAACCAAAATTCAAACATTAAGACATCATAATATGCATGTGTGTCACATAAATGTTTGCATGACACTTTAATGTCTAGACGAATCGTGCCAAAAAATGATAAGTGCGAAAGGAAACAAGAGGTTAATGTAAAAGCGACACTAAAAGATAGCTGCTGAAAATGACTCTGAGCATCCTGAGAGGGAAAAGGCTAATGCAACTTGGGTTCTAATGGACCTAAAAAAACACTAGGGGAATGGACACCAAAGTGATTACAAAAGTGTAGGTAAAATTGAAAAGAGGTAAGAAAATTTTGACACTATACAATATATATAAAATTATTCATCAAAACCCTTAATTATGTTGGCCAAAATAGAGGACAGATCTAAGTCCTATCAAGTTGGCCACCAAACACCATTGTGGTGATCTTGGTTCACCCCAAGAGATAAAGAGGACCTAAAAACATTAAAATGTATCTTTTCTAGTAGCTCAAAATGATTCACACACAAGAACACATCCTTCAAAGCTAGCATAAAAGGTAACATGTAGATAAACTATGTAGTGCATAACCTATTAGCCCAAAAATATAAATTATAATAAAAATAATTCAATGCAAATCTTCACACCTCATGATAGGACCCAAACTATATCTTAACTCAACTTCCAACATAAGTTTGGACCAAAATAATATGGCCCAATGAAGAGAACCAACTTAGTAGGCCAAAGAGCTACAACAAATAAGAAAGCCAACTTTAGGCATAAAGAAACACCAACTAGATCAACTATCATAATGCAGAGCACACATGGAAATTCCTAGAATGTCCAATCTCATTACCAAATTATGATCTCTTATTACCACTTCAATACAATATTTTAAAATATTAACAAATATAGAATATTTCATTTCTAGAGTGCTAGACAATGTTGCAAAGAAACATAACATCATATATATTCTTGTAGACAAAAATACCAACTGAAAATTAAATTGAGAAACCACACAAGAATTTTGAGCATGTCCTCCAAACCAAAATTCTAGAAGCATTAATGTGGAGCACTCTCCAAACTGTCCAAAAGATTCAATTACCAATCACATCATCTACAATACTAATGACATGAAACCATATGAGTACAACATCCATAAATCATAAACATTATATCTAGAACTCCACTCTCTCATCACCAAATGCATAGGAATGTAAATCATTCTTCCATACAAACTTCAAATACTCTTTCCTGCATAGTCCATCTTCTAATACTGTAGCATTTTATAAACATCAAATGCTCACTTAGGAGCAATGCCAGAGAACATAGGAACATTTGAACACATACTTCCTGTTAGAATAACTGAGAGTGGGGGGGAATCAGTTATCCAGTGTCCTAAAACAAAATGTATAATTGAAAACAACTTCTCTAATTTTTGCTCATCGGTAAACAATAAAACTTTCACTATCTGTGCTTTTATCGATTACCAGTCTAATACTATAACAATTTACCAATCAATTCTAACATGTAACATGTAACAAACAAATATCACAATCAACACATAACACAAGAGTTTAACGTGGAAATCCTGTAAAGGGAAAAACCACCTGGGACCGGCAACCCAAAATTGTTCACTCTTTTGAAGTGAGGTCGGTTAAGACCCAACCCTGTTAAAGGTTTACAAACACACTGTCAGGTGTGACCTTGTTAGAGGATTTTAGACTAGAAGTTATTGTCCAACCAGCATTCACTATGGGATTGACAGGATAACAATGTTCATTCTATGAATGATACATCATAAGACTTTCAGAGTCCACTCGGTTAAGAGATTTTGACTGTATATAATGGTTAAATATGTAACAGTAAATGACCTGCCTTAATACAACTTCAATTGCAGATTACAGATCAATATTTAGTCCATACAAATCCTTCTGATCAATATTTCACTTCAGATTCAATACTGTATCAACTTACTATCCGTCAATAATTGCTCTTTATAGCTCAATAATTGTTCTGCAGCTCGGTTCTTACTTAACCAGTATGATCAGAATGCATGAAAACCTTGTTCACGTGATATTCCTGCAGTTTCTTCTTCTTCCGGCATCTTTCATAAAGAAATTATGTTCTCTTATATAGATGAGTAAATCATCTTCTTCTCCACCATCAGATTTTTCTACTTAACCACATTCATAGATTTTGCCACTTCAAAATTTCTCGATAATTGTGTCAATAACACGTTTGATTCTCATCCTTTAGATCTTTCCTGAATTTCGTCAGTCGTCGATCTGTGTAACAAACATTATCTGTTACCTCGATGTTATACTCTTGCCAACTCATCAATCTTATCAGCTAAACTAATCATTTAATTCATTCTATTTTTCTCAGTTAACAAAGAAATGCGTCGGTGAACACTGCTCAGTTAATATTGCGATTGGTATACACTACACTCCGTCAGTGTATACTAGAAATGCTTCATTTACCGACAACACTGCTTTGTGTCTTTCAGCTCTATACTTCATCATAGATGAATGCGACATAATAAAGTCAATATCATCAAGTCATAGACTCATCAACAAGTTACTCAATATGTTCCTTATCCTCATCTGTCATGTACATCTTTCCTCATGTAGATTTCTCTGTTCTTCATCTTTTCCACCTTTCTTCAGATGTCTTAGTATAGTAACTTACAAGATAAGTGTTGTCAAACTAGTTGACATCAATGACAACATAATACTGATTTAATCATATTACATATCTAATGAGCAACTCCTCAGTGATCTTTAATCACAAATTCTTCAATCAAATTCCAAATCAATTGTAGTTCAACAATCTCTCCCTTTGGCATTGATGGCAACTCAAGTAATATGAAATGTACCATACACATACCAAACATTTATTCTATAACTTTGTGAACAAAATGCTATAAGTCAAATAGACTTAATATGTTTAATCACTATGTTACTAAACCAGCATTAAATAGTACAACTTTACCATTATGTAGTTGTGATCTTTTCAGTTCTCATGTTCCTGCTTCTGTTCTCTGTAACTGATCTTCAATACTCTATCTCATTCATATTGTCTCTCCCTTAGATAATTCTCATCGGTGCTTGATCCTTTTCATAGCTTGTTCCTTTTCATATTGTTTATCTCTCCCTTTGATAGCAATGCCAAAGAAACAAATAAACAAACAATTATGTCTTCCTCTGTATCTTTGAATACTAATATTCCAATCGGTTCATGTTCTCAAACTTAATCACAACCTTGAACATGATTCAAAGTGTGAGCTATGTTGCATCAACATGAATGATCTTTTGATAAAAGTAGGTTGATGCAACAACCAGATCACATTAGTGACCGATAGATAGGGGACGGACCCCAAGTCTAGTTCTCAAGTATTCAAATGTGTCATTCGGTAGGGGTTTCGTAAAAATATCTACAATTTGTTCTTTAGATGTAACAAATTCTAACTTCAGTTGCTTCTCTTGCACTTGTTCTCTTAAGTAATGATACTTAATAGATATATGCTTTGTCTTAGAGTGCATCACATGATTCTTTGAAATATTAATAGCACTAGTGTTGTCACAATATATAATCACCGGGTCAGTGATTACCTCATTCATTCCTTCCAACACTTGTTTGATATATGCAATGTTTGAACAGTTAGTAGCAGCAGCAACATATTCTACTTCAGCTGTAGACTGAGAAATACAAGCTTTCTTTTTACTTGTCCATGTTACAAGTCTTTCACCAAAGAAAAATGCTCCTTTGGTGGTGCTTTTTCTATCATCCATATTTCCAGCCCAATCAACATCGGTATAAACTTTTAGTTCAAACTTCCCTTCCTTAGGATACCATAATCCATAATTCTGTATTTTCTTTAAGTATCTTAAGATCCTTTTTGTAGCTATCATGTGTGATTCTCTAAGATTAGCAGAAAATCTTGCAACAATTCCCACAACATGTGCTATATCTGGTCTACTGTGAACTACATACATTAATTTACCAATCATGGATCGGTAAAGTGTCTGGTTTACCTCTGTAGTTTCATCCTCCTTTGTCAATTTGCATCCAGTAGCCATTGGTGTTCCCACAGGTTTAGCATCTTCCATGCCAAATGTCTTCAGTACTTCCTTTATGTATTTAGATTGTGTGATGAATATTCCATCACTCTGTTGAATCACTAGTAGTCCAAGAAAGAATTTAATCTCTTCAAACATAGACATTTCAAATTCCTTTTGCATTTCACCAGCAAATACCTTGTAGACAAGATCTGAGCCTCCAAAAATAATGTCATCGACAAATATTTCAGCAATGATAATAGTATCATCAGTATCACCTTTCACATACAGATTATTGTTTTCACTTGTTCTAACAAATCCAATACTTAACAAGTAAGTATGCAGTCTTTCATACCATGCTCTCAGTGCTTGCTTCAATCCATATAAAGCTTTATGTAATCTACATACCATGTCTTTATTGTTGGGATCAACAAATCCTTCAGGTTGTTCAATGTAGACCTCGTCTTCAAGTATACCATTCAAAAATGTTGACTTCACATCCATTTGATAAACTTTGAATTTCTTGTGTGCAGCATATGCAAGTAGGATTCTAACTCCTTCTAATCTAGCAACAGGTGCAAATGTTTCACCATAGTCAATGCCTTCTTCCTGTGCATATCCCTTGCATACCAATCTAGCTTTATTTCTTGTGACTTCACCATTCTCATTCAATTTATTCCTATATATCCACTTAAGGCCGATAACATTCTTATCTTTTGGTCGGGGTACTAAGGACCAAGTTTTGTTCTTCTCCATTTTCTCTATTTCTTCCTTCATTTCATTAACCCATTCTTCATTCTCTAATGCAACTTTCATAGTTTTAGGTTCAAATTCACAAATTAGACATGTACCTTGTCTTGTTTTGCTTCTAGTTTGCATTCCAGCATGTCTGTCTCTAATGATTTGTGTCTCAAGATGATGTCTTCTGACAAAACTAGGCAAAACTTGATTTCTCCTTTCTTGCTCATCCTACTCAGGGTCATTTTCTTGCTCGGTAGCTCCATCTTGTTCCTCAGTTTGTGTTGCCTGTTGTCCTACATTGTTTCCCTGCTAACCAGTTGTCACAGTTTGCGGTGTCGGTAGATACTTTGGATGTTCAATGTAAGTGAATCTAACATAGTCTTTTCATTCTTTTGTACTTTCCTCTATGTACTTGTCATCAAACTCATCAACATGAACATTAGTACTTTCAACTATCTTATTTGTAACCTTATTCAAACATTTATATGATTTACTTGTAGTGGAATATCCTAGAAATATTCCTTCATCTCCTTTAGAATCAAATTTGCCATTTCTCTCATCTTTCAAAATAAAGCATTTACTTCCAAAAATTTTGAAATAACTTACATTAGGTTTGTGTCCAAACCATAGTTCATAAGGTGTTCGGTTGGAGTCCTTCTTCAGTTGTACTTGGTTAAGAACATACACAGCTATACTAACAGCTTCCCTCCAATATGTCTAAGCAACATTCTTCTATATCATCAATGTTCTAGCATAGTCAATTATAGATCTGTTCCTCCTTTCAGCAATGCCATTTTGTTGAGGTGTACTCGGTGCAAATACCTGTCTTTTGATTCCATGCTCATTACAAAAATTAGTAAATTCATCAGAGATAAATTCACCTCCTCTATCAAATCTTAAGCATTTTATTTCCTTTCTGGTTTCTTCCTCTACCTTAGCTTTGTACCACTTAAACATTTTGAAAGCTTCAAATTTCTCTTTCCGGGAACATAACAGTCATCAGTCTAGTATAATCATCAACAAAAAGAATAAAATATCTATCACCGGAATAACTCTAAGTTCTCATAGGACCACATAGATCGGTATGAACCAACTCAAGTATCTTATTTGTTGAATAGTCTTTTCTTTTAAAACTAGACTTAGTCATCTTACCTTTCTGACATTCATGGCACATGGCATGATCAGGTTTTGTCAAGTTAGGCAATCCTCTAACTCTTTTCTTTCTACTAATCTTGATCATGTTGTCAAAGTTCACATGGCATAACCTTCTGTGCCACAACCAAGCATCTTCATCCTTTATTAACAAACAAGTAGACTGACCCATATCAAGATAGAATAGATTACCTATGGATTGTGTACCAGTTCCAACAAGTCTTCCTCCACCATCATAGATCTTCACCTTTTTTCTCTCAAAAGCCAGTCGGTGGCCTGAATTGTTCAACTGAGCCACACTTAACAGATTATAGTTCAATCCATCTACCCAGTATGCATTCTCACATTGTAATCTGTCATTGATCATTAGTGAGCCTTTACCTCTTACCATACAAGGTGCATCATTTCCCATTCTCACAGATCATCCATTATATTCAACAAGATGATCAAACTTCTCTACATCACCGGTCATATGATGTGTATAGCCATTGTCTATGATCCATGTATCATTTCTACTTACTTTAGAGATTAGTGTTGTCTCTTCATGTTTCTCTTCCTCCTCTGAGTCATCTTTCATAGCAACAAATACAACTTCTATATCATCATCAGAATCAGATTTAGTTTCAATATCTTCAGCTATGTAACATACCTTTTTGCCTTTTTCATCTCGGTTGTCTCTATTTTTGTGTCGGTAGCCTCTGTTGACTCTTCTCCCATAGCTTCCTTCAGATCGATCTTTGGATCTATCATCATCTTTCTTCTGAGGACATCTAGCAGCGATGTGACCGACTTCTTTACAATTAAAGCATGCTAAAGGTAGCTTACCTCTATACCTTCCTTTTCCTTTGGGCAATCTTCTAGCCATAAGAGCTTCAAGCTCATCAAGTTCATCATTGGTATTGTCATCACTATCACAATTCTTACTATTCCTGCTAGACTTTCCAATTTTCAAAGAAGACATGAAAGCGGATTCAATAGAAGGAACAACATTGTTATCAAAGTTGTTTAATTCAAAGGTTGTAAGTTTACCAATCAGAGTGTCAAGAGTAAAGTTGGATGTAGCTCTTGTTTCATGAATTGCAGAAATCCTGATTGCATAAACTGGTAGCAAAGTTATGAGAATCTTGCTTATCACTGTTTCATCATCAATTAATCCATTAGATGCTCTAATATCATGTACCACCTCTTTGAGTCTATTTGAATATTGGACAATGTTCTCACCTTCTTTCATTCTCATATCATCAAATCTGCCTCTCAGACTTTTAGCTCGGGCTCTTTTGACATTCAAATCTCCACTATATATTTGTGTTAATTTATCCCACATTCCTTTGGCAATCGTGCATGTCTTGATATCTTCAAATTCAGCGTTGGTATAGGTAGTAGCAAATTCCATCATAGTAACATTGTGTTCATGCTTGTCCTTTAGTTGATCAAGAGTTAAGGGACTAGTGGGCAGTTGTATGTAGCCATTCTTCATCAGATCTAGTGTAGAGTTCCCAATTCCAGATATGTGCAGCTTCATTCTGCTTTGCCATACTGTGAAGTTCTCTTTGTTCAGTTTCGGTACTTCCCTCTTATACATCTTGAGACCTTTATGCTTAAGTCCTTAAAAATCTGTTTCAAGCAACCACTGCTCTAATACCAATTGTTAGAATAACTGAGAGGGGGGGGGGGGAATCAGTTATCCAATGTCCCAAAACAAAATGTATAATTCAAAAAAATTTCTCTAATTTCTGCTCGTCGGTAAACAATAAAACTTTCATTATCTATGCTTTTACTGATTACCAGTCTAATACTATAATAGTTTACCGATCAAATCTAACATGTAACATGTAACAAACAAATATCACAATCAACACATAACACAAGAGATTTAATGTGGAAACCTTGTAAAGGGAAAAACCACCTGGGACCAGCAACCCAAAATTGTTCACTCTTTTGAAGTGAGGTTGGTTAAGACCCAACCCTGTTAAAGGTTTACAAACACACTGTCAGGTGTGACCTTGTTAGAGGATTTTAGACTAGAAGTTATTGTCCAACTAGCATTCACTATGGGGTTGATAGGATAACAATGTTCATTCTATGAATGATACATCATAAGACTTTCAGAGTCCACTCGGTTAAGAGATTTTGACTGTATACAATAGTTAAATATGTAACGGTAAATGACCTGCCTTAATACAACTTTAATTGCAGATTACAGATCAATATTTAGTCCATACAAATCCTTCTGATCAATATTTCACTTCAGATTCAATACTGTATCAACTTACTGTTCGTCGGTAATTGCTCTTTGTAGCTCGGTAATTGTTCTGCGGCTCGGTTCTTACTTAACCAGTATGATCAAAATGCATGAAAACCTTGTTCACGTGATATTCCTGTAGTTTCTTCTTCTTCCGACATCTTTCATAAAGAAATTCTATTCTCTTATATAGACGAGTAAATCATTTTCTTCTCCACCATCAGATTTTGCCGCTTAACCACATTCATAGATTTTGTCACTTCAAACATTCTCGATACTTGTGTCAATAACACGTTTGATTCTCATCCTTTAGATCTTTCCTGAATTTCGTTAGTCATCGATTTGTGTAACAAACATTATCTGTTACCTCGATGTTATACTCTTGTCAGCTCATCAATCTTATCGGCTAAACTAATCATTTAATTCATTTTGTTTCGCTCGGTTAACAAAGAAATTTGTCGGTGAACACTGCTCGGTTAATACTGCGATCGGTATACACTACACTCCGTCGGTGTATACTAAAAATGCTTCATTTACCAACAACACTGCTTTGTGTCTTTCAGCTCTATACTTCATCATAGATGAATGCAACATAATAAAGTCAATATCATCAAGTCATAGACTCATCAACACGTTACTCAATGTGTTCCTTATCCTCATCTGTCATGTACATCTTTCCTCATGTAGATTTCTCTGTTCTTCATCTTTTCCACCTTTCTTCAGATGTCTCGGTATAGTAACCTACAAGATAAGTGTTGTCAAACTAGTTGACATCAATGACAACATAATACTGATTTAATCATAGTACATATCTAATCAGCAACTCCTCGGTGATCTTTAATCACAGATTCTTCAATCAGATTCCAAATCAGTTGTAGTTCAACACTTCCAACAATCTTATCAGATCAAGTTGACATCAATGACAACACCAACACCTATTAGAAGGGGAAATGAGCAATTAAGATGAAGTTAATTTGAGGGTATTATAAAAGGTGGTAGGAAATACTTTGGAGGGAGGGCATTCAAAATAATCAAGTTATAGTTAGTTTAACAAAGAACTATAATAGGGCATGACAATTGAATTTTTTTGATAAAATGATAGTGTTACTTCCAAAAAATGAAGACGTGGCTAGCATGTGGCTTTATTGGTGTATTGCACTAGACTTAGTGTTAAGGTCATTATGTGTGATTTATTCAAAACTTCACTCATCTTGGAATTTAGACTTTAGACGATCCTTCCCTTGAAAAAAAGACTAAAAATCATTCTTAACAATATTGATTTTTTGAATTTGATATCAACTTTATTACATAATTATAACAACTTTCTTTTATTTTTATTAAATTGATACCTTAACAAATAGTTTTTAATAAAATAATATTTCTAACATTACCAATCTAACTTTAAAATATGGTTTGATACCATTCATTTTCTTAAAAATGATTTAAATAAAATACCACCCCAAATCCACACTTGCAAGTTTAGAAAACTTTAAAATCAAACACATGCCTCTTTACATTAAAAAAACATGTCACATATTTAAATATCATCACACCCAACAAATAATTAATGGGAAAGTATGAAGTATTATAAAAACACAAAAAAATAAAGCATTGTAATCATCATTTTCCAAGAAAAATTGTAAGAAACTCTCCCTTGACCGAGCTTCTAACTTCCATAAACAATATATCAAAATATGCTTTTCGATATAACTATTCTTTTATCCACGTGCCATCCACTTATTTGATTTGTTTATCACGTGGGTGAATATCTCATCTCTCAAGGAAGACAAAATTGTTATGGGTAGATCAAACTAACTAAACCAAGTGAGACATTATGTTAAACATCAAAGACATTTGTGCATGTTTATATTTGTGAGGGAATGCAATCTCCTTTCTTTAATATTGAAAGAAGCAAACAATATACATAGAATAGAATGAAATCATTTTTACATAATCTAGCAATCAAGAAGCACAGAACTAATTGGTTGATAATTATATGAATAATTAAAAGTATAAAAAAATATTTAGGTTTAAGAGTGATTATTTCTAGATATTTTTTAGGTTATATTGAATTTATTTATTATTGTTTTAAAAGTTAATATAGATGTGGTGTAGTTTGGAAAATTTTATAATTTTTAATAGTTTAATTTCAAGTATTCTAGATTAAATTTCGATTACTATGGAAACATCTTTGTAGATCTAATTTGTGTCACATGATAGTTGATCAATTAAATACATAATTAGAAGTCAATATGTCTTTTTCATTACTAAAATTTGGTCAAGGTAGTTTTTACAAACATCTATATGAGATTTTCTACTAGATATGGAATGTGTCTTTTAAGGTCACTTTTAGAAGTTGGTTTAATGATGATGAAGAATATTAAAGACAATATTCATCGACAAGCAAATGGCTTGTTTGCAAATGTATTTCTTTTTTGTCCTTTGGGAAATCAAAGCATCCTCTAATAATTGTTGTTTTGTATCTTGATATGAACTGATAACACCTGGAATGTCTTTGAATTCCAAAACATTTCAACATTCCATACAAATGTGTGTTAGTTTGGCTCACAATGACTAATAGGTGAAAGAAAATTAAGGTAGTCGAGCAACTTACCATACTAATCTTGAGAGGAGGGTTATGCAAAACTTTTCAAATCTTTACAAAAGTTACATAAACCTAACATAAATACCATGCATACCATAACACATTGACGTACGTGGGGAAATCCATTTTGCGAGAAAAACCCCACACTCCAAAAGGCTCTTAATATATTATTCAAAAATTAACAACACAATACAATATACTTGCAAATCAGGATTCTCATAGTAGCATCACCAACTATAGATATGTAGATAACTCAATGGCTATAAGGCTCTTGCACACAACCTCCATCGTACAAACCTAATATATAGGAACAACTATACATGAAAAACATCAAACAATATTAGAAGACTATGAGCTAGAACCGCCCAAAAAATGGCACCCAACTTATCTCCAATCCAAGATGCCCTACGATATGTCAAAACGCTAACCAAAAATTGTGTATGTCCCCTTTACAATTGATTTATGTGTCCAATGCATTTTATGTCTCCCATTTCAAGAGACTCGACTCCAAAGACCCTCGGTCTATTCAAACTTGTTTGGTGATGAGTAGGAGGACACCCCTTCAATATTAGGCTCTTACAAAAGGACTCTCCATTCATAGTAGTCCCCCCTACAAACCATTATTATAGTAGCCTAAGATCCATTAGTCATTTCTTAGAGTGGTGCATGATACATGTAGATTGTACCTAAAAGTTACTCACAATATACTTTCTTAAGTTGAGATATAAATCTTTGGACTTTGGCTTGGCATCCCATAAAAGAGAGATAAGGGAAAAAATTTATTCTTGGATCTCTACTTATCTTCTCTCAAAAGAAAGGTAATTTAACCATTCTTGAGGTATTAGCATATGCACTATGGGTCCAAATTAAGTATACACTCCCACATGAATAATTAGGTTGTTCTTGTCTTATGAGTGTTTTCTTTTGTGAAAGACTAATGTAGATCTTGGCCTTGTTTAGGCCTAGTCACACCCTATTAAATTTTAGTGTCAAAACAACCATTGTATTTTTAAGAGTTTGATGTGTTTTCTTGTCATATTTATCCCTCAAACAACCCAAATTTAGGAAAACCATAGAGATTTAGACTAAAAATAGTTTACTATTACATTTATGACCTATACCTCTACAATTGAGCCTTTGTTTTGAGTTCTTGACTAATGATCCTATAGATCTTAGCTCTTTTTGTGCACTTTTAATATTTATTCTTATGCTAATTATTCATTGTTCTTGTGTAACTATTTACTATTCCTATGCTATTGTTTGATAATCCTACACAATTGTTTGATAGCCTTGCACTTTTGTCCTAATCATTGTAAAAATTAGACCAAATTCTTAAACCTCTATTAGACATCCATCTAATCAAACTAGTTAGCCTACCTTTCCATCATACCAGACAAACTACACCTCGTAGTTGGTGACCTCCTTTTTGGGCCTAGTTATTTCAAAACCTTATTTTATCTCTCAAATTTAGCCTATTTAACTTACATACTATCATTTTTACAGTTATTTTTTAGCTTTCTACTTTCATTCAATTATCTAGAATGCCCGTTCAACATTTTGGTACACTTGCTCATTCTTTTGGCACATTTATTTCATTTTCCTATGTGATTATATCTTGATCATGTGCATCTATCACATATTGTTGCACATTTTTCTCTAATGACTATGTATTTGGAGGTTTTTTTCTATAAATCTAGTCTATTTGTCAGTACTTTTGGGTCTTTGTTCCTCTACATATATTATGGTTACTGGTATTGTTGGTCTATGTTCCTACGCATCTATCCTATTTACCTATGTTGTTGGTCTATTTTTTTACTCATTTATTTGAAAGAGTTAAAAATCAAGGGTCAATCCATTGACCTTAATCATTTTAGTTTGGACCTATTCTCTTCTCTATCACCTTCATCAACCCTTTGTCATTTTGTCTATCATAACTTCTATATCCATTTCACATCTCTTATCAAGTCAAATCCTAAGCTCTCTTGATCTTACCATCTTTTGGCTATCACTAGTTGGTCATTATTACTTAATATTTATCATCTTTGAGTATAGGACCATCCTAGCATCTTTGAGGGGAGTATATTTTCTTAGAGTTTTTTTATCTCCTTATTAGTGTGGTCCCTCTAAATTATTGGCTTGTGATTATCCATCATAGCCTAATCAATTTTTTTCTTATCTTTTCATCAAAAGATATAGAGTCACCTTGTGATTTCCCTTCACCATCAATCTTAGACCTACATATCACCTTGCCACTTGAGTCACCACTATTATATTTTACAAGGTTATAACTTTTTTATGCTCATCAAAATAGAGTCCAAGTAAGAAAATAAATGGACCACCTTAATGACCAAGACATGCAACATATTTTTGAGGCATGCCTTTGAAGAATGTAGAATTTTATCTCCATCATTGATTGTGAGGAGGATGGACCACTAGAAGAAATAGAAGATGCCTACAATGACCCTAGATTTCTCAAACTTATTATAACAATAATGAAGCATCACCCAGGTCATTATTTATCAATATTATTTGTAGGAGTTAAAAGACCCACAGATTTTGATGTATCCCAATTCAAGGAAACCAATAACAAAAGTGATACTAGTGCTAGTGGATAAGCCCGACAAACTTCTATCATGTGTGAGTCACTATCATCCCTTTTCCAAACCAATAGCACCTTGAGATCTTTGAAGATTCCAAAATACAAAAATAATATCCACACTAAACAAAACAACCAAGGTCCTCATAGACAACAAACCAATCAAGGCTCCCATCATCATAATTATCAAGAGACCCAAGGTACAAGATATTTTCATATTCTAAACATGGAAGATCAACATCATAGTATTAGTACTTATGTTGACCCTAACTACCAAACCAATTACCAAAGTTACCAAAACTACCAACATAATTATCAATCTAATTAACAAGCCAATTACCAAGCCCATAATTACAATATCCTAGCACCACCACCTATTTCTCAACCAATGGACACATTGGGTCAAAAAATCAAAACACTCCAACAAAAAATGGCCAATATGAAAACTAGATCCCTTACAAAAAAATTCATGGTTGAAGACATATGTCATTATCCTTTTTATCAAAGAACATACATGCCACCATTTCCACCTAATTTTGAGGTGCCTAAATTTGACAGATACAAAGGAAAAGGTGGCCCTTAGGATCACATGATGGAGTTTTATATTCCTCCTCTCTCCTCCCTCTCCCTCTCTCCATTTCCCCCTCCATTATCCATCTCTCTTACCTCATATCTCTCTAAACCCTAAGTCCTAATCCCTAAATGATAAATCATTTCTCTTTTTCTCCCTCTCTCTTTCCTCCTCTCTCACTCTCTCCCTCTTTCCCTTCTCTCACTCTTCTCCACATCTCTCCCTATCTCTCCCACTCGCCCCCCACCATCTCTCTCTCTCTCTCTCTCTCTCTCTCTCTCTCTCTACCACTTGTAACATCAATCTTGGCACAGATAATGGAGAGAAGATTAGAAATAAAAGAACAAAGATAGATATAAGAGTAAAAAGAGATGGTAAGATAGCTAGAAGTAGAGGGAGTGAGATACTTGGGGAAGGAGATATAAAGGGGAAGATAGGTGAGGTACCTAGGGGGGAGAAAGAGGTGATATAAGGGTTCAAAGAGGAATAGGGATACATAGAGGGAGAGAGAAGGAAAGAGAAGGAAAGACCTAGAGAGATGAGAGAGAAGAGATGAATAAGGAGAGGGAGAAACATTTAGAGAAGTATCAACATATTAAATACTCTCAACCTTATGTACCCTAAAACCTTGTACCATCAATCATGCACCCTAAACCCTTTGTAGAGAGGAGAGAGAGATAGAAAGGTAACGATCAATAGAAGAGGAGGAGAGGTTTAAATGGGAGGCAGAGACATGTCTTGAAGGATGGAGAGCACTAGCAAGGGGTACATAGAGAGGTGAGAATCCTGGAGGGGGAGGGAGACTCGAGAGACCTAGATGGTGAAAGAGAGCCATGTGTGTGTGTGTGTGCGCATGTGTGTGTGTGTGTGTGTGAGAGAGAGAGAGAGATGCCTAAACTTGCAGCTACAGATTCCATAGAGGAAATGAAAAAATAAAGCAATAATCAACACTATAAAATAAGGAACGGTGCTCTTAAATTATCATCAAGTTGGCATGCAAATACAGATTACATATTTTCAACAGACATGCCTCATTACTAAGGACACAAGCCTTATTCCTGATCTTCACTATCAAATATATTGGCTATCCTCATTACCAATATGCTACTCTCCTAAATAATAACTACTACCCTGCTTATATACAAGATCGCCAGCCACAAGTTGGCTTATGATCCAATCAATAATCTCCAAGATAAAGAAAACATATTACAACATATCAGTTAGGACCTAAATCCATAATAATAACCCAAAATAGATAGATCATGATGTGAAAACATGAAAGGAGGTCAACCACGTGTATAATAACATAGAATGATGTGCCATGAAGCTTTTCATAATGTGAATCTCCAGCATAAGATGAATCTTGCCAACCTAACTGTTAGAACATGAAAGCAATATAAGACCAAACCCATCATAAGATAACTTCATCTCTAAACATCAGATCGAGCTGAAAATCTAGACATAGAATATCCATGATGCCTAGATCATAACATAAGGGTTGCATAAGATAATGAGCCAATTGGAACATTCGCTACCTAAAACATAGGAAACAACCCAACTAGAACCGAACAACAAACAAACTGAAAGGAAATTTTTTTGGGTGATACAAGATTGCCAATGACCCAAGGATGATCCTTCATTAGAAACCTTAGGTGAATAGAATATGCCCCATAAGAGGAACTTATAAACATATGACATGACTCAACACATAAATCCCATGCTTATTCTTGACCCACATATTCTCTTTTCCTGTAACCATCATACCCTGCAAATGGCTATGCCTACTATAAAAATCCTCTAACATAGTAGTATACCATCCATCATCAGGTAATTCTCTACTACTGCTTCCAAAACTACTAATCTGATTACCCAATTTACACCAATTGCTTCTTCTTTTCTTGCCCCTACAGTCAACAATTAATGTTTGCTTCCTCTGTGCTACTTGACTCCACCTTTGATATCATTCAACAACTCCCTTCTCCTTGATCCATTAACAAGATCATGTCTCTTATCTGATACCACTTTGGTAACGTACTGCTACAACACCATTTGGTCATCATTAACATTCAACTCCACCGGTTTAGGTTCATTCATCAAATCCTTCATCAATTGAACAACCTCAGAAATCCTCTCAGCCACCTGCTTCAAATCTATCACCTTCTGATCTAAACCAGTCCGGTCTCCTAAGGTGTAAGTCTTCATTACGCTCATATTCTTAGCCTTCATTTCCTCCTTCAAAGGAATTAAAATGAACTTCCTACCATCCTTCATTATAGACACAACATTCCTTCAACAATCATGAATAGATCCAACATCATATTTCCAAGGTCTTCCAAGTAAAACATGACAAGCACTCATGTTAACCATATCACATGTAATACTTCATCCTGGTATGGTCCAATTGAACTTAACCCAACACTTTTCTTTAACCTCTACCATATGGTCATCTTGAAACCAACTTATCCCATATCCAGACAAGGGTTCTTAAGTCTCCTTAACCCAAGATTATATACTATCTCCTCTAATATAAGGTTTTCAGTACTACCACTATCCATTATCACCTTCCAACATTTGTTTTCTAATTTACAAACTATTATGAACAACTACCTTCTTTGTGTTGACTTAGATTCCTTCTTATTTAGAATAACTCTCCAAAACATCAGAGATTCTCCCATCTCGGGTGCAACCTCTCTTTCAATAGGTTCATCCTCAACTTTCTCCTCATGTGCCACCAAGTTCTATTTTCCCTTACTTTTTATAGAATTTTTAGAACAATGGAAAGCCCTATGATGAACATTCCCAGTCTTGAAACAAGTACCTTTAAAACCACTATTATTACTGCTTCTTCCAAGAATATTCTGACCAGGTTCCCCTTCAATAACAATATTTTCTTTTCCCTTATCACAAACCATTTTCTCCCTTCCCTTAGGGTTTCCTTGTCTTCTCTTCAAGTTGTCTTTTGCCTTTAGGCATACTAATAAGAATCTTCAATTGCACCAATCCTTAGCATACTCAACTCATCCTAAATGTTAATTCTTAGACCATTGATATATCTATCCACCTTCTCTTTAGATGAATCTCGGTGTCCAGATCTAATTTGCATCTTGTAGAACTCCTCGATGTATTCCTTTATAGTCAAATCATTTTGCTTTAGATTATGTAGTTTCTTAAACAATTCCAATTCATAATCCTTTGGTATGAACTTGGCCTTAAGTCTAGAAATAATAACTCTCCACCAAGTGATCTTAGATTCACCATTATCTTCCCTATCTTTTTGCAACTCTTTCCACCATAATGTAGCATGGCCCTTCAACATAATCTATGCTAACCTAATCCTCTGTGGATCCTTAATATCTTCAAGCTCAAAGTAATCTTTGAGTTCATTAATCTAGTCTATCAAATCCTCAGGATGTAATGAACCAGAGAAATTAGAAATATAAATTCTATGACTCATACCCATTTGTGTCATAGCCCTTAGTAATCTTTCTTCATCTACATGGATCTCATGTTCGGTTATCTCAAGATTTTCAATAGCTCTTCATATTTATCTTCAGTTTCAAGGTTCCTTTTGACCCTAGTCAAAGCATTTTGGATCTCACTTCTCATCTCATTCTTGAATTCCTCCATCATTTTATCTAGCCTTCTAGGGTTCATTCTTCTAGGTGACATTCTTACAAACTTAAGGAATCTATTTCTCAAATTCAACTTCGGTGATTTGATCACTAGTGTTGATTTCCCTAACACAATTAAGCAATTGACCAACACACAAAATCTAGCTTAAGAAATCTTTTTGTATAGAAAATCTGTAAGAACCCCTACTAGTTCTACTCTAAAGACTCAATTTTCACTTTTTGACATTTCATCAAATGGTTGGCATGCAATGCCTAAGTTCTGATTTTTGAGTGTATATGTGTTTGTTTTGTTTGTATTTGAATGATTTGAAATTCCAAACATATACCAATACATAGAAATGATAATCGGTAACTTGCATAAACAAATAATGAACATTCAAACCCTCAAATGAATTTTTATTGCCACTATATCAGGTCTGATAACAATGCGAATCAAGTTTGATACACTTTGTTTCAGATTACAATAACATGCAATATTTCAAAATAATTACTTCAACTCTACAAACAAAGATTGAAATTCTTTAATCTTCATACCTGGATGGCTGAAATCAAATACTGAAGATCAGTGCAGCAATAAACCTCTTGATTATCTTTCACAAATCTGCTAAAACACTGCAGCGTTTACTGTTCACAATGGTATTAAAGAAAACACTATTCACATGAATAGTAGCATGGGTACTGTTCATCGACACTGTAGCAAATCACTATAGCATCGTCACTATTCATTGACACTGTAGCAAATCACTATAGCAGCAAATTAAATCTTTGTCTATCTCCTTCTGACTGCCAAAATAAAACCTCTGTTGAAGCACAAATCAGAGTCTCTGTATGAAACTCTCTGAATACCAAATTCGCTGGATATTTCACCAGTTCAAATAGAGGCTCACAGAAGAAACTACGTTCTTCAATGGAAATGGTTGAAACCCTTCTCAGAGCACAAAAACCTATTTTTCAAAATGATAGCAAAATAACAATGGATGATTTCTTCCTTCTTTTCCAAGCATAAATATGCCTTTTAAACCCTAAATCAAATTCTTCTAGAGAGCTGCGATTTTCCTCAAAAAATCATTTAAAAATAAATCATTAAAACATTTAATGATTTTAGACTTAGGAAAATACATTCAATTTTTCTCCTTCAATTAATTCAGTTAGTTGGCCCCATTCGATAAGAAATAGACCCTCATCATTAAGTCACTTAAGTTATAATATAAAATTATATTATAACTTTATAATATAAGCTCAAACTATTAATATTTATTTTAGCCAAATAAATATTAATATCTCCATTATTACTCATCATTTTTGCATGCCATCTGAACTGGGAGCTGACATAATGAATCTGCATACGACCATACCCCTTTACTAAAAATAGCAGGGGTCCATCTCTAACATCTCCTACTTACTATAAATAGTAAGTACTGCATATGGAGTCTTAGAGACCTCAAATGAAAGCCAAATCTACAAAAATTTGACCACTGAAGAAGATGCATCCCTCAAAGGACCCTCTATCCAATCTCATTAGCCTATGGAGGTCTCTGATAGGCTAATCACAAGCTAGAGTGATGTCTCTAGCCAGAAGGGGACATCACAGTCCGCCCTCCCTAAAATTGCTTGTCCTCGAGCAATCTCAACTCTTGATGCTGTAAAATCTCCTCGCTCTCCCAAGTAGCATCCTCTACTAGAAAATCCTTCCACTTCACCAAATATTCCCGGATTGTATGCCTCCTCAAGTTCCTCTCTCTGAAGTCAATGATAGCCTCTGATATCAAAACAAGTTTTCCCTCATCATCCATGGGTGGTAGTACTAGAGAAGGCACAATATGATGTCCTAGCACCTTCTTGAGGCGTGACACATGAAAAATGTTGTGCACCTTGCTCTCCATTGGAAAATCTAACTCATAAGCCACCTCTCCCACTTTCCTGATAATCCTAAATGGACCATAGTATCGTGTCTTAAGTTTCTCGGCACCACTCTTCTTGAGAGTGGATTGACGGTAAGGCTGCAACATAAGATACAACATATCTCCAACCTCAAAAGTTTTCTCAATCCTCTTCTGATCTGCATACTGCTTCTAATAATTTTGTGCCTTGGTTATATTATCCTTGAGAATCTTAACAATGTCTTGACTCTCCTATAACAAATCACCTACACTGGGCACTCTACTGTCACTCAAAAGTAGATCCATAAAATTGGGTGCCTCATACCCATACAGGGCCATAAAGGGTGACATCTGAATAAACATGTGATAAGTGGTATTGTAGCAATACTCACAGAGATAAATCCACTTTACCCATGCCTTATGTTTCCCTGCTATATAATTTCTAAGATATCCCTCCATCCATTTATTCACTATCTCCGTCTGACCATCTATCTGAGGGTGGTAGCTAGTACTTGGAGTGAGCTCTGTCGCACACAACCTGAATAGCTCCTACCAAAAGTGACTCATAAACCTGCTATCTCTGTCACTCACAATGCTCTGAGGTAAGCCATGTAATTTGAATATCTCCTTGGAGAACAACTCTACCACCTGTGTAGCAGTGATCAGAAAGAAGTGTGCAAACTTTGTAAGGTGATCCACAACCACATATATGTAGTCCCTACCTTAGGCTCTAGGCAGTCCTATGATGAAGTCCATAGACAAACACTCCCACTTCCTATCAAGAATCGGAAGTGGTTGAAGTAAACTGGTTGGATAGGAGTGTTCCTACTTATTTTTCTAGTAGGTGGGACACTCCCTAACATACTGAAGTACCTCTGCTTTGAGCCATTTCTATGTGAAGTGCTCTCTAATCTGCCGGTATGTCTTGTAGAAACTAGGATGTCTTGCCATAGGTGGATCATGAAAAGATTTTAGAACCATCCTCCTCACTGTTGATCCTGGGATAAAAAATATTCGCCCTTTGTAAATGATGAGCTCATTCACAAGGGTGTATTTGCTGTCCTGAATAGTCCCATCTATGAATCCAGCTATCCAAGTATCCTTTGCATACTCTGCAAGGATCAAGTGTCTACAATCCTTTGATATGTCTTTCAATAAGCTCAAATGGGGCCTACTTGATAAGGCATTAGCAACTACATTCTGTGTCCCCTTAAAATATGTAATATCAAATTCATAGGACTATAACTTTCTCACCCACTTCTGCTGCCTATCATTGAGATCTTGCTGCCTCAAAAAGTGTTTTAGGCTATTACGGTCAATTTTGATAGAAAATTTTCTACCTACCAAATATTGCCTGAATTTAGCCAAAGCATGCATAATGGCTAACATCTCCTTATCATATATGTTGAAGCTCTGCTCTGGCCCTCTCAATTTCCTACTCTCATAAGCAATAGGGTGCTTCTCTTGCATAAGCACCGCTCCAATGCCCTCTTCAGAAGCATCATAGTGTAGCTCAAAAGGTTTGTTGAAATCTAGTAATGCTAACACTGGACATGAAGTCATCAACTCCTTAAATTTCTCAAAACACTCTTGTGCCTTAGGAGTCCACAGGAAAGCTCCCTTTCTCATCAAATCTATCAAGGGTGCTACATGCCTGGAATCTTCATCCATAAACCTCCTGTAGAAATCACATAATCCCAGAAAGCCCTTCAACTGTGTAAGGTTCACCAGTGAAGGCCACTCCATAATGGCATGAATCTTTTTAGGATCCATGCGTATGCCCTCTGTACTGATGATGTGACCCAAGTACAACAACTCTATCATACCCAAATCACACTTTGACTCCTTTGCATACAAGGACTCTCTGCCCAATATATCCAACACTATGTCAAGGTGGACCAAGTGCTCCTCCCAAGATCTACTGTACACAAAGATATCATCAAAGAAGACAAGTACAAATTTCATCAACTGAGGATGGAAAACCCTAGTCATTGTTGCCTGAAAAGTAGCAGGTGCGTTAGTTAGCCCAAATGGCATAACTACAAACTCAAAATGGCCACAATGACATCTAAAGGCTATCTTCTCGATGTCCTGCTCTCTAACTCTAATCTGGTGATAACCTGATCTCAAATCTATCTTTGAGAAGAAGCAAGCTCCATGAAGCTCATCTATCAACTCATCGATCTTAGGGATGGGGTACCTATTTTTAATTGTCTTCCTATTAAGCATCATGTAATCAATGCACATCCTCAATCTCCCATCCTTCTTCTTCACTAACACCACTAAAGAAGCGAAAGGAAACTTACTTGGTCTAATATGGCCCATAGCAAGTAACTCCTTTATGGTTTTCTCAATTTCATCCTTCAACCTCTTCGGATGCCTGTAAGGTGTAATCATGATGGGCTTAGCCCCCTCCTCTAACTCAATGATGTGCTCAATACCTCTATCTGGTGGTCTACCTGGTGGAATGTCACTGAACACTTTAGAGTGTTTAACTCTAAGCTCCTGAATATCAGGAGGATATTCAGTCTTCTACTGTCCCTCCTGTGATGGCATCAACATGCACTTTGCTACCCACTCTACTTGATCATGTTGAATCAATCTAGCCATCCTCCGGAAAGAGACCATCCTGAGATCACTGTACTTGATTGCCTTAAGAATATGTGTCTTCCCATTCACTTTAAACCTCATCTCCATCTCCTTGAGATTAAGAGTGAACTCACCAATATTGTGCAACCAACTCATCCCAAGGACTATACCTATATCTCCCATAGGCACAACATAGAAATATGCCTTAAAGTCATAATTATTAACTTTCAATGGGAGTCCAGTGATCTTACAATCACAATTGAGGACATAGCCATCAGCTACCTTCACTCTAATTCCCCCAAACTCCTCTATTTATATGCCATGCTTCTCCACCATCCTAGCATCAATGAAATTATGAGTGGCACCGGTATCAACCAAAGTTATAACTCGTTGTCCAACAAGTACTCCTCTCATCCAAAATGACCCTTCCTGCTTAATACTAGTGAGACAAGCTTTCCTAAGTTTCCCATCTCCTTCCCCCATCCTTGGACTCCATTTTAGACAAGTTTTCAGCCTTGTCTTCCTCTTTTTCACCATCTATTTCCTCTATGTTAGACTACTGGTCTGAATTATCTGATTCTGACTCCTCATAGTATGCCCACATAACTCTATTAGCTTTTCCCTTTGGTCTAAGAGGAAAATCATGGTTTGCAACATAAGGTCCCTTACAGTAGAAACATAATTTTTTCTTCCTTAAATCATTTAATGTTTCCCTGTCAGAAGGTGCTGGAGTTTTATCTTTAGAATCATTTTTAAAATCAGTCCTCTCTGGTTTTTTATAAAATGGTTTGTTATCCTTACTAGAAGATGCTCCTTTGGACTGAAATTTGTTTGTTGGGACTGCATGTTCCATACTTCTTTCCTTTTTCATAGCTTCCTGTAAAGAAATAGGATCAAATGCCTTTATCCAACCTCTTAGTGGTTCGGATAGGTCCTCAATGAAAAGAACTATCAATCTACGCTCTGAAATGTTTGGCACCATGAATGCCAACCCCTGAAATTCACCAATGAAATACTCCAAGTTGCCTATTTGTTTCAGTTGTGCTAAGTCCTGAAAGTAAACCTTTGGATCTTTCTTGTCAAATCTTTCAACCAACCTATCCACGAAGTCTTGGTACTCTGTCACCTAATTATGCTAAAGTGTTACCATACCATGGTACCACCAATCATGTGCTACTCCCTCCAAATGCAAAGTGGCATATTTGATAGCTTCAATCTCTTTCATTGGCCTCAGTTCCAAAAATGTGTCAAGCTTATGAATCCAAGCTTGAGTTTTCATCTTACCACTCCCATCAAATGTAGGCATAGTAAGCTTGCCTGTAGCCCTCTTCAGCTCACTATTTTGACCTCTAGGCCTCTTATCCTATCTGAGTGACCTGTAATGCTCTCTCCTCTGATTTAAAAAGTGTTCAAAGGTCATCCTCTCCCTAACCTGAGGAACTAATAATTCCCATTCATCATTTGCAGCCATGAGTGCATCTGCAAATATGGGGTCTCCTGCTGCCTCCTCTGCCAGAGCTTCTTCTAGCTCCTCCAAAACAAATGTAGGGCGTGTAGGCCTATCAGCTATTCTGGAATGGGTCCGCTATGGTCTCTAATTACCTGTAGCACTCCTATTATCTCCTTACTCTCCCTGCTCCCCATTCTGTCTAACAGGTGGGTTCAACCTTTCTACCATAGTAGTGAGTGCCTGTAATGCCTGCGCCATCTGCTTCTGCCCTGTAACCATAGCACAGAAGAATTCTCTAGTATCCTGATCATCATTATTCCTCCTATTTCTAGGTGGACTACCATCATGCCTCTCTTCCATATTTCCTATTTTCAATAGCTGTTCTCTGCCAACCAAAGCTCTCCTGCAAGTATAGTACCTATGTGGTCCATTTTTTTGTGGTTGCATATGACTCCCAAACCCTCAAGATGGCAGGAATGAAGCTCTGATACTAATGTAAGAACCCCTACTAGTTCTACTCTAAAGACTCAGTTTTCACTTTTTGACATTTCATCAAATGGTTGGCATGCAATGCCTAAGTTTTGATTTTTGAGTGTATATGTGTTTGTTTTGTTTGTATTTGAATGATTTGCAATTCCAAACATATACCAATACATAGAAATGATAATCGGTAACTTGCATAAACAAATAATGAACATTAAAACCCTCAAATGAATTTTTATTGCCACTATATCAGGTCTGATAACAATGTGAATCAAGTCTAATACACTTTGTTTCAGATTACAATAACATGCAATATTTCAAAATAATTACTTCAACTCTACAAACAAAGATTGAAATTCTTTAATCTTCATACCTGGATGGCTGAAATCAAATATTGAAGATCAGTGTAGCAATAAACCTCTTGATTATCTTTCACAAATCTGCTAAAACACTGTAGCATTTACTGTTCACGATGGTATTAAAGCAAACACTATTCACGTGAATAGTAGCGCGGGTAGTGTTCATGGACACTGTAGCAAATCACTGTAGCACCGTCACTATTCATTGACACTATAGCAAATCACTGTAGCAGCAAATTAAATCTTTGTCTGTCTCCTTCTGACTGCCAAAATAAAACCTCTGTTGAAGCACAAATCAGAATCTCTGTATGAAACTCTCTGAATACCAAATTCGCTGGATATTTCACCAGTTCAAATGGAGGCTCATAGAAGAAACTACGTTCTTCAATGGAAATGGCTGAAACCCTTCTCAGAGCACAAAAACCTATTTTTCAAAATGATAGCAAAATAACAATGGATGATTTCTTCCTTCTTTTCCAAGCATAAATATGCCTTTCAAACCCTAAATCAAATTCTTCTAGAGAGCTGCAATTTTCCTCAAAAAATCATTAAAAAATAAATCATTAAAACATTTAATGATTTTAGACTTAGGAAAATACATTCAATTTTTCTCCTTCAATTAATTTAGTCAATTGGCCCCATTCGATGAGAAATAGACCCTCAACATTAAGTCACTTAAGTTATAATATAAAATTATATTATAACTTTATAATATAAGCTCAAACTATTAATATTTATTTTAGCCAAATAAATATTAATATCTCCATTATTACTCATCATTTTTGCACGCCGTCTGAACTGGGAGCTGACATAATGAATCTGTATACGACCATACCCCTTTACTAAAAATAGTAGGGGTCCATCTCTAACATCTCCAACTTACTATAAATAGTAAGTACTGCATACAGAGTCCTGGAGACCTCAAACAAAAGCCAAATCTACAAAACTTTGACCATTGAAGAAGATGCATCCCTCAAAGGACCCTCTATCCAATCTCATTAGCCTACGAAGGTCTCTGATAGGCTAATCACAAGCTAGAGTGATGTCTCTAGCTAGAAGGGTGTTGGAAACAATTGTCTGAAGGAAATTGCTACTCAATTATGTATTGTCTTTGATGTCACACTATGTCATAGTTCGCAACGATCTGCTTCTACCAAGCTCAGTCGGTCTGCCAGACAAGAAAGTTTAGTGTTTATCGAGTTCACTCGGTTGCCGAAGAAATTTTAGTGTTTACCGAGTTCACTCGGTTGCCGAAGAAAGTTTAGTGTTTACCGAGTTCACTCGGTTGCCGAAGAAAGTTTAGTGTTTACCGAGTTCAGTCGGTTATCAAAGGTGAAGGATTGTCGGTGTTTACCGAGTTCCCTTGGTCACCGAAAGATTATAGAAAGATATGGTCACCGAGCACTGTCGGCCCTTGAAGGATTTTTGCAAATAGAGTTTACTTAATTCAGCCGACTGTTATACTAAATAATGACGATTTGACTAATCCAAAATCATATAAATAAAAGGTCAATTGTGAAAAGTAAAACAGTAACAGCAGAAGATTTACAGAAGAAAAGAAGGAAAGGTATATGCGAATTTGTGAAGGATGATCAGATATCCTTGAGGAGCAGCAGAGACTTATTCGATCAGAAAGGATCAGACTTATGCAGAACAGAGATCTGTAATCAGCAAGATAGTTGCATTATTATACAGGTCACTTTTTCATTGTTACCTTCTTATCATTGTAACAGTGAATTCTAAATCTCTTAACTGAGTTGGTTTAACAGCCATAATATAAATCCTCTAACAAGGTGACAATTCCATTGAATTGTTTTCAAGACCTCTTACCAGGCCACTCCTAGCAGGGTGTTTTAAATCCTCTAACAAGGTCACACCTAACAGTGTGTTTTGTAACCTTTTACTGGGTTGGCTTCTAACCGGGCATCACTTCAGAAAAGTGAAAATCAGTATCTAGATACATTGGTGGTTTTTCCCATATTGGGTTTCCACGTTAAATCTTGTGTCTCTTGTGTTCTTAATTGCTTTCACAATCATTTACATGCACTGATGAATATCTAAAGATAATATTGCTAATACTTTCTGCATCTTCAAAGTTACTGCAATCTATTTACCGAGTGCTAAAATAGATAACATTGTTAAGATATCTTAAAGGGATCTGCAAAGAATTAATAGTCAAGGTTTTATGGTTGACTGATTCACCCCCCCCCCCTCTCAGTCACTTCATCCTTATTCCATCAAAGGGGACATCACAAAATCACCAACTTTCCTCTCAACCAATCCTCCAACTCTTCCTATGATTTCCTTCATACAATCCTATGCAATTATAGGTCAAATCTAACTTCTGCCACCCCACAACCATGTTCTTTAGGGTTCACAACCTCTGGGATTTGATTTGATCAATCCTATTGTTGAAACTCCTTCTGTCATGCCCAATCATAAAAAAATCATATCCTTGATCACCTTGCTCAAGACACAAGTGGATGTAGGTTAGATCCTTGGTTCTGCCACCCCACAAATAACAAGTCTCCAACTTTGCAAGCTCAAGAACTCAGATCTACAACCACAAGAATCACAATTGTTCTTTGATACCACTTGACACAGTCAAGGGAGGAAAAATGCCCAATGGCGATGTCAAACCTTGGAGCTAGAGATTACACTGTGGAAATGACAAAATAAAGCAATAATCAACATGATAAAACAAAGAATAATGCTCTTCACTTATCATCAAGTTGGCTTGCAAATGTAGATTACAAATTTTCAGCAAACATGCCTCATTACTAAGGACACAAGCCTTATTTAATATCTTCACTATCATATATATAGGCTATCCTCATTACAAATATGATACTCCCCTAAAGAAGAATTACTACCCTACTTATATACAAGATCGCCAACCACAAGTCAACTTATTTGATAAACAATCGCCAAGATAAAGGAAACATATTACAACATATAGGTCATGACTTAAATCCATAAGAACAACCCCAAATAGATAGATCATGATGTGTGAACATGCAAGGAGGTCGACCACATGTATAAGAACATAGAATGATGCACCATGAAGCTTTACATAATGTGAATCTCCATCGCAAGTTGAATCTTGCCAACCTAATTGTTAGAACATGAAATCAATATAAGACTAGACCTATCATAAGATAACTTAATCTAGAAACATCAGATCGAGCTATAAATCTAGACATAGAATATTTATGATACCTAGATCATAACATAAGGATCAAATAAGATAATGAGACAACTGGAATGATCACTACCTAAAACATAGGAAACAACCCAACTAGAACCGCACAACAAAATACTGAAAGGGAATCTTTTTGGGTGATGGAAGATTGCCAATGACACAAGGATGTTATTGCATCAAAGAGAGAGGTGGAGAGGGAGGGATATAGAATAAGAGAAAATGTGAGAATAACAAACAGTGGGGGAGAGAGACATATATAGTGGTAAGGAGGGAGGGGAAGAAGAGAAATAGAGAGGATCTTGAAAGATAAGGAAATACCTAGAGAGAGAGAGAGAGAGAGAGAGAGAGAGAGAGAAGACATGGATGGAGAGGTATAAAGGTGGAGAGGGGGGAGGGAGAAATGTAGAGAGGGGATAGAGAGGGTGAGAAGGAGATGGCGATAACATAGAGAATGGAGAGATAAAATAAGAGAAAGTGGGAGATGGAGATAGATATGAGGGTAAGGATGGAGGGGAGATAGAGAGGAAGAGAGGAAGAAAGGTAGGGAGATATTTTTAAGAAAAATCAGAGAGGGACAGAGAGATAGAGGATGTATCAATAAGGGTGATTCAACCTCAAAATGGAAGGTGAGGTAGAGAGGGTGAGATGGGAGAGAGAGGTGAGAGATAGAAGAGATGGGTATAGATAGGTTTATATTTTGGGGAAGATAAACAAAATGAGATAGAGAGAGAAAGAGAATACTGATAGGATCATGTTGATTGTTGAAACTTTACTAAGTCTAAAAATTTATATGATCTTCAAAAACCTAGAATTTACATTATAACTCCTAGAGATCTAAAATCACTCTCAAACATCCTAAAACTATATACATGAAATATAATTTAAAGTATAAGAAAATAAAATGACATATTGAAAGTTTTTAGAATTCATACATATATTCTTGCTCAGAGATTGCATTTGACTTGAGTTCAAGGAATTTGATATGAGAGAGAGAGAGAAAGAGAGAGAGAGAGAGCACCAATGAAAACCATTTGGCACACACTAAATGTAAAAAATTCATGAGAGAGAGAGAGAGCACCAATAAAAACCATTTTGGCACTACATAGGGGGAAAAGTGAGACGAGGATAAGAAGTGTAACACACCCCATTTTTCTGTGGCCAACTCTACCTCAGAAGGGACACAAAGGAATAGATCCTCTAAGTCAGCCCCCCAAGGTTTTGGATCCAAGTATATTAGCACTACCAAAGTGAAGTAGAAGTGCCAATGCAAACAAAGATCCAAAGATCTAAGAGCTAGGAAAGAAGATACAAGTTCCTTTAAGCCTAGGGTTTGGAAATTAACTAGGAAAGAAGTAAATATGCTAAATATGATTAAATATGACAGATCTAAAAGGTGAATACACAAAGTAAATAATGTAAATTGAAAACTCACCTTTAGAAGCCAAGTCCGATTCAGATTTGTATTTCTGCACTCAAAACTGCTCAGAACAACAAATAGGACTAGATCCAAACCTGAAACTACGAGATGAACAAAAACCAGAATTCCTTATGCTCTAGGACTAGACCAATTTTTTAGGTCTATGCTAACTTGGGGTCGGCCTAGACCTAGGACTAGGCTGAACTTCGACCTAGACCTTCTTTGTTGAACTCTTTGTCTCCAGATCTGCGACTGCATCCTATTCTAGAACTCTCAAAAAGTGGATATTAAACTCCTAAAAACCTGATCCTCCAAGAAAAATGGATATGTTTAGTTTTTATGGGGCTTTCCTTGGTCAAGCCCCAATTGAGGAATCAACCTTAAATGTAAATATTAAAGTATGTATGTAAAAAGTAAAGAAAATGTATTAATGCACCTTACTTTTGTAGAAACCCTTGAGGAGAATTCAAATCCGTATTCCACAAGGATGAAGAAGTACTCCAATGTAATTGAATCTTGTAGAAGAGTATGATGTCTCAATCAATGCAATAGATCCACCTCACTAAGTTAATAGATCAATGAATGTAGATGTGCTCATGTACTCAAATCAAGTATGCAAGAATGAAGAATGAAGAGGCCCTTCCTTGATTTCCAACTCAACTATCATCAAGAAAGGAAGCTAGATCTTGAAAGGTGGATGCAATAAGATGAGACAAGGATGAAAAGGCATCCAATGAACTCTTTCAAAGCTCCTTGAAATCTCCTAGAATTCAAGAGATCTCCTATGCTTGAAGTCTTGAAATGTTACAAAAGGATCTCCTTGAATGCTCAAAAAATACTTATGAATGCTTGTAGAATGCGATATTAAGGCTTGTATGCATGTGTGATTGAACGTAAGAGCTTTTGGATATCTCAAATGAAGAGGGAAGACCTCTATTTATACCCATTTCATCTTTAAAATTGAAAAGGGCTAACAAGAAGGTCAGAAGAAATTTGAAATTCTAAAAGGGCTTGGGATCCCGAAGAGGGTGACCCAAAAGATCGGGGCTGAAATTTGGCCTAGACTTGAGGGTTAGACTGATTTTGGTCTAGACCTAAGGGTCATTTTTGGCCTAGACCTAAAGGTTAGGGTTGAAATTCAGCCTAGACCTATTAGGTAAGGCCTTCCAGAATTGCCTCGGGGTCTCGAAAAGTGGGAAAAAGAAGTGGGGAAAAGGGCCCAAATTGGCACAAAAGAATATGCACATCCATAGATCTATACGAGGTGTTTGAATTGAGTCCAAAGCATCCAATAAGAAGGGATAAACATGTCCTAACATGGGTGTTTCCATTTTAAGACGATACAAGCACACACCACATTTTTTGCATTTGGCACACACCAAATATGACATGCACCATATTTTGTTCATGCCATATTTGGCATGCCACAAATAGTTTACCTTAGGAAACACCAAGCATTAGGATTATATTTTCCTTGGGAATCCAATCCAAAGGCTTGGACAAGTATTACAAGCATGAGACATATTTTTTAGAAAAGAGAGGAAAAATTATCAGGTTTTTAAAATTGTGCTTCTCATTAGATTTGTGCATGTTTGAATGCAAAAAAAAAATACCAAGATGTTGTTAAAATCTCTATTAGCTATATAACTATGTATGTTTTTTGAATTTTCATTATGTTAAGCTTTTCATCTCTAATTTCTTTTGTTAGTGTGTAATATTTTTTGTCAACAATCAACATGTGGTATTTTGGGCATAGAGTTTGGTTCATTTGTCAAAATTTGAAAAAAAAATTATATTATTAGAAACTAGACTCTATTCCACACACCTAGAAAAAAACAATTTTTGATTTTTTATTGTTTTTCAAAAAATTTAGTCGAGAGCATGCTCAAATTTCACATTTTCAGGATGTGTCCACTAAAAAATTAGTAAAAAATCATATATTCATAAAAAAATAGCCAAAAAATCTAGGATAAACTACATGGTATCAACTAACTTCTCAATAGAGGAATTTTCAATAAAATAAGTAAATAAATTAACATTTTAGGGCGAGCACACCAAATGCTATGTTATATTTTTTTGAAAAAATAAGATCACTTTGTGTGCTCCCCCTTTTTGAGGCCCTTAGTCTCCATTATTTTCAAAATAAATTAGTAGTTTAGAAACTAGATTCAAAGTACTTCAACTCTTGTTCTTGTTACATCTTGAAATTTTGAGTGTAACTATCTTGATTTTCTCCTTGAAGTTCAGAGTTTGTTGATTTCAGTTAAAAATGGCATCTTAAGATTCATTTTGGTCTCCCATCTCTATGCACTTACCCTCTTACCATGAGTCAATCTAGTGTGTATTTATTAATATGTATTGAATTAAAGATATTTAATTTTCATCTTTCATTACCAACTAAAATCATGCAAAAACTTGATATTAAACAAGAGAGTCATTCTAGGAATATTTAAAGTTGCAATACTATAATCAACATAATGATATCTAATGAAAGCCTTGGAAAATCATGTAATGTGGGATGCATAGACCACCTAAAGGAGGAATTGCATTGATTGTGTATGCTCTACATTAAGAAAACTACTGGCAAAATGACCCTCAACAAATCACACTTATAACTCTTCTTCCTTCATTATTGCTAGTAAGCTATTCCATATGTGTGACCAACATTGTTTTCTTTCCTTCAAGTTGAGTGTTTATAACCTTTTTTCTGTGTTCCAAGTCCTAATATTAGATCCAAAGTTCAAATTCAAATTTGGTTAACTCCTATCTATTTTATTCTTGTCGTGAGTCAAGTTGGTTTATATTTTGTGTAATTTATTGCTATGTAATTATAGTCAAATGCATTTAATTTGCAACATATACTATCATCCAAAATTCATGCAAAAAGCTACATATAAACATGAGAATCACTAGTAGTAAAATGGGCCTTACTCTGACAAACCACACACCATACTACTCTTCTAACTTAATTATTGCTAGCAAGTTGATGTAGGAGCATCTCGGGTCCTTGGCAATCCTGTGTCACCAAAAACAAGTTTGAGTTTCCTATGTTGCTCGGTTCCTTCTTTGACTAAGTTGGCTCGATAGTTACTCGAGTTCCTTCTTTAATTGAGTTGGTTGGTTAATTCCCCGGTGCTCGATTATCCTTTCTAGATGCTTGATTATCCTTGCTACCAAGTTGTTTCTTTTGGTTTTATGTTGAGGCTGACTTGTGCATTTAATTATGGTCTCATATTTAATGTTGGTATCGATCATTGGGAAGTGTGTGGGCCTAGATCTGGTCATTCCTTCTACTTATGATGGATATGAAGGCCGACTTGTTTCTGTAGCCTCTTGTATATAATGTAGTCATTGGTTGTAGTTTTAAGACAAAAGATTAGAGCTAGAAGCTGAATGGTATCAGATTAGGAGTTGAAGATAGTTTCTGAATCATCACATGTTGGAGGACTGTTGTAATTGAATTGTTATATCTGGCCCTAATCGGGAAGGCCTTACAACCTGACATGTATGAATTAATTTGATGAATAAAAGGATTTATTCTGCATTCTCTCTCTCACTTGTTGTGTAATTGCTTTAGTGTGTGATTTCTGCAAGGTAGATTTGGATTAGGGTATGCCTTTTGGCCCCTCTTCCCTCCCTGCCCTACGTTAGGTGGTATAAGAGTGAAGGTTGAGATCTGGATCTAGATTTACGAATCTAGGTTTGAGGGTTCCTTCTTATCAAACCGTAGTTGATATGTTGTGGGGTAGCAGATTACGATTTGGCCTGCAATTGTAGTTGGTTTCAAGATGGTTCGTGGGAGGTGAGATGCGGATCCAGGATTGGCAGACATGTTGAGATAACTTGCTGCTAGGTTAGAAGTTGTTGAGACAACCTAGCATAGAGGAAGACATCTTGAAGATGTTAGTGATGAGGAAATTGAAGATGAACAAGGTGATGTAGAACATACACCGATGATGGATCAGGGTGAGAAAATATTTTTGAAAGCTTTGACAAATCTGAAGTCTACACCACATTTCAATCCCCCTGAGTACAGTGGAAAACTGGATTTAGATGAATTGGTGGATTGGATCACTGATATGGAAAAGTATTTTGAGTATGAAAATATTCCTGAGGAAAAGAAGGTGAAGATTGCAAGTACAAAGTTGAAAAGTTATGCATCCTTGTGGTGGGAGCATTTGCAGTTGGAAAAAAAAAGGAAAGGAAAAGATAAAATCAAGGTATGGAATAAGATGGTAAATAAGTTGAAAGGAAAGTTTTTACCTTGTGATTATCAGATTAACCTAGTTAGGTGAATGCAAAGTTTGAGGCAGAAAGATAGCTTGATTAAAGATTATATTATGGAATTATATAGATTAGATATTAGATCTGAACATGATGAAGATGAAGTGGAAATAATTACTAGGTACCTAAATGGATTGAGAGTTTCCATCCAAGAAGAAATCAGTTCGGTTAAGTTGGAAAACATTGAAGAATCTTATCAGTTTTCCTTGAAAGTTGAGGAGAAATTGAATAAGAGACATGAGCAAAGACAAAAAAGAAGAGGTGGTAGATTCCCTAGAGGAAGAGGTAGATCATATGGTGAAAAAAATAGATTTGATCAGGACAAGACAAATCTGGACAAAGGCAAGACCAAGTGGAAAGGTGAAAGTTCATCTAGAGGAAGAGGCAATAACTATCGAGGTGGTTATAGCAGAGGTGGATTTCGAGGAAATTTTTACAATTGTGGAGAAGAAGGACATAGATCATTTGAATGTAGACATGCAAGTAAGAAGGTCAATAGCAATAGAAATGCTTTGGTGTAAGAAGACTCACCAAGTAGAAATGCTTTGGTGTAAGAAGACTCACCGAATGAACTTGAGAAGGAAAAGAACTTGATGGTCCGGAGAGCACTTTGGAGTGAAAGTAATAAGGAAGATCCGATAAGGAAAATTTTGTTCAAGACTAGATGTAGAGTTTTTGATGAAGTGTGGAAGGTAATCATTGATAGTGGAAGCTCAGAGAATTTGGCATATGAGGAAATGGTTGCAAAGTTGTAGTTGGAAAGGTTGGAACACCCGAAGCCCTATCAAATTTCATGGATCAAGGATGAGCATACACTCTTGGTAAGTGAAAAATGTTATGTGAATTTAAAAATTGGAAAGTACTATGATAAGGTGTTATGTGATATCATGTCTGTGGATTGTTGTCATATTTTGTTGGGTAGACCTTGGCAATATGATAGACATGCTATATATGATGGAAGATTGAATAATTATACTATTTGGGCTGATGGGAGAAGACAAATCTTCTTACCTTTGATTAAAGAACCTATTAGTAGTGTTTGTACATCTGTGAAAGTTTGATTGATGGAAGGAAGAAAGTTTGTTAAGGATTTGAAGAAGAATGATGTATGTTTTGCTGTGATTCCTAAAAAACTGAGTAAGAAAATAGAGGATAGCATTCCTGAAGAGATTGATAAGATACTAACTGAGTATAAGGAGATCATTTCTGGTAATGTACCTGATGGTTTTCCACCGAAGAGAAGTATTGATCATTGCATGGATTTTATCCCTAGAGCTAGTTTACCGAATAAGGCACCACATTGGTTGACACCTATCAAGAATCAAGAATTGAACCAACAGATTCAAGAATTATTGTAGAAAGGTTTTATCCGAGAAAGTTTGAGTCCTTGTGTAGTACCAGGTGTATTTCCACCTAAGAAGAATTGAGAATGGCGAATGTGTACAGATTCCAGAGCAATCAACAAGATAACAATGAAATATAGGTTTCCTATACCAACAATGGATGACATAATGGATAGTTTGACTGCAGCAAAGTATTTTACCAAAATTGATTTGAAAAGTATTTTACTGAAAGTTCATTAGGAATTTCAGTTCAATTTGTAATGCTATGACTGAGACTATGAAAGGAGACAAAAGAGAATTCAAGTGGACACATGGAGCTGATAAAAGTTTTGAGACTCTAAAGCAAAAGGTTGCTAAATTACCTGTGTTAGCATTGCCTGATTTCAATAAGGTATTTCAAGTTGAATGTGATACAAGTGGTAGTGCAATAGGAGCTATGTTGAGTCAAGAAGGTAAACTTGTTGCTTTCTTTAGTGAAAAGTTGAATGATGCAAAAAGGAAATATTCTGTGTATGATAAAAAAATCTATGCTATTGTTCAAGCCTTGAAGAAATGGAGACATTATTTGATACTGAGTGAATTTGTGTTGTATACTAATCATAAGGCTTTATAGTATTTGGGTAGTCATAATAAGTTGAATCAAAGACATATGAAATGGGTTGAATATTGCAGAGTTATACATTTGTGATAAAACATAAGAGTGGAGTCACTAATCAAGTTGTTGATGCATTGAGTAGAAGAAGATCTTTGATGACCGAGATGAGAATTGAAGTTCTTGGTTTTGATGATATGAAAGTATTGTATGAAAATGATCCTGATTTTTCTAAGCCATGGAGGAAGTGCAGAGCACCTATTAAAGATCAACCGAGTACTAAATGGGAAGACTATTTCATTCAAGAAGGTATGTTGTTTAAAGGTATTTAGTTGTGTATACCGAGAGGATCAATGAGAACTAATTTGATAAAGGAGAAACATAATAGTGGTTTGGTTGGATATTCTGGTATTGACAAGACATTGAATTTTCTTAAGGAGAAATACTTTTGGCCACATTTGTATAAGGATGTTCAAAAATTTGTGAAAAGTTGTGGAATTTGTCAAGTTGCAAAGGGGGCAAGTCAGAATACTGGATTGTATATACTGATTTCTATTCTTGAGAAACCTTGGATTGATATCAATATGGATTTTGTTCTTGGCTTACCGAAGACCATAAGAGGTAATGATTCTATATTTGTTGTTGTGGATATATTTTCTAAGATGACACATTTTATACCCTATAGAAAGACATCAAATGCAATACATATAACATATTTTTTGTTTAAGGAAATTATCAGATTGCATGGATTACCGAGGAGTATCATCTCTGACTGAGACAATAAATTTGTTGGATACTTTTGGTAGACTCTTCAAGGAGAAAGTTGGGCACTGAGTTGAGGTATAGTTCTACATTTCACCCATAGACTGATGGACAAATAGAGGTTGTGAATAGAATCTTGGGTAATCTTTTAAGATGTTTAGTTGGAGATACACTGAGTAATTGGGATTCTATGTTGGAACAAGCAGAATTTGCATACAATAATTCAGTGAATAAGAGTACTGGAAAAACACCTTTTGAGATTGTAAATGGCATACAACTAAGAGGTATACCAAATTTGAAGGATATTGCTAGTGAAGAAAAGATAAGTGTTGAAGGAGTAAAGTTTGTCGAGTTCATAAAGACATTGCATGAAGAAGTGAAACATAAATTGGAGAAAAGTAATCAGAAATATAAAGATAGAGTAGATAGATCAAGAAGACATAAGACTTTTACAATTGGGGATGAAGTAATGGTACACTTGAAGAAAGGCAAATTTCCTGTTGGAACATATGGGAAGTTGAAAATGAAGAAATTTGGTCCTTGCAAGATATTGAGGAGATTTGACAGTGGAAAAGCTTATGAGATGAATTACATGATGACATGGATATATCACCTATATTCAACATTATAGATTTGTATGAGTATCATGAATTAGATGAAGAAATGATAGTACCGAATGATTATCTTAAGAGACAGACAAAAGAAGTTGAGCAGATTTTGGAACAAAGAGTTGGCAAAAGCACAATAGGAAAACAATATATGGAATATCTGGTAAAGTGGAAGAACATACCGATTGAAGATAGTTCATGGATTTCACAATTTGAGTTGGATTCAACTTGGGTTGTACCTACTGCATGATTTGGAGAATCATTTCAAACAACCCCAGGTGTCTGATGCAGGAGCATCTCGGGTCCTTGGCAATCCCATGTCACCAAAAACAAGTTTGAGTTTCCTGTGTTGCTTAGTTCCTTCTTTGACCAAGTTGGCTTGGTAGTTGCTTGGGTTCCTTCTTTAACCGAGTTGGTCAATTAATTCCCTGGCACTCGGTTATCCTTTCCTAGCACTCAGTTATCCTTGCTTATCGAGTTGTTTCTTTTGGTTTTTTTGTTGAGGCGACTTGTGCATTTAATTATGGTCACAAATTTAATGTTGACATCGATCATTGGGAAGCGTGTGGACCTAGATCTGGTCATTCCTTCCTCTTATGATGGATCTGAAGGCTGACTTGTGTTGGTAGCCTCTTGTATATAATGTAGTCATTGGTTGTAGTTTTAAGACAAAAGCTTAGAGCTAGAAGATGAATGGTATCAGATTAGGAGTTGAAGATAGTTTCTGAATCCTCGCATGTTGGAGGACTATTGTAATTGAATTGTTATATCTGGCCCTAACCGGGAAGGCCTTACAACCTAAATGTATGAATTAATTTGATGAATAAAAAGATTTGTTCTGCATTCTCTCTCTCACTTGTGTAATTGCTTCCGTGTGTGATCTCTGCAAGGTAGATTTGGATTACGGTGTGCCTTTTGGCCCCTCTTCCCTACCTGCCCCGTGTCACAAGCTATTCCATATGTGTGGTCAACATTCTCATATTTTCTTAAAGTTGAGTGTTTCATGCATTTTCTCATAGGTTCGTGTCCTAATATTTGAGCCAAAATTCAAATTCAAATTCAGCTAATTCCCATCTATTTTATTCTTATCATGAGTCAAGTTAGTGCATATTTTGTGTGATTTGTTGCTATGGAAGATAGTTAAATGCATCTAATTTGTAATATTCATTATATCAAAAATTCATTAAAAAAAATGCATATAAACATGAGTGTCACTAGTAGAAAAATGACCCTCACTTTGGTAAACCACACACCATATAACTCTTCTTCCTTAATTATTTCTAGCAAGCTATTCCATATGTGTAGCCAACATTCCTATCTTTTCTTAAAGCTGAGTGTTTGATACCTTTTCTCATAGGTTGAAGTCCTAATATTGGAGCCAAAACTCAAATTCAAATTTGGCTAATTCACATCTATTTTATTGTTACTATGTGTCAAGTTGGTGTATCTTTTATGTGATTTGTTTCCATTTAATAATATTTATAGACATTTAATTTGCATCATTCACTATCATCCAAAATCATGCAAAATTTTACATATTAAACATGAGGATCACTAGCAACAAAAACCCCCACTTTGGCAAACCACACACTATGTAGCTCTTCTTCCTTCATTATTGCTAACAAGCTATCCCATATGTGTGTCCAACATTCCCATTTTTTCTTCAAGTTGTGTGTTTGATACCGTTTCTCCTAGGTTCAAGTCCTAATACTAGGCCAAAATTCAAATTCAGATTTGGTCAACTCCCATCTATTTTATTCTTACCATAAGTTGACTTGGTGTATATTTTATGTGATTTATTTGCAGGTAACATGATAGGTAAATACATTTAATTTGCATCATTCACTATAATCCAAAATCACGTGAAAACCTACATATTAAACATGAGAATCATTTCTGGGAATATTTAAAATTGGAGTACTCAAAGGATCTAAATCTATATCAGGATTCTAGAACAATAGTTACAACTAAAGAGTGGTGGCTTTGATCATTTTCGTGACTCTAAGGTCTTTTAAAATCAATATAATCTATGTGAACATGACCCTTGCAATTTGAATATCTCCTTGTTTTTTAAAATGTAAAACTGAAGAGTGTTGGCTTTGATCATTTTCATGACTCTAAGGTCTGTCAAATCAAGAGAATCTAAAGAGTGTTGGTTTTGATCATTTTCACGACTCTAAGGTCTCTCCAATCAAGAAAATCTAAGAGAACATGACCCTTGCAATTTGAATATCTCCATTTTAAAAAAAATGTACAATGAAAGAGCATTGGCTTTCATCATTTTCATGGCTCTAAGGTCTATCAAATCAAGAGAATCTAAAGAATGTTGGCTTTGATCATTTTCACAACTCTAAGGTCTATCAAATCAAGAGAATCTAAAGTGTGTTGGCTTTGATCATTTTCACAACTCTAAGTTCCGTCAAATCAAGAGAATCTAAAGTGTGTTGGCTTTGATCATTTTCACAACTCAAAGGTATGTCAAATCAAGAAAATCCAAAGCAATATGTATGACTAAAGAGTGTCGACTTTGATTATTTTCATGACTCTAAGGTATGTCAAATTAAGAGAATCTATGAAAATCTAAAGAGTGTTGGCTTTGATCATTTTCACGACTTTAAGGTATGTCAAATCAAGAGAATCTAAAGAGTGTGGCTTTGATCATTTTGACGACTCTATGATACGTCAAATCAAGAAAATCTATGAGAATCTAAAGAATGTTAGCTTTGATGATTTTCACGACTCTAAAGTGTGTCAAATCAAGAGAATCCAAAGATTGTTGGTTGTGTTAAGGTTTATCAAATCAAGAGAATCTATGAGGACACGACCCTTATAATTTGAATATCTCCCATTTTTTTAAAAAATATTGTCAACTCTTAACAATCAATGTCAGTCAAATCAAAGGGGTCTAAGAGAACATGATCTTTTGAAGATCTCTATTTAAAAAAAATAAATTATCAACTGTCGACCATCAATAGAAACATAAAAAATATTGTCAATTGTCGACCATCAATAGAAACTAATACCATATAAGTAAAAAAACAAAAAACTTAAACAGAATCATATATGTTTTTGATATTGAAAAGCAACAAATATATTGTTTGCATAACACATCCCAAACATTGAAGTATCTATATGGATCCATCCCATCCCATCCCCTACTAGCCGTTGCCACTCCATTAAGACAATAACGCTTTTGCCATTTTCTATCGCTTTGACTTGAACCCCATCGGAATGTCCCATCACGCACACACTCTGCAAAGAAATCCGATTCCGTTATTTTAAAAAAAACCGAAGCCCAAGACGCACGAATATAATATCCCCGAAACACAAGCGGTCCGGAGCCCCCTAGGCGGTGGGTGCCATACGACCGGGGGCTTAGTTTGAAGGAAGTGGAGGCAGCGTGTAAGACGATAAGGCCGAGGGAAGATATAGTTTAACTAACTGGACCCCATGTGCGTCGCAATCACCGCTGCCGGCAAACTTGTCCGGCCGTACAGACACGTCATCACCCGTTGCAAAATGCAAAAGCCCTTCAAAATCAAACGGTGCACCTTAGAAATCCCTAAACTGTGAAGAGAAGAGTCGCAATTGTACACAGTAACTAAACATGTAGTTAGCGGCATACAACGGAAATTAACGTTCTCGATAAACGTGCCAGGCAGACGACAGAAGGCATCAATCCATGCACACAGTAGGACAGAATACGAACCCAAATCAAGGCAACAATAAATAAATCAGGTTTTTGTTTGGTTTTTTTATTGGGATTTTGGGAATTAAATACAAAATGTGTTTGACGAAGAAATGAAATTTGAATGCATGTTGAACGAGCGAGAGTAAGGTTTGTAGAAGGGCGGTGACAGTGTTTTTCCCGCCTTGAGGTGTTGAGTGGTATTTGTAGAGATATAAAACTAATAATATCTGAGAGAAGTAGCAGGAGTTGGCAGGCAGAGTATCTGATATTTCTGCAGCAGCACTGGAAACATGGTGGGTGTATGTGTATGTATGTGGGTTTTTGTTGTTTGGAGTTTTATAATTTTCTGTAATTTATAGTTATTCATTTTTTTTCACTCGGTACGGCTTCCAACTCTTTGAATGTGTGTCTGTCAGTTTGTTGCAGATGGGGCCTCTCTGTCCACCATTAGATTTCTGTTTTTTCTTTTTTTGCTTTTGGGATTTTGGTACATTGTTTTTTTTTTAATAGGGGGCTTGGGTTGCTGTTAAATTAGAGTGGTATTTTATCCAATTGGCAGGCATTTGGGATTGGAGGGAATTGGATTGAGATTGGTATTGGGAATTGGTGATTTGGAATAATGGGCGATAGCGTGCAGGTGGGCTATGCTCTGTTGGGCTCCAAGAACAAGCCAGCATGGATGGAGGGATTGCTGACTGAGAAGTTCTTTGTGGGCTGTGGGACTCATGATTCTGCGAGAAAGAATGAGAAGAACATATATTGCTTGGATTGCTGCAAGAGCATTTGCCCTCACTGTTTACCGGCACATCTCACACATCGGTTACTGCAGGTAATCCGGTTCTCTCTGTCTTCTTTAATTGTTGAATTCTGGTATTGGGGTCTTCTTTAAATTGAGGAATTTCTTTGTAAACTGATAAAACCCAATTTCAACTTTCGCGAACTTCTGCTCACTGGATTTGTTTTTTTATTAACGTTTCTTGATTGAAATCCTTGTGCATGGCCCCGAGTAGCAGTTTTTTCTTTGTAGTGTTCTTTCCCTGCACCATTGCCTTTAAAATCCTGAATTTTAGGCCTTTTGGTGAGCGAATTTGCTTTCCCGAATTGGGCATTTCCTTTTGACTGACTATTTTGAGTTTCGTACTTATTTACCTAAGAAGCGAAAGGCAAAACTGAGGATTCTTTTCTGGATTGCCTGCAAGGTTTAGTTGGGTTATGAATTCTATTCAAAACCAGATGGATACAATACATAATTTAAACGTTTAATGAAAAATGGACTGAAATCCTCTTGTGGGCTTCCAAATTGGTTGACGGATGTGGAATTGCTATCTAGCTTCGCTATGGTCGAAGAGACTTGGACTCTTCGTTTGAAAGGTGAAGGGCAAGAGTAAGAATGTCTAGATTTGTAAGGTCGGTTTAGTCATGAGTCAAAACCAGGGAAGGGTAACTAAATTTGGGCAATCTGTAAGGCAAGAAGAAAGAAAATCCAGCCCGCCTCTGCAGCTGGACCTCGTAGGCCAAATTGGCCCTGTCTTGGTCTGAAACACAACCTTTTGCCTTTCTACACCTTTTAAGTATTCCAGGCTCTTAGATTTGAATGACCAGATTATAAAGTGACAGATTGATAATCGATGTAAACATTCTAGGCTTTAAAAGGTCCCGACGCCAGAGTTGTCGAATTCCCTCCTTTGGTGAAGGAAACAGTGAACTTTCAATGGAGAAGATTATGCTTAACTAAATTTGGTTCTCAGTTTAAGTGTAACAGTGTTCGAAACTAATGTGTTAAGCTCTGCGCTGTGACAATTTCCAGCTGTTTTCTGCACATAATTTTATAGAGACAGCATTCTTAGGGCACAATGTCAAAAATCGGTCCATTGCTCTTTGTATTTAAATTATTCCTTTCTCCTGTATTTACAAGGGATTTTTTTCTGTTTTAACATTAAAATCTCCTTATGGATGCCCGTCAGTTTACTGAAAATTTTAGATATTACCTTTTACCCCTGGTCACTTTTAAAGCCCCACAGATTTTATTAGTTTTGTGTGTAGGTAATCTCATTTTCCAAGGTATGTGAAAATGTCTTACCAATTTCTGTGTTCATTGTTGAAATTTTGTATTTAGGTTCGGAGGTATGTTTATCATGATGTTATCAGGCTTGATGATTTAGCGAAACTGATCGATTGCTCATATGTTCAGGTTAGTTTAACCTTTTACTGCAATTCTTAATTCTTGTCAGTAACCATATTCTAAAGATGTATTTATTTTTGAGCAAAGATTGACCCCAACAGAAGGGTACACCAGTTTTGGGTGGCATGAATTTGATTTTGTGTATGTTTTGCTGTGCAATTCCAGTCATATACCATCAACAGTGCAAAAGTGGTTTTTCTAAACCAGAGGCCACAATCTAGGCCTTTCAAAGGGTCTGGAAATATGTGTGGAACATGTGAAAGAATCTTGCAGGAACCATACTTCTACTGCTCCTTAGGTTGCAAGGTTGGTCAATTATCTAATCCTCAATGAACATTTTTCTTGTAATAAAATAAGATTCTCCCATTCTGCAACTAATTTAACTTTCCTTTGTATGTGCTTAACTCTTGCAAAACCATATTGCTATAAGTTTGGTTTGTTCTTGTACTGATAGAAACAGGAGAATGGTAATTGCAGGTGGAACACATTGTGAAACAGGGGAAAGATTTATCTCGTTACTTGCATAAATGTGAAACTTTGCCTCTGTCTGATTTTGTATTCACACAGTTTGAAGGTCTGAGAACTGACAATGGCGATTTCGACGAGGGGCAGATGACACCCAATTCAATTCTTGACAACCCATTATCCTCTGGATCTAGTGCCAGTGGAACAGTGGGGTGTAAGACCTTGGCTTCCACAGCCACAACAGATTTTGTGAAGATGAAGAGAAATGGGAAAGCTGGTCAAGCCTCAACACCAATACCCGAGGCGGTTGCGTCTTGCAGTAGGAGAAAAAACACCCCTCAGAGATCTCCTCTATATTAACTTATCTCTTATTTTCTTCCTGCAAATGTAATGGTTTGTTTCACTCTGTCTGGTTATTTTTTCCTGGGCAAATTAGACAGATGAACAATGCCAAGAAATGGGTGATTCCTTTGTTGACTATCTATCTTTCATGAGCTCAGCTGCCATGGTTTTTGGTGATTAATTTATTATCTCGGCCATATAAAGAAGGGGAATTGCAGAGCAGTTCCAACTGGATTCATTTCTCAGTAATTCTTCAGCACAGGATTCTTATCCTGTGGGGAGTAGTATATAATTTGCATTGAGCAAGCCTTCTGTGAAGCTTGCAATTTTGAATGCAATTATATCATTACCGTAATAGTTTGCTATGTATAGAAGGATAAGGCTTATGTACGCCATTTACTGATAATTACAAATATACATTCTGTTTACCTGCTTAATGTATCTATAAATGAGTAGTTTTACTTGTGTTTTCCTTTTCTATACACAATTGGAGATAAATGATCAAAACTCTCTGTAGTCATTATAGTCATTATGACTGCAAAGTTATTGAAATGCTCACAATTGGAGAAAATGTTGAAAAGGGATATAAATTAAACTTTAAGAGGGTTATCATAAAGGTAACTTGTTTGTAGTCCCCACCAGGCTATACCCCACTGGCATGTGAGAGACCTGTATATTAAAAGGTTCAGAAAAAGTACTTGTTTTTTCTTCCATTTAATTTTTAGAGGAATATCTTTGTTTTTCTAACATTTTGTTCCAAATTTGCTATTCAAAATGTTTTATAATATATATAATTTGTTTTTCGTAATTTAATTAAGTAAACTGTTTGAAAATGAATACGGAAGATTTTGTATTTAAAAGTAGTCTTTAATTATTAGAATTGTATTTTGACTTATTATTTTGATTTAGTGTGAATTAAAACTTGTCTAGTAACTAGGACTGAGTTGTCATTAAAGAAGTTTCACATTTTTTGTGTAGACATTGAAAGTCTTTTTATGGTACTAACACAATCTTTTGCCTAATTAAAATTGATCAGTCTTTAGAAAAAAACTTCCATTAACAATTTAAGAATGATAAATAAAACTAATCACATCCTAACCTTCATCATTTATATTCATCAATCTTAACACAGTAATTCAGATCTGATTACTATCTATTGTTTTATATAGAATTATTGTAGTTAAATATCAATACGATTAAATTTTACTTTTTACATTAGTAAATTTTATTTTTCAAATCTTATTATAGAACAGTAAATATATTTATTGATCAATGTTACTGTAATCATAGTACCATTTCATTTACGATATGAAAATGTAAATAGAATTCAATTAGTATTATTCTGATTTAACAATTTAAAATAAAAGAAAAAAACAGTAAAAATTTAGTAATATTTTTTGTCTGGACTTCAGATTTTAAAATGTTGAAAAAAATAAAAAGAATAATGACAAATAATCAGTTAACAATCTTTTTTATGTAGACTTTCAAGTTAAAATCTATTGGAATTTTTTTTTCATTGAAAAATATTATTATTAAATTGTAAAATCATTTGAATAGGCTCTGGATCTTCTGATGAATTTGAATGGTTATAAGACTTATCCCATATCAAATATGGGTTAAAGGATTTTAGTTAAGACTATTTTAGTCTACGACCTAAGACTCGTTCTCTTACTATCAAATAAAAATAGAAGATTTTAGTCTATGACTTGTTCTGTTCTCCCATATTAAATAACAATAAGAAGTTGCAGTTTAGGACTTGTTCTTTCATATCAAATAAAAATATAATTTTGTAAATTTGATTAAGACCCTCTATAATTAAAAAAAAAAACCTTTTTTTCCTACACATCTATGCACCTTTTAACAATGCAGGTGCCAGTGCTATAATTTGCTGATGACAACAGTCCTTTAGAAACACTTCATTCCCCTTGAACTGAAGAATTACTTGAGTCCGAATTGAAAAGTTTTTAAAAAAGTGTCAACTGTGGAATTACTTCAGTCTGAATTGAAAAGTTTTTTTAAAAAAAGTGTTTTTTAAAATCCCATTGAAAAGCTCCAGAAATTTGATGGACTATGAAAAACAAAATCTTCGTTTACTTGAAAAGTAGGGCTGCAGGTTCCATTCAACAATCAATCCGAATATTACAGTTTGCAGTTTAGCATGGGTGAGGTGTAGAATGGTGATAACAAGTTGGGGTGCAGATAATGGCCTCTGCCAGCCATTATCTGCTGTGGATAAGTCTGAGTGGTGTGGTGATGTAACATCCTTATCATCCAGAAATTGCAGAGAATATAAAGATAAATTGGCATTCATTCATTGTGCTCAAGTGAGTGATTATAAATCCCATGTAAAAAGAGAGGAGTGCAACGAACGATACCATTCATTTCATGCTTGCCAAGATTGATGACAGAGTGGGGTCCTAAATATGGGCCAAGATCAGATTTTTATTGGATAACTGAATTTACCGGCCCAGGTGTTTCACCGTAATTTGAGGATGAAACATCTCTACCGACAGTGCTCATTTCAAACGGCATTCGCCACCACGTGTGCAATTAAATAATGCCGTTTTAATTTATAGCATAGCAGCAACACTGACGTGTCCACGCCAAATGGTTTTATGGCTGTAAGAGTTTTAATTGGTCAGAATTAAAATCAATAATATAGATAGTGAATTTAATCATTAAAAAAGTTTTACAAATTGGGCACTAAGTTAGGTGGGCTTAATTTTGAGGGAAACTTTATGGTTATGGGTGTTTGAGTTGGAGCAATCTTCGGATATCCATTCCGAAAGACCTGATGATTTACTTGTAAGCATGGCCTAAAAATACAACAAGTGCTAAATGTACCAATCATTCTCATAAGAGATGAGTTCTTGTGAACTACACATTTGAATTCTAATAGCAATATCATAATTTGACTTTAAGAGAATATCCCATTTTTATCAATAAAAGAAATGGTTAACTAAGAGAAGTAAACCGTTCAATGATATAGCACTCCTTAATATTTGTATAGAGTCCATTTGTAATAGGTTTCTTAATTGTATAAGTTAGCCATTTTTAATATTAAATAATTAATTTAAATTATAGAATTAGTTAGATAATAGACTAAAATGAATGTGATAATTAAATAAGAAGATAGGTGTACTTAGCTTTATGATAGATAACAAATAAATGATGTTGATGTTGTAGATCAAATTTTAATTACATTTATAAAGAGTTTTAATTGTTAAATGTTAAAATAAATGTAATGAATAATATATAATTAATTTTGATGATAGGAATAACAAATTGAAATAAAAGAAATAAACGCAAAGAAAATAATTTAATAAAATAGAACTTAATCTGAATACCAAGCAAACTAACCACTATGCTAAAAGTCTAGATTGATGGTGAATGATGCCCACTAGCATCAAGAGTGGGGTTTTCATCCCATCAAAGTGCTAGTGTAAGCATGCCCTCTCATGGACTTGTGAACATGTGGTGGTCCGATTGTGGTCACCAAAAATGTGATCACTACACCCAAAGCTTAGATTGATGGTGAATAATGCCCATCATAGTCTAATTGTAATATATTTCTTAATTAGAGGAGTTTAAATCATTTAATATTAAATAATTTATTTAAATAATAGAATTATTTAAATAATAAAATAAAGTTAATATAATAATCAAATAAGAAGATAGGTATATTTAGCTTTAAGATTGATAAAATAAATGATGTTGATGTTGTCATTGTCAAAATGTTTATTACATCTATAAAGAGTTCTGATTATCTAATATTAAAATAAATGGAATCAATAAAAAATAATTAATTTTGATGATAGAAATAGTGAAATGAAATAAAACAAATAATTACATAAGAAAAAAGGTTCAAATAAATTATGACTTCTTAATTTGTGTCAGGATCTACTATAATAATTTTTTTAATTGTAGGAGTTCTAATTATTTTAATATTAAATAATTAATTATAATAAGAGAGTTAGATATCTATAATAGAATTAAAATAAATAATTAATTCTAATAATAGAGTTAGATAGATAACATAATTAAAATGAATGTGATAATTAAACAAGTGCCTAATCAATTCTAATTATATTGTGAAATATAATTAGAATTTTAACAAATTTATTATATTTTATTAAATATAATTTTATTTAATATAAATTTATATAATTATAATTATAATAATGAAGAATTTTCGTTTTGAAATTGAACTACTATAAAAATAAATTATATTTAATTATTATGACTAATTTTACTTGTCATTTTAGTTTACTTACTATTCAGTAAAATATAATTATAATTATAATAATGAAGAATTTTTATTAAAACTATTATAAATAAATAAATTTAAATAAATCGATATGTTGAACTAAATTTAATAAGTTTTTAAAAGTAAAACTATTATAATAATATTAAATATTAATTTAATATAGTTTAATTTAAATATTAATATTTTGTAAAGAAAAAATAAAAATTATAAACAAATAAAATCACATAATTTTTTTACATAAATAGTTGTTAATGTATAATTAATATATAATAAAAATTAAAATTAAAAAATATTAAAAATATGAATAAAAATAAATATATATATATATATATTATAATATCATAGGTTTTTATTTAAATTTTAATATATTGTAAAAATTAATAGTATAAACTAGAATAAATTCAAATAACATAATTTTTAATTTAAAAATATATTAATAAAAAATAAAAAACCTTCAGAGAACTTATAAAAAAAATCCTAAAAAAACTCTTATAAATTATTTAAAAACTTCTATAAAATCTATTCATGCCTAAAAAATAGGTCTATAAGACCTTAAATGTTTTAGCCAATCATTTCATCAAAAAATATTTTTTACAATTTATAAACTTAAAAAATTTACATATAGGCTATATCTAAATGTTTTATTTTTAACAAAATAAAATTAAACTAAATTGTAATTGGTGGAAAAAATTAGTTTTAATCACTAGTTAATGGAAGAAATCCAAAAAGTGATGCAATAGTACTTGCTTAGTCTATGGGCAAGTACTAATAAGAGGACAAGTTTATTCAATTTTAGGATAGATAATATATAAATGATGTTGATGTTGTCATTGTCAAAAGCTAATTATATCTATATTATTTTTGTTTGATTTGTCATATTTTTTTTAGAGATTAATGTTGTATCCCTTAAAATTGATATTGATTGTTACAAATCTAATATAACATGAACTTGATCTAGGCCACACAAGAATGTTTTTCAAAATTCTATTATTCTTTTGTAGATATTTGAGAAGTCAAGTTGATGCCTAAAGGAACCATTTGAGAAGAGAATTGACTCAATAGGTAAATGGGTTCTCTAGGTCCAATCTTAGCAATGAGAGATACCAAAGACAAAATTCACTAACACACAAATGTCCTAAATAATGGTAAAAATTTAATTCTTTTATTTCTCTTTGAAATTGGACTATGCTCTAATTATTCTCTTCTATCATCACCCATTTTTTTCCTTATCTCTAAAGTGCATTGTTGGTTCCAAGAGTTATGGATTGAAGACTCTAAGCCTAAGTGTTGGGGATCTCAAATTTAAGGTAAAAAATTTACAACCTATGATTAGGTTAGGACAATAATAGATCACTTTGTAAGGATTGGTAAATCCTTCTACTTCAGGCTTTGTTAGAATAAGGGGTATGTCGTAGGTTGAGGTCTTTTTAGGCAACTAAAGATGAATAATGATAAAACTATCTTTACAACAAACCATACCAAATGCATAAGCAACTTTTATTTGATGTCACTAAACACCTACATTGATTCATCTAAAACATGGATTTCACATCTTCACAAGTAGATGAGTAAACCATCAGAGAATAAATATGTTCTTCTTACCCCCTTGAGATTTAGAACCTTATACTTTAATTCATACATGGATGCAACAATAATACCAATATATATGTCAAAGTGAGTGATATTTGTGGCATAAATAAACACTTGGTGACACCAAGGAAATGATATTTATGTAATGCAATTGATCAAATACTTCTATTATCATTACTGAAGGTTAATATATTTTATTTTCTATAAATACAAGATAACATAAGGATGAACATGTAGAAAATTGGTGTCCCAATCCTATGCCGGTTGTCACGTCTAATTTTCAAGATCAAGAAGCATTATGAGATCAAACCATGATGTGAGGATAAGTGACATTTACCTTTCAATCTTTAGTCATTTTCAAGTGTCTACATGATCCTTGGAGGGTGTACTTGGATGCCTAAGGACATATATGAAAAAAATATTTAATATTAATTTATCTATGAAAAAGTAGACATTCATAAGTGAGGGTCCTATCATCTTTGGTGGTTATTAGGAATAATGAATTAATATTCCACCTAGTCATCTATTTTGGAGATGGAGTCATTTAGTATTGCATATTAGTGCACGTTGTTGCATTTCATTTGTATTTTATCCTAAGAGGAGTGCTAGGTATTTCTTGTCATCCATGGGGAGTATTGATGCAGGAGCATCTCGGGTCCTTGGCAATCCTGTGTCACCAAAACATATTTGAGTTTGTCTGTGTTGCCCGGTTCGTTCTTTGACCGAGTTGGTTGATAGTTAGTCGGTTTCCTTTGGTTACTGGGTTTGGTTGGTTATCTCCTGGGTGGTCGGTTGTTTCATTGGCGCTTGATGATGCTTGTCTGTTGCTCAGTCATCCTTTCTTACCGAGTAGTTTATTTTGAGTTTCTGTTGAGGCCGACTTATGCATTGATTATGGGTTGCGATATAAGTATAGTTGTTTGGTTAGAGTTTAGGGAGTCAGTTTTGATAGAAGATAGAAGATAGTAGAATCAAGATTGTTGGAAGATCCACGCATGTTTGAGGACTTCTGTAATTCATTGTAATATCTGGTTGTAACCGGGAAGGCCTTACAGCCCGACATGTATGAATCAATTTGAATGAAGATAATATATCAATGATCCTTGTTTCTCTCTCTCACTATGTTGTTGTTTCTTTCGCGAGTTGTTGAGCAGGCTGGACCTGTAGGGTGTGCCACTGTTTTGGCCCCTTTTGGTTTTGCCCTTGTGTCAAGTATCTAAGCATTAAGAGTTATCGATTTCCTGTTATCTACGAGCTAGGCTCCCATGTGAAGACCATGTGATCATTTATGATATTTTTCTAATTTTATAGGGTGTCCATGATGTGGGGTGCATAATTTTTGTAGGTGGATTTAACCCTTTTTTTGAGATACCATAGTAATTTTTTATTTCATTTCTTCTATAAATTGAATACTTGTGTTAGTAAAAGTTAAATTTTTTGTAGGCTAGAGAAGTAATGAAGTGTTGTAGAAATTTGGAGAGAGTTGTATTAATGTAAATTCATTTGAAAGTTTATTACAAATTTTGGATCTTTTTAAAAAAAAGTGTGGACCTTTGTTCTTGCAAATGTTCCTACACATAAATATTGTCACTTGTGGGTTTATTTCTTCATATTATTGTTGAATGTGTTAATCATATAGCCATATGTTAAAGGTATTTTTTGATAATATATTCTTTTAGATTTATGTACATTTTGTTGAAGTTTTATTGTAGTAGTTTAACCTTGTTTTCCAAACATTTGGTATCAAGGATAATAGTTTTTAAATTTCAAATATTGAGAAGTTTAATGGATCCAGGTATATATGAAAGTTGAAGATGGAAGATCTCCTAGAAGAAAGAGATCAATTGCTAGTAGTTTATAATGGAAAGAAGTTATCTAGAGTGTTTGATGTAGATTAGTTGAAACTTGACAAGAAGGTGTGTGCAACCATTTGTGCCTTATATATTATGTCCTCACGATGTTTCTAAGGAAGTTACTCTATATAAGTTCTTAGAGAGGATAGGTGATATTTACCAAAGTAGAAGTTTTTAAATAACTTGTATCTCAAGGGAAGATTATATTCTTTAAAAATGAAGTCCAATAAACCTTGAAAGTAAACTTGTAGCCACATATCACATCTTCCTCATAAACCATAAGAAAAATATATGCGAAAAAGTATTTAGAATCCATATGCAAGAGAAGGACAAACTTCAAAAGGGAAAACTTCATTCTCAAAAATCATCCATCACTTGTCTATTATTCAAAAAATGAAACTATTGTGATACATCTTCAAATTCCTCCATGAACACTTTTGAAACACAAACTCTATGCAACCACTCCATGTTAACAATCATGTTCATGTCATGATTTAACCCTCAAAAATTCTAAATAAGATATGCTCTCAACCCCTTAGAAAAAATGGCCAACTAGCCAACCCTAGACAACTACCCTTGTCTTTTATTTTATAGAAACAAGCTCCCACAAAACCACCCAGTGGTGCTACATAAAACTATGTGACATAACCCATGAGATTACAAAAGAATTGAAAACCCTATGTTTAATATTGGGCACTTTTTTAAATAAATACAATAACACCTTACATTCAACACATAAAGTTGCTCCAAGAATATTAATTCCTAGTGATGCACATACTTCTAGGTTCCCATAGGTGCACCACATTTATTGTTAATAAATTAAGCAGTATGAAAGGTGTACAAAACCTAATTCCTAACAATTCCATTGTAGATCTAAAACCAAAGAGCTCATTAATAAGGGAGTCAAATGGAAGTTTGGTAATGGTAATTCCATCAAGTTTTGGGATGATGTTTGGGTTTTAGATCTCCCTCTTCAGGATAATTATGATTGGAACCCTTTTATGGACTAGTGCAAGATCTTAGTTGGAGTCAAAGTTGCTGATTATTGGGAGAATAATAATTGGAAGGACCTCTCCTTCATTGATCCTTCTCTAAGGTAGCTAAACAAAATTTTGAATTCCTTGGTGAAGGTTGGGAAAGATGATCAACTCATATGGAAACTGACTCCTGATGGTATTTTCTCTGTGACCTCTTTATACAATCAACAATTCTCTAATTTGGAAACTCCTAGCTGGGCGAAAGCTTGGATTAAAGGTCTTACCTCCAAAATTAATATTTTCTTCTGGACTTTGCTCCAAAATAAAATCCTTATTACAGACAATCTAAAATCCAGAGGAATTTGTTTACCTAATGTTTTTTATCTATGTATGTAGGAAGAAGAGACGGTTAACCATATGTTTGTGCATTGTCCCTTTGCTGATAAAATTTGGACCAAATTCATGAAACTATTTAAATTGGATTGGGTCTTTCCTTTTAACATTCAAACTATTCTTATCTCTTGGACTTGTCCTTCTAAAAATTGCTCGGTGAAAACCTTGTGGAATATTTTCTTACCCCACTTCTTTTGGGGTCTTTGGAGGGAAAAAAATTATAGAGTGTTTATAAACCATTCTTCATCCTATCTGGTGGTTTTTAAGAAAATTAAAAGAGCTATAATGGAGAATTTTGTCTTTATAGGAAAAGTTGATACTGCTAAGGATCAATGAGATTCAAAAAAAATTGAGATCTAGAAAATTAAAGACGCTAGAAATTCTAATATTCAATTCAATTTGAGGAATGAAGCTAGATGGTATTTCCTACCTAATAGGTGGATGAAAATAAATTTTGACGGGACCTCAAAAGGAAAGCCAGGAATTGCTGGATGTGGGGTAGTGTTAAGAAATGAGAGTGGCATTTTTAAAGTTATTAGAGCTTTTCCTATTTGGAATCAATCTAATCATGTGGCAGAAGCTATTGCGGCTTACCAAGGTATCCGTCTTGCTAAAGAGTTTGGATGTAATAAAGTTTGGGTTGAGGGGGATTCGATGAATATTATAAATAGTCTTAATAATATGAATCTCACCTCATGGTCTATTTATAATGCTATAAAGGTGGCAAAAGATATTATTAATACCTTCAAATCATGCATCATCACCCATGCTTTCAGGGAAATTAACATGATTGCTGACCGGGCTGCCAACATGGCTTGTGGGAGGGATGATATCATCACTTGGCGCGAGGAGGACAATCTTCTGTGTGAGGTAAGATCTTGGCTAGAGATGGACCGTATCTAGAGTAAACAGAGAGGAGTTAATGGTATTAATAATGATTAATAAATCTTGTAATTCCTCTTTGAATCATGATGGTTATGGCATAGCTTGATTTTTGAAGGGTACCAAACATGTGAGACCACATAGATTGTGGATATTTTTAGACATCAAAAGAAGGAACCCAATCATTCAAAGCTGTGTTATTCAAAGTTTTAGAACTCTTTAGGGCTGGGGTAAATTAGTGGAGAGAGAAATGAGAGGTAATAAGAAAAGGGTTGAACTAGTATCATGCAAAGAGTGGATGCAAAATGCATAGGTGTGGGACATTTTGAAAAAAAAGGTTGGTATGGATGTCTTTATGGAGTGTCTTCATGGAAGTAACCCATTGATAACTAGTTATTTCATCAAAAATTGGAAGAATGGAAAGATTAAAATGGGGAATCAAATGGTGTAAATTAATGAAGACATTGTTGCTAAAGCTACGAGTTTGTCGCATCATGGCTGCAAGTTCTATAGAGACAAGAGAATTTTTGATAGGGCTCTAGCTAAATTCGCTGAGATGGAGGATGAAAGACTATAGCTTGTCAAAGGTGATAAATCTTACCATGATACTAAACGTATCAGTCAACCTTGGAGGTCTGTTCTTTTCACTATTATTAGCTATGTTACTCTGGATGGTAGGTTTAGTAGAGCTTGTGGATATCATTTTATTATTTTAAATCATTTATGTCATGAAGACAAAATCAGTTTGCCCTATTATCTCTCCTGCTCTTTTAATTATACCATGAAAGAGCTGCAAAAGGACCTGACCGGGGATCATGCCTTGCACCAAGGTCTTATGGTTATGGTGTTTGACCTCTTAAAGAGAAAAAAATGGAGAAAACCTTTCTTAGGGGAAAAGGTAAGGGAGAAAGAGGAGTCTAATGAGGAGGATAATGCGTACAACTTGGATTGTGAGACTGAGGAAACCTTGTATAAGTCTTCTGAGGGAACTAGTAGGAGGAACGTTAAACCTAAAATAAACGTGGGGCCTGTGAAAAAGGGTAAAAAGAGTAGAAAGACCATGGATAACTCTACTACAGAGAAAGAGAGTGATGATGTAGATTTCTCCATTGAAGAACATACTGTGACGAGTAAAATGTGGAAGAATTCTCAGAGAAAGGAGAAAACCAAGGCTAAAGAGGTTAGGAAAGATAAATGTTTGGCTAAGAAGAGGATTTTCATTTCTTCTGAAGAGGATGAGGACACGGTTGTGGGTATTGATACTAGGAGCAGTAAGGAAAAGGAGGGAAAACATCAAATGGAGGAGAAAATCCCTGATAGGGAGACTATGGAGGAGAATAATGACTCTCTGGGGTTGCAGGATAATTCTGAGCAGGATAATAGGAAAGAAATAAATGAAGATGTTACTATCAATGTTGGTATGGAGGATATTGAGAAGGATAATAGAAAAGAGCTCGTTAAAAAAGAAAAATTGCAGCTTGATTGTCTTAACCAGAAAGATAAGAACAACATTTTGGAATTCAATTAAACTATAGGAAATCTACAAGAGGATATGAGTAAAATAAAGGAGTTGCAGGTGAAAGACAAAATGATTAGGTGTATAGAGAAGATCAACATTGGTGATAAACCCCTCTCTTCCTGCATTGATGATGTGCAAAAAGCCATTGGCAATGTTGAAGCTATAGGGACCACAGTGGATAAGATGGAGAAGAAAATTAGGGATAAAGAAAATTACTATAAAAACTTGGAAAAGAGGATGAATAAAATTAAGGTAACTATTAAGAAGTTTGGGGTTTAGAGCCATAACACAATGAAAGAAAATGCGAAACAATTCAAAGTTCTGGTGGATAATTTGGAGTAGCTAAAAGGTAAAGATAGCAGGGAGAAGGAGGTTAATAAGGAGTTGGACCTGTCTGGCCCTGGCAAGAGGACCCATGTGTGGATGAGGAAGGATGCTACCCAAAAGGACACTAATCTGGAAGAGATTAAGAAAATTTTGGTACCATGGATCTGATGGTGAACCAAATTGAGGAAACTATGAAAAGTGTTGGCTGATCTTTTTCTATCTGGTTGTTGTCCTTTTTGTTGTTCTTTTCCTTCTATTGTTTCCACTTGTGATTATTGTTCTTTTGTGTTTACGTCTTCTTAATATTTTTTTGGTGATATGTCACCATAGTTTCTAGATGTTTTAATGCTATATATTTCAGACTTTGTACAAGGTTTCAGGTACCTTTCAAAACTTGTTTTTACTTAATCAAAACAATTCCATTGTAGATGATTTAAATAATTTTAATTTGGTTTCAAATTAGCTTTCTTGTCTAGATGTTAAGTTAGAATAAGAAGATAAATGCATCTTATTACTTTGTTGTTTACCTGATACATATGTAAATTTAATTATTTTCGTTAGTGGTAGTGTTGTAGAGCCAAAGATGGGTAATATTATTACTACTCTTCTTTAGGAAAAAAATAAAAATAAAGTCCATGAATATTGGCTCCCAAGGTTCTTTTCATGTGCAAGGAAGGTTAGAAGAGAAAGGAGGGCCTAAAGGGGAAAGAAGAACAATAAGTTTAAAGGATGTTTGTAAAACCTAGGGAAGAGCATATTAAAGTGTTGGAACTATGGTAAATGGGAACATGTAAATAAGGAAAGAAAGAACAAGAAAACAAGTACAAATTCATTAACAAAAAAGTCTTCGTATGATGTTGATAATGATGTTTTGTTTGTTTTTGTTGAAATAATTAGTATTGATTCTTAGCTTATTCCCTCAAGTTTCTCCTACCATATGAATCCTCACAAAAAGTGGTTTTCTACATACTCAAATAATGATGGAGGAGAACTTTTACTTGGTGAAAATAAAACCAAGTGGATTGTTGATACGAGAAAGGTGAAATTGTGTTTTAGTGTTGGAAGAGTTAAAATTCACGATCGTGTTTTATATATTTTAAGCCTTGTGAAAAAATAACTTCTTGTATTCAAAATGAATTATTTTGGAATGCATGTGACATTTGAGAAGTTTGGTTGCATGTTGGTCGAAGGGAATTTGATGGTTGCTAAAGGATCTCATGTAGGGGCTTTATTTAGGCTTAATGAATCTACTTTTTTTTAAAAAATTGTACCAATTTGATTGGACTTAAAAATGAATGTAAATTGTGGCACCATATTTTGCGTCACATGAGTGCAAAAGATCTTAGGATCATTCTTAATAAAATGTTGGTGTACATTGTTTTTTATTATTCTTGATGAGACTAAAGTTGGTCTTTGTTTTATGATATTTTATGCTCTGTTCCTAAACATTCCTAAAACATTTCTGTGACTTTTAAGTGCTTAAATTTGTATATATTCCATAAGTACAGTTAGATCCTCAAACTTGTGGGTAGGAAATAGTTGACACACCTTGCCAATACTATATATATATATATATATATATATATATATATATATATATATATATATATATATATATATATATATATATATATATATATATATATATATATATATATATATATATATATATATATAATGCAGTATTTCATATAGTTGTTTTAATGTGTGTTTTAATATTTGGATGAAATTGATTAAGTTGAATATATGAATATGCATGCATATACTACTAATCTGCCAGGAATGAAGGAGTAGTCAGAGAACAAATTGGTTACAATGATGGAGTGATGATGTTTTTAGCCATGATATAAACAGTCATTAAGACAACCGCGGAACATGCCTACAGAACATATGTCTTAGGGAATATAGGGGGGCATGATCATGCTAGATCTCCTCCACAATTAATATTTTGTTAGGATGGTTGTTTGATCTTTATGATCTTCTATTGTTGTTGACGTATTCTCCTTCTTTCATGGATGAATTAATCAAAGTGTATCTGAATGTTTAAATGTTAATTCTCTATATATAGGGAGATGATCGATGGAAATCTAGTTAGAAAAAATAATGATGTTACTGTTGTATTGAGAAGCAAGTTGTTCTTCAAGTCTGTGTTCCGATTGTAATCCATTTTTCTGAATATATGAAATGAAGGAGTAATTTGAGTTATCTTTTGTGTTTGTAGTTAGTCGAAACCAACCAAGGAGGGCCCACTTGGGAGGTGGAGTAGACTAGAGTAGAGAAGAGTAGTTTAATTATTTTCAGCATTTAAAGTAGTGTTCATTGTTTGTTCCTGCAACATTGTATTTGTGTTTGTTCTTGCATCATATGAGGAGATAGCCATAGTTCATGCATTAGAATGGCAGAATGAGATGGAGTTAGATTTATGGTTGTTTACATTAGTTTATTTGTTCAGCTGTGTGTTTTACCTTCCTAAAACAATAGCTTGGTTCTTTCTACGCATTTTCCTTTCCCACATCAGCTTAAGTAAGATGAATCTGTGAGAAGCTTAGTGCACAAATTGTGCTGTCCCATTTCAAGTATATGTCCCTAGGTTGACAATCTAAATGCACTTTGTGATAGGAAAATAATACCTAGTTTGAATATACTATTCCTATGGAAGGCTTTGACGTAGTTATTGTTACCTATTATGAGGCTGTTCATTTATGGCACCGTTTCCAGGGATGGTGTCAAGATGAGAATCTCATTAAGTCATTCTAGATAGTTTCCTGTTTACTAGGAGTAGTTTGTAAAGTCTGAACTTGCTTCACAAGTTCATTTAATCACTTGTATGCATCAAAGGGGAAGAAGAAGAGATGTCCATGGCAGATTTCTCCCAAGAGAACCACCAAATTTAAATAAAGAATTTGCAGAAATTGAATTACCTTTTTTTTTATGCGAGTCCAAAATTTCCTCCATCCACTTCATTAGTAGAGGACCCATTTGATCCATCTGACCTTCTGCCTTTTGCTGAGATTTTGGCCAGTTTTCTTGCACACTCCACTCTGAGTGCACCAAATGCTAATAGTACACCACTGAGTATAAAATTCCTCAACAACAATTTCAAGTTCAAATACCAATAGTAATGGCTCAGCCTACATTTCTATGTCCACTTCCTAGCCTTATAAAAAATGCTAATCTTAAAAACATCCCCACAGCTGCGTTACCAAATTTTTATGGCCTAATAACTGAAGACCCTGACACTTTCTTATTTGAGTTCAACATTCTTTGTCGAAGCTTTGACTATAACATTGATAGTCATAAACTTAAATTATTTCCAGCTACATTAAAGGTGTCAACCTTAAGATGGTTTATGGGACTAGGGGCAAATGCAACAACTGATTGGGATGGGATGAGAGACCTATTTCTGCAAAAATATAAAGAATACTGCAAAGGAGGTGATTTGAGAGGAGATGATATCTTTTGAATGTCAGAAAAAGAAGATGGGACTCTGGAAGACTGCATCTCATGCTTATTATACAATCTATAGAAGAATCCTCAACATGCATTGCAGGAGGATTCGTAAAAACTCATATTTTTGAGAGTGAATGATAACTGTTTGGAAACACTAGATGTTATGGCTGGAGGAGATGTATCCCAGTCTTTTTGGGATGATCTCAAGAAAGTTTGTTTGAACTATTCAAGATTAGCAGTAAAGAAGGGTAGAGGATTCCGTCCAACACTTGCAAAAGGAAGTAGTTCTGGCATATCAAATATGGAAATCTCAAACTTGTCAGATTTCAAGAAAGACATTATCAATGATGTTTCCACCCACCTGGATAAAATGCAAGCCAAAAAGAAGCATGAAGAAGATGAGTTAAAGTTAGCATAGTACTGCACACATTGTCGACATCAAAAGAAGGATTGTAGATGCAAGCTGGTAGAAAATTTGGAAACACATCATGTTCCAACCAAGTTTAGGCAGATAGAAGGGGAGGATGAGAAGGTCTTCTTTGTTTCTCAACATTTCCTATGGGCCCCACAAAAAGGTATACCTCATGACCCATTGCAATCTTTCAGTAATTACAATAATCAATGGAAAACCCAAAATTCCCAATATCCTTCATAGGCTTTCCAACCTATGTGGAATAATGCATGGCCAAATACTCAGGCAAAGCAATGGTATAGCTCCCAACAACCCCAATAGCCACAACCACAACCTCAAAATCAATGGAAACCACCACAGGGAAATTAACAACAATATAACCAATGGAGGGGACCTCAATAGTGGCCTAATTAGAATCCTGGCTATCAACCATTACCACCTCCAGTTCCTCAGCCAATACTTATGCCACCTCCTGTAGCCACAAGTTCTCCTCCACAACCAATACAATTACTAGCTCAGCCACAACCAAATTCTAATAATAAGCAAAAACAACCACTCTACAGTACTAAAGCACAATAGTACCTTGCTTATGCATTGGACATCACTGATATCCACCTGAGATCTGGTACTAATCTGCAAACACTAGAACCATGTGTTATAATAGAAGTACCAGATACTTCGATAGAATCAACACAACAACTAGAAGTTAATTTTCCAAATCCAACTTTACCAACTAAGATACCAGACCAGAATGATCCTAAAATTCAAACTAGACCTCCATTTCCTCAAAGGCTTAAGATGGATAAAACTACACTCCAAGAAGAAGCACCATTTGATATCCTTGACCAGTTAAAGAACATGCACATCCAGATTCCACTATTTCAGGCTATCAAAGATGTTCCACTCTATGGAAAAGCCATCAAAGAAGCATATCTTAAGAAACCTGGAAGAAAGAAAAAGGATCCCCAAATAGTGCATGTAATAGGTCAATTGGCTGATATAATGTTGGGAAAGATTTTGATTCCTAAATACTCTGATCTGGGAAGTCCAGTTGTTGATGTAATAATTAATGGCTAGTCAATAAAGAATGCTTTGATAGACCTAAGTGCCGCTATAAATGTCATGACCAAGGATACTATGCATAGGTTGAGTATAGAGGGATCAAGGACAACTCCAAGAGTTTTACAACTTGTAGATAGTTCTACAGTTACTCCAGATGGTATGGTTGAAGACATAGTAGTCACATTGGACTCTTGAGAATACCCTACTGATTTTATGATACTGTCACCTAAAGTAACCCTTGCTGGTTATCTAGTAATCCTTGGAAGGCCTTGGTTAGCAACACTAGGTGCTAATATCAGTTTTAGATTAGGAAATATGACCATCTCTAATGGCCAAACTCTCAAAAAATTAGCACTGTATCCTCCAACCCAACCACAAGCAGATCTAAACAATCCTATTTGGCCAAACTTGGGAGATGAGGAAGAAGAAATAAACTCTGTTGCTCAACTGATGATGTTGCATAGATAATATTTTTTGAAATTACAAGAAGATGATGATATAATCCAAAGTATCCTTACAAATGATTGTGTTACAACAAGAGACATTTCTCAAAGCTCAATTTTGCAATTGACTATCTATGAAAATTGTATCTTGCCAATAGAGCCTAAAATCATACAACAATTATTACCTTGTGAGATATCAACCAACCCTTTATTAGAAGCCTCAATGCTAGAGCTAACCACTACCGTACAACTCTCACCTAGCCATAATCTTCATGTTAACAATAAATTATCTCAACAACAATTGAAATTGTTAACACAACTCCTATGTAAGCATGAAAAGGCTTTTTCTTGGGAATATGGGGACATGAAGGGATTGAGTCCAAAACTATGTACCCATAGAATATACATCAATGAAGGCAGTCTACCTCTACATCAACCACAAAGAAGGATGAACCCAACCCTCAGGGAAATTGTGAAGACCAAACTGTAGAAACTGCTAAATGCTTGTTTCATATATCCAATCTCAGATAGTAAGTGGGTTTCACCTCTTGTGATAGTACCTAAGAAGGCAGCTAAGTGGATAATATGTGTAGATTACAAAGAGCTTAATAATGCAACAAAGAAGGACCATTTTCCATTACCATTTATTGATCAAGTGCTAGATACATTAGCAGGCAAAAAGTACTTCTCATTTCTTGATGGTTATAACGGTTAAAATTAGATTAGCATTTCACCTAAGGACCAAGAAAAGACAACATTCACATGTCCTTGGGGAACGTATGCCTACTCTGTTCTAGCATTTGGGTTATGTAATTCTCTTGCAACCTTTCATAGGGCTATGATCAGTATCTTTGCTAACATCTCACATGACTGCATGGAGATTTATATGGATGACTTCACTACATTTGGAGTCACATTTGAAGAAGCAATGAAGAATTTGGAGAAATTTTTGATCAGGTGCAAAGAGCATAACCTATCACTTAATAGTGAGAAATGTTTTATGATGATGCAGGAAGGAGTTTTTTTAGGACACTTCATCTCAGAAGTTGGCATACAAGTGGATCCAACAAAGATAGAGTTAATTCTAACATTGACCACTCCTACTAAGCAAAAAGAAGTTAGATCCTTTTTAGGACATGCTGGATACTATAGACATTTTATTCAAAACTTTAGTCAAATAGCAAGTCCACTATACACTTTTCTTACAAAAGAGACCAAATTCACATGGACCCCAGCTTGTGAAGAGTCATTCCTATAGCTTAGGAACCTTCTTACAAAAGCACCAGTACTAAAAGGCCCTGACTAGACTTTTCCATTTCACATATATACTGATGCATTTGATTATGCAATAGGAGCTGTCCTAGGCCAGAAGTATGAAAAACTTGAAAATGCTATTTACTACATTAGTAAAAGTCTACATGGTCCAGAGTTAAATTACACAGTCATAGAAAAAGAACTATTAGTAGTAGCCTATGCTCTAAACAAGTTCTGACACTATGTAACATGATACCCCATATTTGTTCATACTGACCATGCTCCAATAAAATATCTTATGAACAAGCCTACCATTTCAGGAAGACTAGCAAGATCGTTACTATTGTTACATGAATTTGATCTTACAATAATAGATAAGCCAAGAAGAGCCAATGTAGTAGTAGACTATTTTTCCAGATTACAACATGTAGATATAGATACCTCATTGATAGATGACACATTTCCAAATGAGCATCTGTTCCACATTGGTATCAAGACTCCATGCTATGTTGATATAGAAAACTATCTTTTAGCCAACAAGATGCCTAAACACTTCTCTCCAAAGGACAAGAGATTGCTAGTAGAAAAGAGCTTTCAATACTCATGGATTGATAATTGAATAGAAGTAATTTGGAATCACCTCTATTTGTGTAAGTATGTGGGGGAAAATGTAAGATTCACTCCTAAATCCAAATTCCCAAAGGAGAGATCCAATTTGATCAACCAAGAGGTTAATACACAATTGAATCAATCTATGAAGAATATGAAAGAGAGAAACCCTATACTTCCCTATAGTTGGATCAAGCTTGAAATCTGAAATAATTGAAGTGCAAATACTAACCTTGAATTAGGGCAGATCTGGAAAAAGCTAAATTCTGGCTTCTGTATGAACTTTCTAAAGATTTCGTCACTTGTTCTCGACTGAAAATGTTGAGGCAGACAAAACCCATAAATGTTTTCTCCAAATTCACACAGGTCGACTTTGACCTTTTAAAAGGTCAAAGACCACATTATTTATTTGAAGTCTGATTCCGATTCTGTTCATAGATCCTGAAGGATTGCCGAAAAGGGTATCCGAATTCGCTCTCAGATCCAAGATTTTGCATTTGTACCTGCAAGAAAATGGGGGTTTTTGGTTGTATGGGGGGTTTGCCTTAGTCAAACCCCAATTTAGGAATTAACCTTGAAATTGAATTGAAATATATGGTGCATAAACAAAGTAATTGAAACAAATCACCTCGCTTATGTTGAATTCCTTGTAGAGGATTTGAATCCTCAAATCCACAAGTAAGAATGCTTCAATGAATGTAGGATGTCTCCAATCAATGGTATTTTGATCTTCAACACCAATCTTGATTTGATCTTTGCATATGAAAAGGTTTGAATGAATGGAGAAGGATGGATCTTCAAGGGGCTCCAAGGAGATTGAATCCTTCAATAGCTAACAATGGAACTCCTTGATGGATGAATACTTGAACACTTGAATGCTTGAAGACTTGAAATGCTTTCTTGAACACCTTGAGAACTTGAGAGCTTGATTGCTTGAGATGAGATGTGAAAATGAGAGAGGAAGGCCTCCTTTTATAGTGATCTAGGGCACACTCCTCTAGATGGGACACCTTGAAGAATTAAATCCCAATTAGGTCCTCACCTTTAGAAAATATACCTTAATTAAATACCATTAAAGTATTTACCTTTTAGGAGCCCGAAACAGCTGACCCGAAAGTGGGAAATAACTTTCCCGAAAGATAAATTACTAGAAAATGAAACTAAAATTCTGGTAGGAAGAGGTCAAGGTCAAGGTTGACCCTAACCTGGTTAGGGTTGAGGTCAACTTTGACCTCAGACCCTAACTTTGCCAGAATCTGCAATAGGAGTTCCAGGGGTGCCAGAAACTTGGAAATTAATGTCAGATCAGGACCTAGTGTCTGGAATAGAAAGAAAATCCTTTGTTTGATGTGATAATGGACTAGGAGGTCTCATTTCTAAATCCTACCTAGAAAATAGAACCATGGAAGAGGGAAAATCAGGAAAGTCCTTAAGACCTTAACCCTAATTTCACCTAGAATGAAGAAATCAAGTGCGGAGAAGAAGTGGAAAGTGGGGAGAAAGCCAAATACATGCAAAGACCCAATCAAGGTGCTTAACATGACCCCAAACCACTTACTCAGAGGGCTAAATGCTCTTAACATGGAAGTGCTTCCATTTTAAGACGATACATTAAGCCCCCACTTTAGCAAGAGTATGGACTCGATGCAAACTCTTGGTAAAGGAGATAAAAATAACAAGATAATCTTATCATAATCTAAGGGACAAAGAGAAATCCTAAGCCCCCAAGGACTCAAGTCTTCATTTACTCTTAAATCACAAATAAGAGAGACATCTCTAAAGAGAAAAAGAAAAAGTGTGATTACCTCACCCAATGAGAACTTACCACACAGGAAAAAGGTGCAACTGGGAAGATGGAATTGAACCACCTAGTGAATGTGGCTACTCACTAGTCAACCCATCAAGGATTTATCCTTAGGAATATCCTATTCCATAAGAATAAATAAAAAACAAAAGAGATCCCGTCCTAAGGACACTTTCGACCTTAAGGGATCACAATATATGTGTATTTGAAACTGGAGGGATCAAGAGATCCTAATATAAATCCATACTTTAAGGATTAGTTTTTAATCCAAAAAGAAATATTGAAAATTAAATTTAAAGTGTGTGTCTTCCTCAGGATTTAGCAACTTATGTGCGTTACCTTTAGAAGATTTAGCATGTTTTGAATTTTTCATAAGTGCGTGTGTGTAATAAGTGAGTAGAGCGTATGCCCCCATGTTAAAGTCATTGATGACACTTTAAAAGGAGCAATGGCTTTAATAGAAACATAAACAACTCCATTGATTACATTTCCACGTCGAGATGCCCCCAGAAGAAGACAAATCAAGGGAAATAACACAGAAACATACAGAGAACACAGAAGGGATCTACCTACCATGGGGTTAGTATGATCATAAGATTATATATATATATATATATATATATATATATATATATATATATATATATATATATATATATATATATATATATATATATATATATATATATATATATATATATATATATATATATATATATATATATATATATATATATATATATATATATATATATATATATATATATATATATGATATTATTGCAAATGAATTGACATCATTCCCCAAAGAAAGTAGAACTACAATCACAAAGGAGGAAATATCACATAAGATATAAGAAGGAGAATCTTTTCGGACCATGACATGGAGACCAAAAAGATTTAGTGCTACCATATCTTGAATCCAAGCAGATTACACAAGGAAACATTTACAAACAATAGCACAGTTACAACATAACATTAAACAACACATAGAAGAATAGAGATACATATAGAGGAATTTGAACAAAATTTTTGATTCCTTCATCACCTTGTACTAACTAAGTAACAAGGATCATATAAAAGAATCTAACAACATTTAGCAAATACATTATGGGAGAAGCACAGTACAGTAGGCAAACACACAACAAAACTACCACAAAGGACAAGCCGCTCAAGCGTGCCGCCTAATTTCCCCATCTCATTGTATATCATTTAGGGTAGGTGGGTAACTTGCAAGAGGGACTATATCCAATGCAATAGGAATGATAGCCAGTTCCAAACAAGGATCCTCTTGAGAATCACTATGTTCAATACTAGGTGTAAGAGTTAATTGAGATGAAAGCATATTTGGCAAATCAATGTCAATGTCAATAGTCTCATATTCATCATTAACATTATCAGTATCATCAAGAGTATCTTCTTCATCCAAATTCATCAAAATAGGATCTAAGATACAAATAGAATCATCATAATCATGCATGTGAACATCATTATTAGTAACAACATTATGCATAGGTGTATCCACAGAAAGTAAAGATCTTTTAGCTTTGGCATGAGCATGACGCTTTTTATGACGTTCATTAGCAGATCGGTTATGTTTTGATTTACTTGAAATAGGTTGAGAACTAGGAGGAACAATCGCAAGATCCTTCATAGGTTCTGTAGGAATATAAATAGGATTATCAACCATAGGAGGAGCAATCACAGGATCTTTGATAGATTTAGTAGGAGGAACTTGATTAACAGAACAAGAAACCATAGTTGAAGGAGGTATCAAAGGTGTAGGTAAAATACCACAATTAAGATCCATAGGAGGTATGCTTAATTGAAGAATCTTACGATGCTTATAGGCTTGATATGATTGAAAAATATTATCAGGGTGAGGAGGACATGAATTAGGTAATGAAGGCCAAAATAAATCCAAAGCAGCACAATCTCTAGGCCTAGAAGGTTGATATAGACTATGATTGATCATCTTCACTTTGCCATCATGAATGAACTTAAGACACTTATGTATAGGGGAAGAAAAAGCATGCATGGCAGTTAACCAAGGCAAACCTAGCTTAACTTGAAATTGATCAGAAGTAGGAACCACAACAAAGGTAGTGTTCACAAGTTTTCTAAAAAGTTCAATCGGTAAAGTAATAGAACCAAATGAGGGATAAAGAAAACCATTACAAGTTTGAATCCACACATTCGATGTATCATAGAAGTCACATTGTAAGCTTTTCATAAAGAGATTTTCTTCAGTGATAACATTGACTAAGGAGGTAGGATCAACAAGACAACCACGAGTAGGTATTTGAGCAACCCTAGCAGCAATGTAAAGGGGACCATCAGGAGCCTTAACAATCTCAGAGTCATCAAAGGTATTCAAAAGTTCCCGAGGTCGTTTATCCTTAATTTTTTGTCGAGGTTTAGGTTGAGCTTTTACTTTAGGTTTGGGTTTATCTTGAGGTTGAGATTGAACTTGAAGTGAAGGTTGAAGTGGAGATATAGGCTTAGCAATATGCTCCACTTGATTAACGACATGATTAAGATCATCCATCTTTGAATCATATACAATTTCCATAGCAGATGGTTGAGCAATAGTATTAGTATCATGCGTAGGTAAAGGATTTGTATAGATTTGAAGGTTCTGATTAGGAGGAGAGATAGATTGATTCCCACTACTATCCAGATTAGCAACGGATAAAGCTTTAGCATCAATGAGATCTTGGACCTTATGTTTTAAAGAATAACATCTCTCAGTATCATGACCATTCTGATGATGATATTGACAAAAAACATTTTGATCAAAAGATTTAGATGCAATTGTAGTAGGTAAAAGAGGTCGAATAGGAGGTAAAGTAATCATATTAGTAGCTAACAACCTATTCATAATAGCATGTAAAATTTCAGAAAGAGGAGTAAACGTATGATTTAATCAAAAAGAAGTGGATGCAGAAGTGGCATTATGAGATGTAACAACAACCTTATCAGCAACTGCATTCGCTTGTTTGTTTATCTTGACATAATTATTGAATTTTTGAAACTTATTTGGATTAGGAGCAGCATCACTCTTATCAATAGGAACAGGAGCCATTGGAGTGTTGCTCTCAAATTGACTCACTTGTAATTGATAATGATGAAGCATTGCACAAAGTTGTTGAAAAGAGGTAAATTCAGTAAGCAGAATCTTATCTCTAATATCCTTTTGCAAATTTGAAATAAACATACGTTGAATATCAATATCAGGAACAGGATAAGAAATCTGAGCATGCAAATGCTTAAATCTACCAATAAATTCAATCAATTTTTCTTTAGCACTTTTTTTACAATGCATTAAATCAGTCAAAGACACTTGTGGGCCAATATTGTTTTGAAATTGTTAAATAAAGGCATTAGCAAGTTGTGGAAAGGAATCAATGGAATAAGGAGGCAAGGAACAATACCATTGTAAGACCTTGTCACGGAAGGTTCGAGCAAACAGTTTGGCTAAAATCCTATGGTCATGAGCATAATTACTACAAAGGATTTGGAATGTTTTAACATGATGAACAAGATCTCCTTTTCCATTATAATTCTCAAGACGAGGCATATCGACTTGCTGAGGAACAGTAGTTTGGATAATATCCCTAGACAAAGGACTTCCCATGTCACATGTAGGAATACTAAACTTTTTTTGAGTTAAGGAAGCAAGTTGTTGTTGTAAGGATGATACAGTTTGAGCCAAAATGATGATGGTGGAATCATTAGAGGAAATAGGAGTAGCAACATTAGACACACTAGGTAAAGTGTAAGAAGCTGTAGGAATAGAAGACACAACTGGAGGAACACTAGGAACTACACTTGGAAGCGGAGTGGAATAAGTGAAAGGAAAACTATGATATGAAGGTTTTGATGTAGGGAAACAAAAGGAACACTCATAGGAATAGAGGGAACCATCACAGTCACCAAAGGAGGAGTATAGATATGAAGACTAGGTAAAGGATTAGAAGGAGGTTCAACACTAGTGATAGGAGCAGTGAAACCTAAATCTTGAGCCTCTTGAGTTAAAGGTTTAACATTGGAATGCACAAGATGAGTAATACCATGCAAGAGGTTAACACCTTGATCACTATCATAGAGAACTTTCTTAAGAGCCTCTATAGCTTCAATAGAATCTTGACCATGGTTTTCTTGAAGAAGCCAATTACCCATTTTATCAAGTTCAGTGGAAAGTTTTTGAACTTGTTCAGGAGGAACCCTTAAAGCATCATCCTCATCATGAGATGAGTGAGAAGAGTTCTACTCCATAGTAAGATTAGAATCATGAAGAATCAAGTTATCATTGGGGATCCTAAGGAAAGGAGAAGATTCAGGCTCAAAGGCACCCATGAGTCTATGACTTCTTCTAACCAGAATGTTATAAGTAGGACTAGTGGTAGTAAAGCTCATAAACCAATATAATGCAAATAAAATAAACTAAGAACACATAATGCATGGATATGAAATCTAATTAGCATACAAGATCAATCACAAAGGACAAATCTAATTCTAACAAGATAAAATAAAATCTAACACCAAAAAGAAAGAGAGTCAGCTAGTCGGGTTCACCAAAATGAATAGAAGTAATTTGGAATCACCTCTATTTGTGTAAGTGTGTGGGGGAAAATGTAAGATTCACTCGTAAATCCAAATTCCCAAAGGAGAGATCCAATTTGATCAACCAAGAGGTTAATACACAATTGAATCAATCTATGAAGAATATGAAAGAGAGAAACCCTATACTTCCCTATAGTTGGATCAAGCTTGAAATCTGAAATAATTGAAGTGCAAATACTAACCTTGAATTAGGGTAGATCTGGAAAATGGTGAATTTTGGCTTCTGTATGAACTTTTTAAAGATTCTGTCACATATTCTAGATTGGAAATGTCGAGGCAGACAAAACCCAGAAATCTTTTCTCCAAATTCACACAGGTCGACTTTGACCTTTTAAAAGGTCAAATACCACATTATTTATTTGAAGTCTGATTCCGATTCTGTTCATAGATCCTAAAGATTACTGAAAAGGGTATCCAAATTGGCTCTCAGATCTGAGATTTTGTACTTGTACCTACAAGAAAATGGGGGTTTTTGGTTGTATGGGGGGTTTGCCTTCGTCAAACCCCAATTTAGGAATTAACCTTGAAATTGAATTGAAATATATGGTGCATAAACAAAGTAATTGAAACAAATCACCTCGCTTATGTTGAATTCCTTGTAGAGGATTTGAATCCTCAAATCCACAAGTAAGAATGCTTCAATGAATGTAGGATGTCTCCAATCAATGGTATTTTGATCTTCAACACCAATCTTGATTTGATCTTTGCATATGAAAAGGTTTGAATGAATGGAGAAGGATGGATCTTCAAGGGGGCTCCAAGGAGATTGAATCCTTCAATAGCTAACAATGGAACTCCTTGATGGATGAATACTTGAACACTTGAATGCTTGAAGACTTGAAATGCTTGCTTGAACACCTTGAGAACTTGAGAGCTTGATTGCTTGAGATGAGATGTGAAAATGAGAGAGGAAGGCCTCCTTTTATAGTGATCTAGGGAAAACTCCTCTAGATGGGCCACCTTGAAGAATTAAATCCAAATTAGGCCCTCACCTAATTTAGAAAATATACCTTAATTAAATAACATTAAAGGATTTACTGTTTCGGAGCCCGAAACAGCCGACCTGAAAGTGGGAAATAACTTTCCCAAAAGATAAATTACCGGCAAATGAAACTTTGAAATTCTGGTAGGAAGAGGTCAAGGTCAAGGTTGACCCTGACCTAGTCAAGGTTGAGGTCAACTTTGACCTCAGACCCTAACTTTGCTAGAATCTGCAACAGGAGTTCCAAGGGTGCCAAAAAGTTGGAAATTGATGTCAGATCAGGACCGAGTGTCTAGAATAGATAGAAAATCCTTTGTTTGATGTGATAATGGACTAGGAGGTCTCATTTCTAAATCCTACCTAGAAAATAGAACCATGGAAGAGGGAAAATCAAGAAAGTCCTTAAGACCTTAACCCTAATTTCACCTAGAATGAAGAAATCAAGTGTGGAGAAGAAGTGGAAAGCGGGGAGAAAGCCAAATACATGCAAAGACCCAATCAAGGCACTTAACATTACCCCAAACCACTTACTTGAAGGGATAAATGATATTAACATGGAAGTGCTTCCATTTTAAGATGATACAATAATACATTATTTTACACATCCCCAGATCAGGTCATGAGAAGATGTGTCTGAGAAGATGAGACCTATGACATTCTGCATGCATGCCATAATGAACCCTGCGGAGGACACTTTGCATCAAAAAGGATAGCAATGAATGAGTTAAAAATAGGCTACTATTGGCCAACACTTCACAAAGATGCAGCCAATTACACCATAAAATGTGACAAATGTCGAAGGATGGGTCGTCTAACAAAATCATATGAGATGCCTATCAACCCACAAGTAGTTGTCACACCATTTGATAAATGGGGAATGGATTTTATTTGTCCTATAGACCCTCCATAAAATGGAAATCATATATCTTGGTATGCACAGATTATGTAACAAAATGGGTAGAAGTGAAGTCAATGAAGCATGCCCGTGACACCAAAGTGGTAACCTTCCTGTATGAAGAAATATTTACTCGCTATGGAGTACTAAGAGAGATAGTGACTGATCAAGGGGCACAATTTACATCAAAACTAATAACAGAACTCATGAATGAATAAAACATCAGACATAGGAAGCCCAATCCTTACCACCCATAGGCCAATGGTCAAGTGGAAGTCACAACAAGGAAATTGAAGCAATACTTACAAAAATAGTTCAACTCAACCGAAGAGACTAGAGAAGCCATCTAGCAGAAGCAGTATGGGAATACAGAATCACATGGAAAACCACAACTGGATTGACTCCATTTGAACTACTCTATGGAATAAGAACAATGCTACCAATTGTGTTTGAACACAAAATACTAAGGACTACTTTGAAGTTGAATATGGACCTTCCTGCAGCTCAATGCAAACACTTACTGAATCTCAACTCTTTGGATGAGATGCATAAATCTACATTGGAGCACATAGAAATAGTCAAAGAAAGAAAGAAATGACACGACTCCCGCATAAAGAAAAAACAATTCCAAGTAGGTGACTGGGTACTATTGTTTGATTGGAGGTATCAAGAAACACAAGGCAAATTACAAACAAGATGGATAGGGCCATATGAAATAACACATGTTTTTGAAAATGGCACGGTTCAACTGACAAAAATTGACCTAGTAAATTCAAATTACTGGTCAATGGGCATCGACTCTACCTCTACCATCATCCACAAACTAAGGAAGAGTTCTTGCAGCAATTCCAAGAAGTTGAACCAGCCACAACAAAGGTAATCACTCCTGCAGTAGAAGGTGACAACCTTCTTCCTGCAACTTCACCCTAAGAAACTTTCAAGTGCGACCATAATAAAACTTCATTTCAAATGAAGTCTCATTCCACATTCAATTTCTTAAATTCCCTTTCCAGCACACCTCATTTATTTATCTTCCACACACACAAATTCCATGTCACCCACTTTGCTCAATTTTCTAAGCTTTCAATAAATTCCACATTAGCAAATAAATACATTCAGGGATAGTACATTACAAGGCACAGTTGATTCTCATTATTTTAGCACATACGGAAACATCATGACATGTACAAGTATTCAATATGTTTGCACTTTTAAAACATAGATTTTGGAAATTATATTTAATACTGCATATGTCTATATATTATGACATTACGCCAGTTTTCTATCCCATACGAAGGATGAGAAGTGTGGACACTTGTCAATCTTTCGTACAGGGGATAAAAGTGTATTAATTTCCAAGTCACCATTTTTTGTACCTATCATTTCAACACAGATTGCATGTCAGCTAAATTTGTACTTATGTGATGTGTCATTAAGTCCTTGTAATTTTCACACAAAGTATCGTACTCAAATGCTTAGATTATTCTTGATTCTTGATTGACGCAACCCTAGGTGACATAATCAAACTTGTGTCAAGATTAATTGCACTTAAAAACATAATTCCCTGCCATCAAGTGTCATTATCATTCATATTGCCCAATTTTCAAAAATTAGTACTACACAAAGATTGAAGGGAGTCGAAGTTAAGTGTAGTTATGTGCTAAAAAGAAGGGGATTTCAAAGGAATTTAGGGTTTTCAGAGCAAAGGAAGTTGTCAAATTACAGGCTGAGAAGGAATTTTGAAGGCAGAATTCAACACAATGGGAGGACAACTGATGCGGTATGAACCAGTATTTCATACCATTTTATTGACTAATGTAGAAGTTATTCATAGATTTCATGCTTGCAGATGGCTTGGATACTTCTTAAAATTGATGGAGTTTGATGAAGAAGGTGCAACTAAATTCATGAATACATTCGAAGAAGGGTAAGCAACCGTCTTTGGAGTGATTTTCTTAGGAAGGAAGGAACACATTGTAGAGGTGACATGTTTTCCAGTGGTTGGGGAGCATTATCCCAATGAGCATGATGTCAGGTCCGCACGAGCTCAATTCACCCAACCTTCCGACCCTCCGCTAGAAGTAAATAAACAAGGATGTAAGAGAATGTCACTACCTATTCCATACAATGAGCTGGCTAGACATATTATAAGGTATTTCGCATGTGAAGGGAGATTTTCCAATTTACATGCACATTATTTCAAGTTACTTAGCTGTATCAGGAATAATCTTCAAGTAAATGTTCCTAATTTTTTGTATAACACGCTAAGTATAAGTGTAGAGGAAACTCAAAAGGGTAAAAATTTTTTTATTACACACCATGCCCTAGTCAAACTTCTAGTTGAAAGATCCCTTAGGGATGTTTCTCCTCTAGAATGGAAAGAATTTGTTAGGGTCAAAACCTTACAACCCCAGAATGACCCTCTTGAGCAACCAATTCCTAGTAATGAAATTCCCCCTGAACCAGTTGGAATACCCCAAGAAAGAGAGACTGAGAATGTTAAGAAGAAGGAACCTTCTCCTATCCTGGGTGATAATGTACCTACCCCATCATAAAGAAAAGTCAAACAAAAGTTTAATGAAGGAACTTCGGTTCCTGAAGCAGAACCCCAGAAACCTACAACCTCAAAAAGTCGAAAGAGGAAATTGTCTCCTGCAGTAGAGAGACCGAAGAAAGAAAGTAAAAAGAAAATGATGGAAGAAAAAGAAACCCCTTTGAGAAGAAGTTCCAGGATGAGGGGACAAGTCCTTCAAGTAACTCCTGTAAGTCAAGATGTCCCATTAGAGACACCTGTTGTAGATTATCATGTTGACTATGTCACAATTGATTCTCCAATTCAACCCATCCTGCCTAGATCCTCCACAGAACGTAAGTGATCCATCTCCTGATGAGCCTCCATAACATCAAAGTAAGCTTGAGGAAAGTACATAGATAATTCAGGAAGACTATCATGAAGACCTATAGTTTTCTCAATCACCGGTCCACTCCTATACCCATAATGCCATAGTGCCTTTCAAAAGGACCTAGTATATAGATTATTTAGAACAAGCTCGCATTACAGAAAGAAGATAAATAACTCAATCACAAGAGCTGGCCTACCTACTTTACAATCAATTCTATTTAGTTTATATACCCAATTTTTTTTCAAGAACACTATGTGGGGAGAGGAGAAGAAAAAGATGAAAAAGGAAATTGATGAATAGAAAGAGGAAATTGAATACCTAAAGGAACAAATAGAGAAGCAAAAATAGAGGATGGATCATGCCCTAAAGCTGGCCAACCATATTATAGCCTGTAGGCCATCCCCAAGGGTTTATGTTATTTTTTTAAAATAATAGTTCCTTATGTTCCAGTTAATGATGACCATCCAGAATAAAAATTCTGAGTTCAAAACAGTTGAAGATTTTTATGGTTTATATCAGACACTTCCTATTTGGCAACATAATTTTCTCTATGAATTGTATCTTCATAATTTCATTATTCCTAATGAATTTAATTGGAATCCCTTTCTCTATATAGGGGATGTGCATTTGAAATCATTAATGTCTTGGATGCAAAATGAAGTGAACTATGACAGGCAACTGGATAATTATAGAGATCAGGAAAAATTTGAGCCTTTACCTTTAAGAGCTGAATCTAGTAAGCCAAATGTTCTCTTAAGATATTGGTTAACACTCACTTATAGAAAGACAAAACCTAAAGTCAAGGACAAGATCTTTGCTCTTAGAGATAAAGTCTATAGGGAATATCAGGGACTACCTTATTTTACCTTCCAAAGGGCCCTGAATGGAGTGAGGAGTAGATGGAATAGACTGCCTGATATTTTCAAGAAACTTGAACCACATAGTCCAATTAATTTCGAGGTAGTAGTAAACAGGGAAAAAAAGTACATGCAACTAGGGAGATAGACCAGGAGAGAGCTTTGTGTTAGGAATGGGAATACTGAGAGGGGGTTGGGGGGGGGGGGGGGGGGGGCTGAATCGATGTTCTATATATTACTACTTTTTTTGATATCTTGAAACTCAACTTAATTCTTTAAGTACTGAAATGAATATCAGTGCAAGTAAGATAAAAAACCATAACACATAACACCAAATATGATTACAGGGAAACCCAAATAGGTAAAAACCCTAGTGGGAATGGACACCCACTAAGAACTGCACTAGAATATTATGATCCTTGTTAGAAGATCTTACAACCTTGTTAGGAGTTGATCTTTACAATGCAATAAGTACAGTGACCTGGTCAAGGGTTAGACCCTGTTAGGAGTATTTTAAAATAACCCTGTTAGGGGTGGTTGGCTCACTGCTAGAGCTCACTGGTCAATGAGAAGGCTATAACCTCCTCGATACTAGATATACACTATATCTACCAATGGTGAATTGTTGCTTTGACACTACTTGTCTGATTAGTTCCTTTTGTTCAATGATGCTTTAGCCTCTTTTAAATCTCTACAAAATTCTAAATTCTCTTCACATACTTCTTCTCTACTGCTATCAACACTATTCACTAGGTCGGCCTTCAACCTATTACATACAACACTTCCAAATGAATTAGCTCAAGTGTGTTTACATCCAATGATATTAACATGTTTATAACCTAAATACAATAGGAGCATAGCCTTTAAAGAAAAATATTATACACACTAACCAAAATACCAACAGTCGGCTCCATGCTCTGTTCTATTCTGCCACTCACTGTCTGTGTCACTGCATCTGGCTGTAACTTCTTCATACTAACTCATATGATCATGCACTCTTAGAATTAGCATGATTACATACTTAGAAGCTTATCTTCAAGGGCGCATACCATAACTTGTTCATATGCACATGCACTGATGCTCTATTCATATGGTGCTCTAGTGATTGTCTAGTATTTATACTTAACCAAATTTTGATCTTATGAGTAAGTGTGCTGACTCCAAAAATTATTACGACTTTGTTGCCATAATGAAAACACTTAATTATAGTTATATAAAAAAGTATAATCAACTTTCCAACAATCTCCCCCTTTGTCATTAATGGCAACAAAGGAATATTGTGAAGTTACTAACTGTATCTTTATACAAAACTTTCTAGCATATACTCTATCTTATATCTCCCTTATACTATATGCTTTACTCTCTTTTTACATCATATATACTACTTCATATTCTCCCTTCTACTATATATTCTACTCCCCCTTTGACATTAATGACAAAGGTGCTAAAAAATGTATCTACAAGTACTTACATTGATAATACATCATGATATGCAGTCTAAAGGTTTGTAATTTCTTGCTGCCAAAATGCCTTCAGTGCATCTACTGTCTGAAGATGGGTGCATAAAGCATAAGTCAACTTCTCCATCTTCTCCAAGTCTGAATTCAGACCTTGATCATATGTCACAATAGTTGCATTGATCCCCTTGATATTCTTGTTTAGCACATCTACTGAGGGCGCAAGTGCATGTCTCAACTAAGCTTGCCTATCCCTTATCTTAACCATTTATTTCTCTGCTTTCTCTATCTTATCCAATTATCCTTGGTAGACCTTATTTCACATATTTATATCGGTGGAGGGATCTAGCACTGACTTCCTTATTGCTTCCACCATTGATTCAGCTTCCTAAATTTTCTCTGAGAGGTTTGCAGTTAATTTGTCCTTGTCCATACAACAACTATGATTTTTATTCCTTTAGCTACTATCTCCTTCAACAAAGCTTGACCAAATTTTAAAGAGCTAAGGTCAAGTGTGAAGTTGCCTTTCAATTCACTTAGCCGCTTCTTGAGATACTTTTCTTCTGCAACCTTGGCTGCTAATTCTTCTAGGCTAGAGAAGTTTGCCTTGCAGCTTGTCAAGATGGTACTGACATCATCCACTAAATGAACTTTTGTTACCTTCTTCTCTTTTGGTAGTAGACTATTCAGAATGTTGACTGACTCAACAAACAATGGATTTCTCATCACTTGTTTTTCCTTTGCCTTTTCCATTGCAAGCACACTGATCTTAATCAGGTCTTCTTCTCCCCAAGAGTCTAAACTTGTTGTGTCAGGAGTCAAACTTGACAATAATGATACTGATGGCATAGGAGTGAGAGGTGTGTTGTCCATCACTTTTGTCTTTACCTTTATGGGAATTTCAACATAGGGCTCATCTGTTAGTTCATTTTCCTTTTCCTCTTCTTCTTTCTCCTCTTCTTTTCCTTTCTCCTCTTCTTTTTCTTTCTCCTCTTCTTTGCCTTTCTCCTCCTCTTCTTCTTGTCCACTTAAATCTTCAATCTGCACTTCTTCTTGATGCTTGGGTGAATTATCAGCACATAAGATTTCTACTTCTTTAGTGCTCACAAATGCTTCCTCAAACTTGTGCAAATCATTATCTGTCACTACCATGGATATTTCTACATTATCTATCATAATTATGTCCTTCTTGGCTTCAGGCATAGGCACAAAATCCTATGGACCTATCAGGTACATTTGGGATCTTAGCTACTTTTACTTTCTTAGAGGGTACTTGAGTTGTGGGCGCAGATGATGGATACATGCATTTTTCCAAAAATACCTTCTCAAAGGATTTTTATGTTTCCTTTGCAATCAATTCATAGTCCTTATTCATAATATGCAGAGTTCTCATCTTGGTTCTAAGGTACGGATTCACCAAATCCATTAACAAAGACTTTTCTTCAATTGAACATACTGGTAGGTTATCATCCAGTGTCTTCTCTCTTATTCTGATATCTTCTTCAATAACTTGTCTCTTTAGTGTATCCAAAATGTCCCAAATTTTATTTGGAATGACTGTCTTAAGTTCTAGAACAGTCTTCTTAAACTTGATCATATGCTTGATTATCATATCATGGATCTCAGATTTGTCTATCTCATGATATTTGTCATAAAACTTAGCTATTTGATCAATTCTCCTCTCATCCACTACTCTTGTTCTCAATACTTGTAGATTTGGTAGGAATCCTACCTTAGGAGGTGGTTGAATATTTCTGCATCGGCTTGTTGTGGCTCTTGCTAATGGATGGCTTGTAGCAGTCCGCTTCTTACTCTTAGGCATCTTACTTGGCTCAGGAGATGCTTGAGTGGACTCGAAGTCAATTGTATCTATGGGTGCATGAGTGATATCATCTGTCTTACTCTTCTTTTCCTTGGGATCATTTGTTTTCTCAATTTTTACTCTCTTCTCCTTAGGGTCATCAGATTTCTCAATTTTCACTTCAGAAGAGGTTGTGCTCTTAAGTTGCATGGAAATCTTGGCTTCCCTTGCCTTATCTAGGTCATCTTGAGTGACACCATGAATCTTTAGTATCTCAAAGGTGATTTTAGATGCTTTCCTCTTGGTCGCAGCACTGTTTAGGACTGAATCAACCTGTCTAGTCATTTCTTCATAGGTTCCCCATCTTGGCTCATTAGGATCCTTGGGCATTGATAGTAAAACTTGTGCATATCCTTCAAAAACCTATTCTTCTACTTCATAACCAAGTGGATGAATCCACTTAGTTCTAGGCTCTACAACTTCCATACAAGTTATGTCTATCTCCACCATGAAACAAATGTTGTCCTTGTACTTTTCAACTATGCTCTCATGTATCCTATACCTTCTCTGCATCTTTATCCTGAAAGTCTTGATTTCCAATTCCATGTAGTCCTTCAAGGTACTCTTTGATGATGCCTTGAATGAAATCTGTGGCATTTTCAGAACAATCTTATCTAGATAAAGATCTGACACTTTACCAACAATATGGAAATATATGTAAATGATCAATAATCCAAATCTAAACACTTTGGTCTTATCATGCTTAATGGCTCTAATGTTATCCAACAACTGTGCATCCAAGATCTCACACAAGTTTAAGTCTCCATTTTCTTTTACAATCCTTATGGCTGCTAGAATAGTGGATGTAGACACACTATTTACCCTGTTTGCATGTTGGAACCTTTATCCAAGCATCATAGACATGAGCTTGATGTCTTTCTCCTTAATCGACTCAATGGTCATCCCGCACTTATCACTTCAAGATTTGCAGGTTTGTTCTACTTGTTTTCTTACATCCTTGCCAGTGGGAAGGATGGCGCCGGTCTTAGGTAATCTAGTCATCTCATGAATGAGATTAGTGGTTATTCTAATAGGGACTTATCCTATCTAGAACAAGTCATCATGTATTCTACTCAACAAAATATTGATCCATTCAGATTCATAAAATTCATATGCTATGGCATACTCAATAATAGGGTTGTCTTCTAAGTGTGCGAACTCATTAGTGAATGTTTTGTCTGGATTCATCATGGTTTCAATGTGTGACCCAATTCTATCCAATCCAACAGGTTCCTTCTTGCAATAAATATATGCAGGTATGTCCTCTATGTACATAACTCCCATAGGAGTCCTAGAGAATGCTCCTTCCAAATCATCTAGGGTTGACTTAAATAGATGCTTCTTGAATACATATATTTTCCTTTCGGAAACATCAACTACAATAGGAGTGGCCATAACTTACTTGATCATGCTTATATAGGTTTCCAAATGAATTCTGAACCATCACGTCTGAATAAGGGTTTCACAACCAACTTCCAAACTTCTTCATTGATAAACCAACTGCAATCTTTCAACTCTTAATTGATTGATCTCTTGTGCTCTCCAAAGGCTTGAATTCAAATTTAAATGTGTAGATAAACAAACTTTGGTGACTATAAAAAAAAATTTCTACCATTAATGCTTTTCGCGTAAACATAGAATGTAACAGAGAATTTCAATCTTCATCTCTGCTATCAATCATAAGGTGTTCTCTTGCATACTACATCAACTAGTCTCCAAATAGTTATAACCAAAGGCGCATACTTTGAGAGTGAGTATACCAGCTGCGCAGGGGTCTAGAGCTAATCTAGCTCCCCCTATGACCATGATGGTCATTTAACCATAAATAGGAGGTGCGTCCATTGTGGATGCATCCTCAACTATTTCACCAATATTATCTATCTTTTCCAAATCATGCTCGCATCTTCTATAGCTTGCACAAACTTGACTTCTCCTACTTCATCCAATATTGATCCTTCTGACTTTTTAGGGCTTTCCTACTTTTGCGCTTTTGATCTGCAAAACTTAGAGATGTGTCCAGCCTTTTTACAAGAGTGACAAATAACTAGAGGCCTTATATTCCTTGGCGTATTGATGTGAGTTACCAATTTGCATTGTCTGTTTGTATGACCACTATAATTACATATCTGACATGTAATGTTTTGAGGACTTCTAACATTCTGCTATGGATGAATTCTCTAATTTTGATGAGTGTGATTTCTTTGATTTGATCTACAATTCATAGATCTATGACCAAAATTATTGCATGAATAACAGTAAACATTGAAAGGTATTACCTATTTACAATCTCTTGCTATGTGACCATGCTTGTTATAGGCATAACAAGTTTTGTTAAGTGGCTTGTGTTCATCTTTAGATGGTTTTGTTTTAGCTTTAGTATGATCTTCAGTCTTCTTAGGTTCTGTAGGTTCTCCTGGTGCCTTCATTCTTGCTCGCATATCATTGACTTGATTTTGTGCCTCATTGAATCCAATACCGAAGGTATCTCCTTTAATCTTCTGTGCATAAAGCTGTGATTCTATTAGATCCTTTCTTGTGTGCAATTTGTTAATATGATTCTTTACTTCTATCAATTTAGCTTCCACTTGCTTCTTGATGTTCTCTAACTCCAAGATTTTCATGTTTTCTTGCCTCAGTTCTTCATCCAACTGCTTGTTTTCTTTGACCTGTTCTTCATAGGCTTCTTGATTGTTAAATAGATTTTCATCCAACTCTTCAATCTAATCCTTCAAAGATGTGTTTTCCTCATTCAAATTTTTGACCATTTTCCCTAAATCACTATTTGAAAAATCCTTCAAATCTTTTCTCAGTTTCTTGATGAATACTTGAGAACCACTAAACTTTAGTTTCACTTCTTCAATTTCCTTTTCAGATCTTTCAAGGTCTTCAAGAGCTGCTTCAAGATTCTTCTTCAGATGTTTCACTTCTTCCAAACCCATAATATCCTCAAGTGGTTAAACTTGTCTTCAAAGGACCAAAGCTCTGATACTAATTGTTAGGAATGGGAACACTGAGAGGGGGGGGGGGTGAATCAGTGTTCTATATATTATTACTTTTTTTGATATCTTGAAAATTAACTTAATTGCTTAAGTACTGAAATGAATATCAATGCAAGTAAGATAAACAACCATAACACATAACACCAAATATGATTACGGGGAAACCCAAATAGGTAAAAACCCCAATGGGAATTGACACCCACTAAGAACTGCACTAGAGTATTATGAACCCTGTTAGGAGATCTTACAACCCTGTTAGGAGTTGATCTTTACAATGCAATAAGTATAGTGACCTGGTCAAGGGTCAGACCTTGTTAGGAGTCTTTTATAATAACCCTGTTAGGGGTGCTTGGATCACTGCCAGAGCTCACTACTCAATGAGAAGGCTACAACCTCCTCGATATCAGATACACACTATATCTGCCAATGGTGAACTGCTGCTTTGACACTGCTTGTCTGATCAGTTCCTTTTGCATGCTGATACTTTAACCTCTTGTAAAGCTCTACAAAATTCTAATTACTCTTCACATACTTCTTCTCTGCTGCTATCAACTCTATAAATCGTGCCATATATAAATACAAAGGCGCATGTCTTATTTATATGCGCTAACAAAACTATTCACTAGGTCGGCCTTCAACCTATTACATACAACACTTCCAAATGAATTAGATCAAGCGTGTTTACATCCAATGATATTAACATGTCTATAACCTAAATACAATAGGCACATAGCCTTTACAAAACAATATTATACACGCTAACCAAAATACCAACAGTCAGCTCCATGCTCTATTATGTTCTGTCACTCACTGTCTGTGTCACTTCATCTGGCTGTAACTTCTTCATACTAACTCATGTGATCATGCACTCTTAGACTTAGCATGATTACATACTCAGAATCTTATCTTCAAGGGCACATACCATAACTCAGTCATACACATGTGCACTGATTCTCTGTTCATTTGGTTCTCTGTTGACTGTCCAATCTTCATACTTAACCAAATTCTGATCTTATGAGTAAGTGTGCTGACTCCAAAAATTCATATGACTTTTTTTCCATAATGAAAACACTTGATTATAGTCATATACAATAGTATAGTCAACTTGCCAACACTTTGGTGTCCTCTAACCTTCCAGCCATCGATGCTCCTGTGGCCATTATATGACATCAACACTACAAAATTAGACCATTTGTAGGAAGACCATCGCATGAGCTATTGGGAGCGAACCAAAGGATTTTACTATACCTTTAAGAGTAAACAAAGAGGCAAGATAGAGGTTGGAATATAGGGGGGCACAATCATGCTAGATCTCCTCCATAATTAATATTTTGTTAGGATGGTTGTTTGATATTTATGATCTTCTATTGTTGTTGATGTATTCTCCTTCTTTCATGGATGAATTAGTCAAAGTATATTTGAATGTTTAAATGTTAATTCTCTATATATAGGGAGATGATCGATGGAAATCTAGTTAGAAAAAATAATGATGTTACTGTTGTATTAAGAAGCAAGTTGTTCTTCAAGTCCGTGTTTCAATTGTAATCCATTTTTTCTGAATATATGAAATGAAGGAGTAATTTGAGTTATCTTCTGTGTTTGTAGTTAGTCGAAACCAACCAACAAGGGCCCACTTGGGAGGTGGAGTAGACCAGAGTAGAGAAGAGTAGTTTAATTGTTTTCAGCATTTAAAGTAGTGTTCATTATTTGTTCTTGCAACATTTTATCTATGTTTGTTCCTGTAGCATATGTGGAGATAGCCATAGTTCATGCATTATAATGGCAGAATGAGTTGGAGTTAGATTTATGGTTGTTTAAATTAGTTTATTTATTCAGTTGCGTGTTTTACCTTCCTGCAACAATAGCTTGGTTCTTTCTATGCATTTTCCTTTCCTACATCAGCTTAAGTAAGATGACTCTATGAGAAGCTTAGTACACAAACTGTGCTATCCCATTTCAAGTATACATCTTTGGGTTGACAATCTAAATGTACTTTTTGATAGGAAAATAATACCTAGTTTGAATATACTATTCCTAGGGAAGGCTTTGGCGCAGTTATTATTACCTATTATGAGGTTGTTCAATTCTATCGGTAAAAATTATTTATGTGAGGATTATATTTTTGAAAAATAGAACATATCATCTTTTCTTGTTGGAACTAATAAAGCTAAGAGATTATTGTTGAACACAACACACGATTAAGAGGGGGGTGGGGTGGTGAATCAATCTTTAACATATACTTAAACATTTTCAAACTTTAATAAACATCAATTAACTTTAACCAACTTAACACAACACAAGGATAAATCAATGAACAAAGTACATATGAGCACCAATTTTTTATGTGAAAACCCTAATATGGAAAAAACCAAGGCAAGGATGAACACACTATATGTGCAAATGATTACAATATTTTTTTAGGCTCAAGGTCAAGGAATCTCACCACTCCTAATTTTATTTGCAGGTGAAGGGACACTATCTTATAGAAAGATACAAGGAACTTGCAAGTTGAGATGTACAATCTCAAGCAAGATATGCAGGACTTGTAGGTTGAAGGTCACTAATTTAGGGCAAGATACAAATCTTCACAATGCTACTGAAATGAAACACTTTATTCCAACATGAAAATAAACAATATGAATTAAACTGAACAAATATATAAGTATGAAACTATCCTTGAATCACTATCTCACATGACCAACTTCATGATAAACACCATACACACATTTTTTTTCTCAAACTTTGATCTCAAAATCTAATATACTAAATGATATGATCATGAAAGTGCATCAAAAAATAATATTCACACTTCCCTTCAAAACATATTCTTCTACATGGTTTGATACTTTATCCACACTAAAATGATCTTCTATACATAGTAACTATTCTATGAGATAAATAATCAAGGAAATATTTAACATCGAGATTATGAAAAATAATTTGATAAAAGGAGGAATGTTTTAGATCATCCAAAGAAGTCCATAAAATATATTCCTTAAGACTATCCATTAAGGTGGGTTGAGGAATAGAGGATCTAGGTTTCACTAATATGGTATTTTTAGGAGGTTGATCTTTGTCCTCATGATTAATAGGCATCGTAGGAGAAGGATTAAGGTGGTTTATGCTAATGTCCTCTTTAGGTTGTTCAACAAAGACTCTTATGTAATCAATATATTCCATGCATTTTGCAAAAAATTATATGAGAAAGACACATGAAATATTTATAAAAGTCTTGAAACATTGTTTATAAGGAAGGAAAATATTTTAATGTCTCATAATGCCATATACAAGAATACAATGAAAGAAAACAAGCACTATAAAATGCAAGAAGGTAGTATCATATGATTGATAAAGAGAAGTAAGAATAAGTGTAACAACACATGATATCACACACCAATATAACTTACTAAACTCCATGAAATGTACCTAATTTATATCTAAGGAAGTAATGTGTGAGATCTAAACACCAAATCAAAAGTGGAAATGTCATGCGTTTGGTTCACCAAAATGTACAATAAGTTGAACCTACAAGCACACAAAGGAGATCTAAAACAAAAATCAGAATGGAAATGTCATAATTCTAGTTCACCAAAATGTACAATAAGGTGAAGGTAGCATTGTAATGCAAGGGAAATTTCCCTCCTTTCCCTAATTGCCCAATTAGAAGGAAGATGATCCACTAGGCTCAAGAAGCATTGAACCACTAAATGACACAATGATCCTTCACTATAATGTAATTGGGGTAAGTTGGGTATGAGGTAAAATAATATTGTGATGAAATATAGAAGGCTAAATAAGAAAATATGTCAATATAAAAAAAATATGGACTGGCCAAAAAAAATTGGCAGCCATAAAATGACTTGAAAGAAAAACCAAAAGATAGTACCAACCTATACTTTCAATATGAAGCTGATTTACAAGGTATATAATGCCTAGGATGTTCTATTCCTAGGTTAGATAGTCTACGGTGATGTAAACCTAGAGACTTTTTCTGAAACTTTTAGGGACATTATGTTAGGTTTTGCACTTCCAAAATTAATTCCAGATAGATTTGTCACCTATTCTTGCACACAAAAAAATGGGGGAAGAAGGTTGTATAGAGTGGTTTTCCTTTATCAAAACCCTATTTGGAACCAACCTTGAAATGAAATAAAGTAATGGAGAGTGTGTTGTCATATAGTAGAGGCTAGATCTAAAAATTAAAATATGTTATACCTTAGCAACACAAATGCTTCTTTGAATGTAGTCAGATATGCTAATGCAATATCTTTAACTTCACACAAGAACCCAAAATTAAATCATGAAAGACAAAACCTTGTGTAATGGATGTAGTAGTTTTCCACAATGCTTGATTGAGAAAAAGAAGAAAGAATACTTTGAAAAGTTGAAGACTTGGATGACTGTAGATGTATGTAAATTTCCTTCCTTGATAATAAACTCATTTTCTTGGCCTTCAATGAGGGAAAGAAGCTTGATCCATGGAGAATATTATATCCAAAATACCTTAGAATTCTTGATAATGGTAGATATTGAGTGCTCATCTTCAAATATTGATTTTGATTTCTTGATAATGGATCTAATATACAAATGAGGAGAGGCATGCCACTCATATACCTATTACAGCATTGCATGGGTTAAAACTTAGGAGATTTGACCACAGATCCAAAACTGCCACTAAATTACTGACATGAGCCCCTGATCTAAATTTCAACCCAAGAGTTGAGGTACAAAATTCCTAAGGTATTGTGTACCCACCAATCAGATCTCAAACTTAAACCATGGGCCCTAGATAACTAGGGGGTGCTATATTATGAAGTACATTTGATTTCAAGATTAGGCCAGAATAGGAATGCCACAAATGATGACATAGGGCCAATGTGATTAAATAAATTATTGGATTGAACAAATAATAGAGGAAAAAACTTAGAAATAAGGGCTTACCTCAATTTTAAATGAAATTAAAATAGCATAGGACCCATACTTGAATTTAGGTGTCTATTAAGTGATTTATCAAGTCTCATTATGCATATTGAAATGAGAACACACTAAGGTATATGCTAAGAAATCATGAAATTGTACATACCAATAGGGTTCTTACAATTTATGATGGTAAAAATGCAATATAGTTTGAATATTTTATTATTTATTTTACATTTTTTTTCACATCAGCAAGATAACTTGCCAATTTTCATCCACTATTTACTAATGAGTGAGTTTGAGGATATCTAGGAACATTTAAATTTTTTAATAAACTACCAAAGTCAGGATAGTCTATCATAAGATTGTTAAATATATATGATTAATTTTATGTTTTCGTTGATATCAAACATACTTTGTTGGAGGAGTTTGATTTTGTATTCGCTCAAGCTTTGTGGTCTAGAAGTTTTCTTTTCTTAGATATGTGGGTTTGTTTACTAAACCTTTAGAATAATAGAAGACATGTATGTATACTGTATGGTTTTTGAATAGTGGAAGATAGGTATGTATTTTGTGATCATGTGATCTCGATTGTGTTTCATAGTGCCTCTATGTTATACTCTTATATTTAGAAGTCTGTGTGGTTTGAATGTCTATAGTTTAGTTGTAGTGGTGTTGTGTTTCTGAACAGTTAGAAATTATATAGTTGCAATGATTTATACTTTCCAGAGTTTTTTCTATTCTATAAATCAAGGTTGAAGATGTGGAGCTACTCATACCAATGGATTCAAACTTTGTTCTTGGTTGTGGTGTTCTCTAGTGATCAAGAATGTATTCTTGGCATTACAAAGGTTGTGTCATCCATTGTTGTAGTAATTTCCAGTTATTTTTATGACTTGGAAATATGTTGTGCCAACTTATGACATGGAATGTTGACATGGACTTTGATGTGGTGTGTTGGAATGGCTTATGTTGTGGTATGTGGATCTCTCTATAACATGTGGAGGTCTAGTTATAGTTTGAATATTTGTAGTTTTCTTCTACACATTTGAGTTATCTTTTGTATTTGTTCTATTTTTTTTGGATCTAGAATTGGGCAATGTGTAGCATGTTCATGGTTTGTCTTTCTCCTGGGATGTATCAATCTTTTAGATTTAGGTTTGGGTGTTATATTTATTGATTTTTGACATGTCTAAGTTAGGTATGGGTTGTGTACTTAATGATTATTTCTTATCTGAATGGGTTCATGCTATATGGGACTTATGTATTTAATATTTATCTCTTATCCATTTGGGTCCTCAATTTGGAAGATTTTTTCATTGGACTTATTTTTCATTGTATTATTTCCTTGGCCGACATGAAACTTATTTATAATGTCTTTTGGTTTGGCCAATCTTATTGTAATCTCCAATGATCTATCATGTATGTAAGGACTATTGGTGATTTTTCAAAATATAAGTGTAAGGTGCGAACTAAGTGAAGTGTGTAAAATAGTTCAACAATCAATAGAGAAAAGTTCAATGGTAGTGGCAGAGAAGGAAACACAATAATAGTTTGTTGCTAGAGTAAATTTTTTTTCAAAATCAATTGCATTATCATGAGAATCTATCTTTATCCACCTTTGAAGAACATTAACTACTTTAAGGAAATGATTCTTGGTTACTTGAGTTTGTTTCTTTATCTTACCACTTTTGCAGTGAGCCTTTGTATGCAAATTTGAAATAGTGAGCTCCTATTTGTATTGTAAGGCAGTGAGTCTTCTTATTTATATTCATTGTTGTATTGTATTATTTCCTTGGCCGACATGAAACTTATTTATAATGTCTTTTGGTTTGGCCAATCTTATTGTAATCTCCAATGATCTATCATGTATGTAAGGACTATTGATGATTTTTCAAAATATAAGTGTAAGGTGCGAACTAAGTGAAGTGTGTAAAATAGTTCAACAATCAATAGAGAAAAGTTTAATGGTAGTGACAGAGAAGGAAACACAGTAATAGTTTGTTGCTAGAGTAAAAAAAGTTTCAAGATCAACTGCATTATCATGAGAATCTATCTTTATCCACCTCTGAAGAACATTAACTACTTTAAGGAAATGATTCTTGGTTACTTGAGTTTGTTTCTTCATCTTACCACTTTTGCAGTGAGCCTTTGTATGCAAATCTGAAATAGTGAGCTCCTATTTGTATTGTAAGGTAGTGAGTCTTCTTATTTATATTCATTGTTGTATTGGCAGTTAGCCTCTGGTCGATAATTTATAGTGAGATCCTATTATTTCATAACCAAATTATATACTTCAGTGAATTATCTTTGTGGGAAAGTGCTTGCCGTGGTTTTTCATTATCTAGATTTTTCATGTATAAATATTAGTGTTCTTGTGTTGTTGGTTTTGTTCTTTACCTACATATTGATTCATATGGGGATTACTAAAGTTATTTGTTGGAGTTTTGTTTTATGTTGATTCACCCCCCTCCCCTTCTTAGCATCTAGATTTTATTTATCTATTGGTATAAAAGAAAGGATCCTCTAGAAGAATATTAATTTCTTGAGGTAGACCTGAGATGGCACAAAATCTACACTTTCAAGCACTGGTATTTGATGACATGAACTTTACCTATTAGAAAGACAAGATGGAAGCATATCTTGAAATATTATAGAATTGTATTTGGGAGGTAATTGAAACTAGATTTTATCCTCCTTTGGGAATACCCTTGACTACTAAATAAAAGATACAAAAAGAAGAAAATGTGAAAGTGAGAGCAATTCTTTTTGTTAGTTTATGTGACAATTTTTTTGGAAAATTGAAAGGTTTGGAAGGTGAAAAAGAGAGATGGGATAAGATGGTTCTAGTGTATGAAGGATATTTGAAGACAAAACAAGAAAGACTAATAAATCTCAAATAGAAGTATGAAGTTTTGAGAAAAATAGAAGATGAAAGTATTGAAAGCTACATTTACAAGGTTACTGATGTTGTTGATGGAATCAAAATTCTTAGTGGACATCTAGAAGATATTGATGTTATACTCAATAGTTTATTAACCCTACTAAAGTATTTCATACTGATGGCATGTTCAATAAGGAATAGAAATGATCTAATTCAATTCCATTGATCATCTAACTAGATCACTTTTGCATTTGAGCTTGTAAAATTTAAAAGAGAAAAGAGAGAGACTGCATATAGAGTTGTTGAATATGTTGAGTTGGAGACATGCAATATTTCAGAGGATGTTGAAGCATATCTTTCAAGGAGATTCAAGTGAGATTTTTTTAAATAAAAAGGTAAGTTCTTAATTGGTTTAACTGTGGAAGGATGGAACATAATGCTAATGATTGTAAGTATGAGGAATATCTTAACAAATCAGAAAAAAAAGTTAGTAAAAAGGAAAATTCTAGGAAAAGAATGAGCATCAAGAACATGAGTAAAAATAATTTATGTTCCATTAGGGATGGTTCCTCTAAAGATAATAATAATAATATAGGAACTATTGAGGACTCTTTATTTCTATCTATTTCACAAAGAAAAGAATTCGAAAGAGAAGAAATTGCATTGCATGCTAAGGTTCTCGCAAGTGCATGGATTATAGATTCTGGGTGTTCAAATCATATGATAGGAGAGAAGAAAATATTTATAAAGTTATAAAATTATGATGGAGGAAAAATTATATTTGCAAGAGAAGAAAGTGCACAAATCAACGACATGGGAACAATTTCAATTGATGGGAATCGCAATATTGATGATGTTTATCATGATGAAAGAGTGAAACATAACTTGTTGACTGTCAGTCAATTGTTTAAGAAAGGATATGAAGTTTTATTCAAGAATTATGGATGCATTATCAAAAGTAAGAAAATTGATAAGGAAGTTGCAAAAGGTTTTAGGACTGTTGGAACTATAAATCCTATAGATGCTTTAACAAGAGGATAAACAAGATTGTTGAAAGTGTAAATATAAGGTTATGTGAGCATTGGAGTCATCTTACTCTGGTAACCAAAAGTGATGTTAACTCTTTTAGTTTCAGAACAAAATGATGATTTGAAAGAAGATCAATAGGAGAAATTCATTGCAGGAAATGAACTAGAAATTATTGTGAAGGCACTTACTAAGTATGTGTTAATGAATCATTTTGAAGATTGGATAATTGGTGATAAATATATAGGTATTGAAAACAAAAGAAGAATTTTTGTATCAAAAGAATAGATAAACTATTGTTTTTTATCAATGGTTGAACCAAATAATTATAAAGAAGTGAGAAAGGAAGATAGATATATTAAAGAAATGGAAGAGTAACTAAGTCAGATACAAAAAAATAAAACTTGGTAACTTATACCTAGACTGGTGGGAAAAAATGTAATAGAAACCAAATGGGTTTTCAGGAACAAGTTGAATAAACAAGGCCAAGTTGTAAGGAACAAGGAAAAACAAGTATGTTAAGGCTATTCAAAGGTTGAAGAGATTGATTTTGAAGAAATTTTTTTTCTAGTTGCAAGGATGGAATCTATAAGGACATTTCTTGCATTTTCTACTATTATCCTCCCTAATTTTTCTAATTCAAAATCTCTTTAAGTATATCTGCCTCCAAGGCCAAGTAGAGTTTAATTTCCCTTTTTCACATATATCTTTCCTTTAAATTTTTTGTATTGATTCCCATCGAAGGAAAAAGATTGAGTCTTTGAACTCTTTGAACATTTGAACCAATTGAACCATTTTTCAAAGTTCAAAGGGTTCAACGGGTTTACTATCTTTGAGCCATATTTTATGTTTCTCCTTGTCATATGTGATGGTTAAAAAAAAAAGTGTGGAATTGATTGAACCATTTTTTTAGGTTTAATAGGTTCAACTAGTTTAACTGGTTCAAATCATCCATAGCTTCATCAAAAAGATGGTATTTATCTCAAGGAAAATTAACCGGCGACACAAAATATTCTAGTGGCATATCGTGAAATATGAATTTGTAATTTCTGAGAAGGGGATAATAATGATAAACTAACAAGACCATATATTGAAAAGATAAGTAATTAAATTTTTTATTTAATATAAAATCACGTGAATCACATTGACATGAATGAAGGATTAAGCCATTATTTCAGAGATTTGTGGAGATAATTTAAAGGAAACCTCATACTTAATGAAACACAAAATACTTTTTCAAGGAGGAAACAATGCACAAGGTGATTGGGGTTTTCTCAAATTTGAAGTTGCGAGTGATTCAAGTGTGAATAGGTGAGTTTAATATTATCCATTCTTGTAAATTGTTCAGAGTGATAAAAATTTCTTTTGTTTGTTAAGATAGTCTGAAAGTTGTCGCCACGAGGATATTATTTTAAATTTTTGAGCATGATTCCAGTCTTGTTTGCTCTTCCCTTGAACATGAAGACACATGTCTAGTTCAGTATGATTTGGATGATTTTGTAAGGACTAAAAACCTTTCCAAGTCTTCCATTATGGAAATAATTATTGGGAGTGGCATAGTTGAAGCCGCATCTTTCCCCTCAACTGTATTATGCCCTGAGCTTGCAAGAGAATGCATGAATAGATATGACCCAAAGAATAGGTGTATTAGGAAATTTGATAGAGATTACCCATATATTAGGGTGGGTGGATTTGAAAGTGAACCTATAAGATTACCCAGGTATGGTCTAAATGGTTTGATATTGGTTGAGTTGTGTAGACAACTTTCTCATGTGAGTAAGATGTCCTCATATAAGAAGGAATTGGTTATCGCTTTTCCAATAGAATTGGGAATATGTGAATGCAAGTCTATTTTAGATGCTCTTAATTTGGAATTAGATTTGATGAAATTTACTTTTCAGTTTTACAAAGCAATACTCAATTTTGACAATAAGGATTTTTCTAGACAACACCTAGATTTAAGAGAAAACTTCTTGCCTCTCCCACATATAGAAGATTATTGGGAAAATTATTCTGATGAGATGGAAGCTATAAGAATTTTATGGAGAAGATTTACTCTATAGTAAATTTTTGGTATGAAACTGAAGATGGACATCGAAGAAATCAAGGATGATGGGATTTCTTTGATAGACCCTATTTATGATCAGATTAAATTATTGCTTGTTCCAGAGGTTGATAGGTCATGGATAGAAAAAGATAATGTGAAAATGAGAACATTCCCAGTTATTTGAAGAACTAATTTTTTTTTAAAGGAACAGAGGACTGGAAAAGCTCAAGCTAGTGAAAATAAATTTGTGAAGGTTCCTAAAGAGTGCAAACCTCATGTGTCTTTTGTTGACCAAAATTATTAGACTTTTTATACAGGTAAATTCGAAGTTAGAGAAAGAAACCTTCCAATGGTAAAAATTCTATAACTACCCCAGAGGCCACTTCTCCTATTCGAGTAGGTAGATCCAAGTCTAAGAGAAAGTACAAGAAAGGAAACATTGAAGAAATAGTCATTGATCTAGAGTCAGACAAAGAAGATGAAAAGAAAATGGCTAATTAGGAGATATATTTTTCTAAATTGGATATAGGATTTCAAACAGAAGTAAACTTTGACCTTGATGACATAATGTTTTTTTGTGAATCACTGGCTATGGTCATACTGACTTCCACCAAGCCTTATTCTGACAAAGGTACTGTTAGGATTGATTAATACTGAGAGTGGGGTGAATAAGTATTACATCACTTTAAATTGACTTTAAACTAATTTTAAACAAACCATATATAAGATTGCAGAAATAAAAATTACATAAGAAAATAACACACAACTCATAACACCATTATTTGTTTTTGAGGAAATCTTGGAAAAGGGAAAACCTTGGTGGGGATGCTACCCACAAGTATGCACTAAATTATAATGTCCATGTTAGGAAAGCTATCTCTATTAGGAGCTAAGTATTACATAGTACATTTCCTTGTTAAAGGACTATCAACTCTGTTAAAGGTATACAAAACCCTGTTAGGGGTGTATTGAGCTTACAACTCTTACAACCAATATTTATGTTACAAAGTGTTCTCAAGGATGAACATAAACAAGCATCTTCTATACTTTGATAGTTCCAGTTGTAGCTCTCAATAATATCTATCAACCTCTGATCTCACATCTTCTATCAATCATCTCTAATGTCTCTGTCTCACTATCACATCTTCACTTTACAAAAAGTTCTTCATATATATATGTATTCTAACATTCAGTCGACTCTCAAATATAATACAAAATAGAATAAATAATAATGCAAAGAGTAAATACTATGTCAGTGATCTTGTATTACCAAAGTGTAGGTAATCCAAAATATTAATCTATCTTAGCACATTATGATTCCATCTTATACTCCCTTAATCATCACAATTGTTCATATGCTCTGTTTCACTGTTCCTCTTTCTTCATATGTCTTCAAATCACTATAACTCACTGATAACAATACCAAAACACAAGTGACCTTAACTGAAGGTCATACATATCCCAAAATGTCTTCCTCTAATCTCAGTCATCATCTATCATATACTATCTTTGATGTCCAAAACAATATTGTTATACTCTATACTTATGTTTCTATACTTAGTCATTTTCAAGACTGCATCTCCAAAACTATACTTAACTTCAATCGATCACCATATCAGATGTGTTTCCATAAATCAAAACCCTCAAGTGCTCCATATCACTATAAAAATGTCACTTTCCAACAATCTCTCCCTTTGTCATTGATGACAACACTTAGCAAAAAATGAGTAAGTGTCCCAACAAACACTAACTGTACTCTTCTTATTTTCTATTCTCTTCTCCCCTATTATCTTTATCTTTTCTATGTATACATTTTTTTAATTTATAATTCTCTTCTCTCATTTTTCTTCTTCTCTTCTCCCCCTTTGACATCAATGACAAAGGTGTACCCAAAATTGCAAAATCTACAAAAAGGTGTAGAACTTAGTGCTTGCTCATTAGTTTTAGAATATACTGGAAGGAATCTTCCAAGGTCTTCACTTCATCATTCCATGATTTTATCAAAAATTCAATGACATGTATCATTCAAAGCATAAGATGAGGTCTTTGCTGCTTTCAACTCCATGGGAATAGAATTGGTCATTGATTCCCCAACCTTCTCCATTTTAGAAAGATGTACCTCAAGAATTGATAGCATAGGAGTGATTAGACTCTTTAGCAAACCAAATTTTGGAATTAATCTCCCTCTCTCTATATCCAATACATTTATCTTATCAAAGATCTTTGATTCTTGTTTGTCCATCTCCAGTATAGTTTGTGAGGAGATCTCACAACTTTCCATCATGCTATCAAGAGTAGCCATGTCCTTAGCCACAATATCTTCAATGTTTTGAATGTGTCTGATAGGGTTAATACAATAGCTGTATAACTTCCTTCCATGTGTGACACAACTTTTGGCCTTTGATGTAGTTGATCTCAGAATACCAAAGTCCCATGAAATAGACTAGCATACTTCCTACAACTTCTTTTCTAGATATCTTTTCTTTGCCTTCTCTTATGTGATCTTCACTTGGGACTCATAGTGACTATCAAAGTTATCTAGTGCCATATTCAGGTTCTCTACATCATCTTTTCCTTGAAAAGAAATAGGTACTGGGAGTAGTTTTTTTACTATATCAACTGCTCTAGTAATTACCTTAGCCTTTTTGTCTCCTTTCTATTCAGATCTTTCTTTTGCCTTTGCGAACACCATGAAGGATAGTCTCATTAGTTCATCCTCATCCATGTTGTCAACATATGTGCTTACAAGATTATCCATACTTGCCAAAAATAGAGTGGTGGAAGTATCAATTTCTTTTTTAAATTCATCTCTTGCTTCTTTTCCTTTTGTTGTGTCTTTCTCTTCTCTCGGTTCTATTTATTCTCTCTCTTCCTCTTTTTGTCCTTCATCTTCCTATCTTTCTTCTTCTTCTATCATTGTATTATCCAAGTTTCCTTCAAATGGATCATTCTCATCAAGTGAAGTGTCAAGGTTCATAGGCACACCAACAACAAGAAATCTGGTTGCGTGTCAGTACTTCACTTCTCTCCACATTACCCTTAGCTGACTTAGAGATCTCTCCAATTACTATAGGTGTGGGCTTGCTAGTCTTGGGAGGTGAATTTTTCTTAGGAATATCAATCATAAGTGTCTGATCTAATGCCTTCTGAGTATCTTCAATAACTTCATCATACTTTCTACCCATAATTTTCACAAGTCTAGCTTTTTTTCTTAGTAAGGATTTGAGTTCCTTAATTATTTTATCTCTCTCCTGTACAAAAAATATGGGAAACATGTCCTCAATAGCTTGATTCCTAATTGATTCATCTTCTATTTGTTTAATCTAATTTTTGATCTCTAGTTTGCCATAAAAATCCTTAGGTATACTACCCTCAATCTCCAATAGGTTCTTCTTGTAAACAAGTAGATGTTCAATTACCATATCTTCTATTAGTTCCCTATTATTAGAGTCATACCTTTCATAATATTTGATTAGTGTCTTTAGGTTACCATCTCTTATAATCCTTTTGCACAATATCTCTATGTGTGGTTTCCAGCGGTCCTCTATTTTCTTTTGTTCTATCTTCGCTTCTTTCTTCTCAGGTTCCTTATCATCTTTCTTCTTAGCTTCCACTTCAACCTTTTGTTTCTTAAGGCTATTTGGTTTGGTTTCTCTAGTGGATCTTCTAGGTATGTTTGCAAGTGTATCTTCTTGTGTTTTCTTCTACAGAGTGATAGATAGGTCAATTATAGTAAAAGTGGGACTTATTATGTTTTCTACTTCAAAAGATGGAGGGGCTGAAATTCTCATGCTTGCTGATCCAGAAGCTCCCTCAGTCATCTTAGTCCTTACCTCTTTTAACTCTTCCTTTGTCATCCCGACCTTAGTTTCCATATCACCAACCATTTTCTCTATCTTTCCTTTCCTTATACCTCTATTATGTTCTTATCTAAATTTAGCTGATTTATCTTCATATGTGCCCCATCTCTCCTCAGATGTGTCAACTTCAAATGCCAAGACATGTTCTACTTGCATGATAGGAACTTCTAAACTGAATTCATAGCCCATGGGGTAACACCATTTCTTTATTGGTTCAACTACTTCAAAACATACACAATTAGTTTCAACCATGAAACAAATTGTATCCTTATATCTCTCAACCAACTCTTCAGGAATTCTGACTTTTATTTCATTTGTCTCTATAGAATTTTGATCATGCCAAATAGTTCACCATCTATCCATGTGCTATTTTGTCTTCTTTAGCTTTCTGATATCTGAATACCAGTGGGTATTTTTCCTTCCATGCTCTAGGGTGAATTCCAGGGAACTTATGCTCAATATGCATATATACATGAACTAGACGTGAGCCAAATCTAAAAGCCTTAGATTTATCCTTCTTGATTATCTTCACATTATCTAAAAATTGTTGTGCCAAAATCTCACATAGATCATATTTGGTGTTTTCTTTTACCATCCTATAGTCCATCATAATAACTCGTGCTAAGACTAAATTAGGTCTATTGCTGTAATGAAGTTCATATCCAAGTAACATTGCAACTAGTCTTACATCTTGTTGGAAAATATCATTCACTGTCATAGCTCGCTTATCCCATTTAGAGCGTGTTAGGGTTTCAACTTATTTTGATGTTCTTTTCTACTACACGAGTAACTCCAGTGTTGTCTAATCCAATAATGTCATGAATTAATTAACTACAAATCTTTACATGTTGATCTCCTATCCAAATCTTTATAGTTTTATCTCCTATCCAAATGAATTGGTCATGAAATATGCTAAGTATAATTTTGAACCATTCTTCTTTGCTAAATTCATTCATGTCGGTCATTTCATGAAGCTTAGGTCATCTATGTGTTTGAACTCATCCTTCATTTTACTATCTTGTCTAATCATGTCTTCCATTTCTTTGAATATCTCTACATTACCTATTGTCTCATATTTTCAATGTATGTATGACCTAATATCCTCTATGTGCATGATGTTGTATGGTGTTTGGGAAAAGGCTCCTTCAAGGTCATCCTCACAAGATTTAAAGGGATGTTTCTTAAATTTGTATCTAGGTCTATTCACAACATCATAAATCACTAGTGCATCCATAGCTTCTGCTTGAGTAAATGATCTAAATACCTTAAACATTCTAAATTCATAACTTTTACTTTGATCAATCACACAATGTAGCTTCTTGGTAGTTTGATACACTCTAAAATTTTCTATCCTTTATTGTTGCTCATCAAATGGTGAAGAAATAAGTATCTTTGAGTTATTTTATTCATCGCTAAGTGATAAAATTCACTTTACTCATTTAACTCAACTTTGCATATTGTCCAGTCAATCACAAATCTCGCACTCATATGATATTAATATTTAGATGTTGTGATTATAGATATAGGCTCCATAGTGTCTATATACACTATAACTAAGCTCGCATGAGCTCACTCTTCAGAATTAGGGGCTAGATATAATTTATTGTCTTCATCCAATGATCCCCCTAAGGCCATGCTTGGCCTCTTAGGTTGATGTAGCAATGTTAGCATCAGGAGAAGGCATAGTATCATCTACTATCTCTCACTAAACCAATACCTCATTAGATTCTTTGAATTTCCATATCTTACCACTGTTCTCATATGCTGATTTCTTGAAATGATTCTTGAATTCATCAATGTACTCATCAATAATTTTACCATTGTCATCAATATTCTTTTTTATAATCATAGGAGGTGGTCCTCTTCTTTTATCCATTCCATTATACCTGCAAAAAATTTATGTATGTCCTAGGTTGTTGCTTTTGTAACATGCATGTTGTCCTCTGTTCTTATTAACTTGTAGTTTACAAAACCTTGTAATGTGCCCAAGGTTATTATATTTTTAGCATGAGATCTGAACTATTGATTCTTCTCTGATGTAATATTTCCTTCTTCCAGACTGATCAGGTTTCCTGCATTCTTCTTTCTTGTGTCCATATGCATAATAGTTATAACAATAACCAGTAAAGGGCTTGAAAGGGCCTTTACCTCTACAATATATCTTCATGTGTCTAGGTCTGTTGCATCCATAGCATCTACCTATGAAAGGTTTGATCTAATCTCTAGGTTCTTCAAAAGTAGGTCTTTCTTTAATCTTCACTTCATGTGTTTCTTCATGAGTCTTAGAACATTCTCCTTCATTGTATCTGATTCCAGTCATATCTCCTTTAGGTTTTCATCTCTCTTTGTTCATCAATCTTATCACTGCTCATATAAAATTTCTCAATGTGTAACTTGGCTTCAACAAGTTCTCCTTTAATGATTTGATTGTATATCTCTAATTCTAGGCATTTGTCCTTGTAGTGATCAAGTTCAGTCTTCATTTGACCCATCTGCATGTTCTCTCCTTTTAAGGTCTCTTCAACTTTGTATCTTACATTCTTTTCATGTTGGATCTCTTTAGTCATCAAAAGATTAATTTATTCTTTTTCTTGCTCAAGCTTCTTTAACTGGTCTAATGTGTCATTGTCTGAATCCTCCTTGATCTTTTCCATAAGGTATTGTCTCTGATTTATTGAAATTTCAAGTTGTTACTTTAATTTCTTAATAAAACCTTCTTCTCTTCTTAATTTGAATTTGAATTTTCCATTTTCAGCCTTTTCTTTGTCCAAGTCATCAAGTGTCGCTTCAAAGTTTTCTTGCAAAATTTCATAATCCATTATGATCTCCCTTAAGTTGTTAGAATTTCTCTCGAAGGGCCAATAGCTCTGACACCAATTATTAGGATTGATTAATACTCAGAGGGGGGGGGGGGGGTGAATCAATATTACATCACTTTAAATTGAATTTAAACCAATTATAAATAAACCATAAGATTGCAGAAATGAAAAGTACATAAGAAAAAAACACACAACTCATAACACCATTATTTTTTTTGAGGAAACCTTGGCCAAAGAAAAACCCCAGTGGGGATGGTACTTACAAGTATGCACTAAATTATAATATCTCTATTAAGAGACCTAGCTCTGTTAGGAGCTGAGTATTACATACTACGCTTCCTTGTTAAAGGAATATCAACCCTGTTAAAGGTATACAAAACCCTGTTAGGGGTATACTGAGCTTACAACTCTTATAACCAATATTTTTGTTACAAAGTGTTCTCAAGGTTGAACATAAACAAGCATCTACTATGCTTTTATAGTTCCACCTATAGCTCTCAATAATATCTGTCAACCTCTGATCTCGCATCTACTATCAATCATCTTTAATATCTCTATCTCACTATCACATCTTCGCTTTAAAAAAAGTTCTTCTATATATATATATATATATATACATATATATATATATATATATATATATATATATATGTATATATATATATGTATATATATATATATGTATATATATATATGTATATATATATATATGTATATATATATGTATATATGTATATATATATATGTATATATGTATATATGTATATATATATGTATATATGTATATATGTATATATATATATGTATATATGTATATATATATATGTATATGTATATATATATGTATATATATATATATATATGTATATATACATATATATATATATATACATACATATATATATATATATATATATATACATATATATATATATATATATATATACATATATATATATATATATATACATATATATATATATATATATATATATATATATATATATTCTAACATTTAGTCATCTCTCAAATATAATACAAAATAGAGTAAATAATAAGTTGGCGATCTTGTATTACCAAAGTGTAGGTAATCCACAATATTAATCTATCTTAGCAAGTTATAATTCCATCTTATACTCCCTTAATCATCGTGACTGTTCATATGCTCTATTTCATTGTTCCTCTATCTTCGCATGTCTTCAAATAATGGTAACTCACTGATAACAATACCAAAACAAAAGAGACCTTAGCTAAAGGTCATACATATCCCAAAATGTCTTCATCTAAGCTTTAAAGTCATCATATATATCATATACTATCTTTGATGTCCAAAATAGTACTGTTGTACTCTATACTTCTATTTCTATACTTAGTCATTTTCAAGACTGCATCTCCAAAAATATACTTAACTTCAAGTGATCACCATATCAGATGTGTTGCCATAAATGACAACTCTCAATTTCTCCATATCACTGTAAAAACATCACTTGCCAATAGGTACACCCAAAACTACTCCCAAGTGGCTAGAAGTTGCAGTGAGCAAGAAAAGGAACATTGTTCCAGTCACTCTGCCACTAGATGTTATGGTTAGTAAATGTTGGGAAAGACCCCCAAATCCAATAAATCAAAATTCACTTCAAGGGTGGAAGTTGATCCTAAAACAGAGAATTGATTTGCAAAAATAGCTAAACCACTAATTGAAGATGAAATTCAAGATCCCATTGTTGCTGATTTTGAGGTGGGAAAGGTAGATCTTGGGGTGACAACTAAAGATGCAGACAATTATCATTTCAACATTTCTATAGAGAATATTTTAAATAGGTCATAGAAAAATGGTAAAGGTAAAAAGGAATTGAAACAAATGCTAAAAGTAATGGTCGATTACATCAATGTTATTCACAGTTTAGGCCCACAACCAATTTATCAAGAGTCAGCAACCTTTGATCCCATTTCACTAGTCACCCAAAAGATCCTTAGTCAAATTCATCATGAGAAAATAGTAGTAGGAGTATTTGATTAATGGATGGAAAGTATAATCCAATAGGGAGAGAAATATATCATAGAATCAAAGAAAGTTTATATTGATACAATTTATGCCACAGAAGAATTGGAAACACAAGTCTTAGCCTGGGAGAAGGAAGAAATGAAATGGACTGGTGTAGCACTCAAGATGTATGAAATCCAAAAATATGGAGTTGCTAAATTCCTATCAGAAAATCCCTTGAAAAACATTGATGAAAATGTCACGCACACCTACAAAAATAACATAGAATGGAGGAACTTAATGCTAAAACAAGGGAAAGTAGAGTTTTCTAGAATTAGAAAGGAATTAAATGATCTCACTCAAACTCTTTAAAGTTATCTCCATTGGAATAACATGGCGTATGTCAGGGAAGATGGTAATATAAGTCAAGATGTGGATGTTGTGCTCAAAACATTAAAGGAGAAATTGAAGAATTGAAAGAAGAAAATATTTTGGAAGTAGAAGATTTCTTAAAGATGGTACGAGAAGAATCCTCTATTTAGGTATGTTCAGGCCATCTACTAGCACAAGTGGAAAAGATCATGGAGATAAAGAGGGAGAAAGAAGTATGGAGACAATGGATAGCCCGCATAAACATTTTGAATGTTTAGGCAATCTAGGAATTTGTTAACACCTATAAGGAATTAAAGGTGGCATGTACCCCCTAGCTTCAACAAGCTCAATCCACTAGATTAGGAACAACAACCCATCCTTATCTGCATCACCATTTTTTTATGTTTAATTGCATAAATATTTAGTAATCCTTGTTGGTTGTTAATTTTTGAGGGGTAGTTCCTAAGTTTAGTTACTCTAAACTCAAATTAAGGACTCGAAAAACTAATTTTATGGTGATGTGAAAGACTATATATATGTGATCATAAGATTGACAAAGGGTTAATAGTTTTTACCAACAAAAAATTACATTAAGGTTTTAATGATTTTTTTTAAGATACTTTTGATCTTTAAATGAAAAGCTAAATAGTATTCCAGTAATTTTAGTTTTGTGCATTTGAAAATTTGAAATGGTATTTCTGTGGGGGTTTTATTTTGAATGATTGGAATCTATCTTTCTTTAGATTGCATCTCAATATGTATTGTGTTTATTGAATGGTCTATTGAAAAGGATTGAATATGTTTGATTCATAATTCATAGAATCTATGAATACTGTGAGAAAAATACTTCGATAAAGTCATAATTTTGTATTCATTGCATGGTGATGGAATGTCTATTAGTTAAAGCCTTTACACTTTTTGGTTAAAAGTATAAGTGAATGATTAGTTTAGTTTATTCATTGAAGATTATTCAAGGGAGTTGTACCTATTAAAATTTTTAGAGGAAAATCGTTTATGATTTACCCAACTATTGCTACACATTTGTACTTTAAAATTAAAGGGCTAGAGCCAGATTACCATACTTATAAAAAAAGGACAAATTTGTTAGACAATAGATTTTTGGTGACTTTGTTGGGGGAAAACATAGTGGAGATATTACAAACTATTCACCTTGATATGGGATGTCATGGTTCTACCGCCTGAGAATATCTTCCAAGTACTGCAACCCAATTTAGGTTTTCAAGATGACGAGGAAGACATCATTAGATCACTAAAAATTGTAGCCTAGTGCACAAGAGAAGGACTCAAGAATATTATAGGAGGATGAGCCTGGTGCTAGAGAGAGAATAATATTTTGTTGTCAACCTGAGGTTTTTGTTGCTAAGGAAAAAAAGAAAAAGAACTAAACATAATTAGGAATTGAGTGGCAAATCAAGTCCCTAAAGTTCCAAGAAATGAAGGACAACTTAGGAATCAATGATTCATTGATTCTTTAGAGGTTCATCAATATAGAGTTTAGAATGTACACAAGGTCTCAGAGGAAAGGAGTGTTTTGATCCTATTTTTGATGCTTTGCAAGATTTGATATTTTCACCAAACTTTTCTCATAAAAGAAGATCCAAGAGTAGACATTTTCCCATTTCCAAGGCCCCTAAATCCCCTATCTTCCAAGCCTTAACCTTACACAACATTGTTCTACCAATTACCATAAATTGCATACTTGTAATGGCCCAGCCTTGGGGAGAAGCTATAGGGCCGTTGAACTTAGGAGCTAATATAAATGCATTACCCAAAGGATCCAGAGAAAACTTTCCTAAGTTTAATGCAGATGGAAAGAAAGCAACAGAGGAACACTTGAATGGTTTTAATGTATCATGTGGAATATTGTCTATCCAACATCAAGATGTGGCCATGAGATTTTTTGTACAAACCTTGACTGATGCTACAATTGAATATTTTTATCATTTACCTAATGCCTCAATCACCAATTGTAATGAAATGCAAACTGCATTTGAAAATAGATTCAAGGGTTTTGAAGATGAGCATGTACTCTTGGATCAACTGACTCAATTAAAGAAAGAGATACATAAACCAATGTGTGATATTGATCCATATATAATAAATTTATTCATACTTGATCCCAAATACAAAAACTCCTACTTAGAATAATAAAAAATGTTTTTTTATAAATCTTATGCCTCCTGATATTATCTTTCATATCAGGAGAGAAAGGGTAGCCGATTTAGTTGTTGTACAAACCTTAGAAATAGAATTGGAAGATGATCTCATCACAGAAGGAAAATGGAAGAAAGAGATGCAAATCCACAATACACAAGCCTCAACTTCTTCAAATCCTATAGTTCAAAGGTTATTCAATGATATGATAGCTTTGAAAAGACAAATGTCAAAATCTAATACATCATATAATAAACCTTATCAAGGTATTTGAAGGAGGTAGTTTAATCAAAAAAATAATATAGGGAAGACCTTGTAACTTCCTTCAATGCAACCAAGACTAGCAATTGAGGCTCCTCGGAGTAATGCAAATATGTGGGTTTTCCATTTAACCATGGATCATGGCAGAAGTGTGTGTCTAGAGATGATTAAGTATGCTCAAATGATTTCCATAGAGAATGCGTTGGGAGAAAACACAAAAGATGAAAATTATCTAGAGGAACATGGTGACTCTGGAATTCACTACCTAGAGTATGAGTCAGACTCAGAAATGGGAGATAAAATATTAGTAACTCTAGAATATCCTTCATGTACTATGCTTACTATATAGTGTTAAAATGTATTCAACCCTATTTAAAATGTTAAGGGGAAAAAGGGATCTATTCTCAAAACCCAAATTCCCACCAAGGAGATCCAATTTGATCAACCTAAAAGGCTAATGCAAAATCAGATCAATTTGATGGAAAATATGGAAGAAAGAACAAATCTAATGTTTCCTCTCGGTAGAATGTATTATGTTTGATATTGAAATAATTGAAGTGCAAATACTAACCTTGAATTAGGGCAGATCTGGAAAATGCTAAATTCTGGCTTTTGTATGAACTTTCTAAAGATTTCATCACCTATTTTGGACTGAAAATGTCGAGGCAGACAATACCTAGAAATACAATGTAGAAATCAAGAGTGGAGAAGAAGTGCAAAGCGGGGAGAAAACCAAATACATGAAAAGATCTGATGAAGGCACTTAACATGACCCCAAACCACCTACTCGGAGGACTAAACACTCTTAACATGGAAGTGCTTCCATTTTAAGATGATACATTAAGCCCCCACTTTAGCAAGAGTATGGACTCGATGCAAACTCTTGGTAAAGGAGATAGAAATAACAAGATAATCTTATCATAATCTAAGGGACAAAGAGAAATCCCAAGCCCCCAGGGACTCAAGTCTTTATCGACTCTTAGATCATAGATAAGAGAGACATCTCTAGAGAGAAAGAAAGAGTGTGATTACCTCACCCAATGAAAACCTCTGTCCCATTGTGAATCACACAAGAAAGAAAAGGCACAACTGGAAAGATGGAATTGAACCGCCTAGCAAATGTGGCTACTCACTAGTCAACCCATCAAAAATTTATTCCTAGGAATATTCTATTCCATAAGAATAAAATCAAAAAAGGGGATCCAATCTTAAGGACACTTCAGACCTTAAGGGATAAAAAATATATGTGTGCTTGAAATTGGAGGGATCAAGAGATCCTAATATAAATCCATACTTTAAGGATTAGTTCTTAATCCAAAAAGAAAGGAAAAATGTTTTTTTTAAAACTAAATTTAAAGTGTGTATCTTCCTCAGGATTTAGCAACTTATGTGCGTTACCTTAAGAAGATTTAGCATGTCTTGAATTTTTCATAAGTGTGTGTGTAATAAGTGAGCAGAGCATATGCCCCCACGTTAAATTCATTGCTAACACTTAACAACAGGAGAAATGGCTTTAACAAAAACATAAACAACTCCACTGATTACGTTTCCACGTCAAGATGCCCCTAGACGAAGACAAATCAAGGGAAATATCACAGAAACATACAGAGAACATGAAAGGGATCTACCTACCATGGGGTCAGTATGATCATAAGATAATATATATATGATATTATTGCAAATGAATTGACATCATTCCCCAAAGAAAGTAGAACTACAATCACAAAGGAGGAAAGATCACATAAGATATACGAAGAAGAATCTTTTCGGACCATGACATGGAGACCAAAAAGATTTAGTGCTACCATATCTCGAATCCAAGCAGATTACAAAAGGAAACATTTATGAACAATAGCACATTTACAAAATAACATTGAACAACATATAGAAGAATAGAGATACATATAGAAGAATGGAACAATAGTTTTGATTCTTCCATCATCTTGCACCAACTGAGTAACAAAAATCATATAAAAGAATCTAACAACATTTAGCAATCACATTACGGGAGAAGCACAGTATAGCAAGAAAAGACACAACAAAGCTACCATGAAGGACAAGCTGATCAAGCGTGCTGCCTACTTTCCCCATCTTATTGTATATCATTTAGGGTAGGTGGGTAACTCGTAAGAGGGACTATATCCAATATAGTAGGAATAATAGCTAGTTCCAAACAAGGATCCTCTTGAGAATCACAATGTTCGATACTAGGTGTAAGAGTTAATTGAGATGAAAGCATATTTGGAAAATCAATGTCAATGTCAATAGTCTCATATTCATCATTAACATTATCAGTATCATCAAGAGTATCTTCTTCATCCAAATTAATCAAAATAGGATCTAAGATAGGAATAGAATCATCATAATCATTCATGTGAACATCATTATTAGTAACAACATTTTCTAATACATTATGTGTAGTTGTATCCATAGAAAGTAGAGATCTTTTAGCTTTAGCATGAGCACGACGCTTTTTACGACGTTCATTAGCAGATCGGTTACATTTTGATTTATTTGAAATAGGTTGAGAACTAGGAGGAACAATCATAGGATCCTTCACAGGTTCTTTAGGAAGATCAATAGGATTATCAACCATAGGAGAAACAATCACAGGATCTTTGATAGGTTTGGTAGGAGGAATTTGATTAACAAAACTAGAAGCCATAGTTAAAGGAGGTATCAAAGGTGTAGGTAAAATACCACAATTAAGATCCATAGGAGGTATGCTTAAATGAAGAATCTTATGATGCTTGTAAGCTTGATACAATTGAAAAATATTATCAGGGCGAGGAGGACATGAATTAGGTAATGAAGGCCAAAAGAAATCCAGAGCAGCACAATCTCTAGGCCTAGAAGGTTGATATAGACTATGATTGATCATCTTCACTTCGCCATCATGAATCAACTTAAGATACTTCTAGATAGGTGAAGCAACAACATGCATGGTAGTCAACCAAGGAAAACCTAGCTTAACTTGAAATTGATCAAGAGTAGGAACCACAATGAAGGTAGTGTTCACAATTTTTCCAAAAAGTTCAACTGGTAAAGTAATAGAACTGAATGAGGGATAAAGAAAACCATTACAAGTTTGAATCCACACATCCGATGTATCATAGAAGTCGCGTTGTAAGCTTTTCATAAAAATATTTTCTTCAGTGATAACATTGACTAAGGAGGTAGAATCGACAAGACAACCACGAGTAGGTATTTGAGCAACCCAAGCAGCAATGTAAAGGGGACCATCAGGAGCCTTAAAATGTATTCAACCCTATTTAAAATGTTTAGGGGAAAAAGGGATCTATTCTCAAAACCCAAATTCCCACTAAGGAGATCCAATTTGATCAACCTAAAAGGCTAATGCAGAATCAGATCAATTTGATGGAAAATATTGAAGAAATAACAAATCTGATGTTTCCCCTAGGTAGAATGTATTATGTTTGATATTGAAATAATTGAAGTGTAAATACTAACCTTGAATTAGGGCAAATCTAGGAAATGCTGAATTCTGGCTTTTGTATGAACTTTTTGAAGATTCCATCACTTGCTATGGACTGGAAATGTCGAGGCAGACAAAACCCAGAAATATTTTCTCCAAATTCACACAGGTTGACTTTGACCTTTTAAAAGGTCAAAGACCACATTATTTATTTGAAGTCTGATTCCAATTCTGTTCGCAGATCCTGAAAGATTGCTGAAAAGGGTATCTGAATTTGCTCTTAGATCTAAGATTTCGCACTTGTACCTACAAGAAAATGGGGGTTTTTGGTTGTATGGGGGGTTTGCCTTAGTCAAACCCCAGTTTAGGAATTAACCTTGAAATTGAATTGAAATATATTGTGCATAAACAAAGTAATTGAAACAAATCACCTCGCTTATGTTGAAGTCCTTGAATATGATTCAAATCCTCAAATCCACAAGTAAGAATGCTTCAATGGATGGAAAGATGTCTCTAATCAATGGTATTTTGATCTTCAACACCAATCTTGATTTGATCTTAGCATATGAGAAGGCTTAAATGGATGGAGAAGGGTGAATCCTCAAGGGGAGCTCCAAAGAGATTGAATCCTTCAATGGCTAACTATGGATCTCCTTGATGGATGAATGCTTGAACACTTGAATGCTTGAAGACTTGCTTGCACTTGAGAGCTCTAGATACTTGATTGAGAAAACTTGATGTGAAAATGAGAGAGGAAGGCCTCCTTTTATAGTGATCTAGGGCACACTCCTCTAGATGGGCCACCTTGGAGAATTAAATCCCAATTAGGTCCTCACCTTTAGAAAATATACCTTAATTAAATACAATTAAAGGATTTACCGTTTCAGAGCCCAAAATAGCCGACCCAGAAGTGGAGAAATAACTTTCCTGAAAGCCAAACTACCAACATTTGAAATTTGAAATCCTGGCAGGAAGAGGTGAAGGTCAAGGTCAACCTTGACCTGATCAAGGTTGAGGTCGACCCTAACCTAGTCAAGGTTGAGGTCAACTTTGACCTCAGACCCTAACTTTGCCAGGTTTTGCAGCAGAGGTTCCAGGAGATGCCAGGGATGCAGGATTTGATGTTAGAATAGGACCCAGTGTCTGAAACAAATAGAAAATCCCCTGATTGATATGATGAAGGACTAGGAGGTCTCATTTCATAACCCTTCCTAGAAAATAGAGCCATGGAAGAGGGAAAATCAGAAAAAGTCCTCAGGACCTTAACCCCAGTTTCACCTATAATGTAGAAATCAAGCGCGGAGAAGAAGTGGAAAGTGGGGAGAAAGCTAAATACATGCAAAGATCTGATCAAGGTGCTTAACATGACCCCAAACCACCTACTCGGAGGGCTAAATTCTCTTAACATGGAAGTGCCCCAAAACCAATATTTTATAATTACATGAAATTTTATTGATATAGAAAGTAAATGTAGATGACTAATATTGAAATTAAGAAATAAAGGTACTTACCTCCGAAAAAGAATCGGCTGAAAACCCTATCAAACGATCTCAAAAACTGTTGATTCTTAATTTTTTAAACCGAAACTGCGAGATCTACAAAACCTAGAAATCTTTTTCCGAGATGAGATCAGGTCGATCTTGACCCTCATAAAAGGTCAAGGATGACCTTAGGAAAATGAAGGTTGACTTTGACTTTGTTCGCAGATCTTGAAAGTTTGACGAAAAGGGTATCGAAATCTACTCTCAGATCTGAAGTTCTGCACCTATACCTGCAAGAAAAAGAGGGTTTTTGGTTGTTTGTTTGGGGGTTTTGCCTCAGTCAAACCCCAATTTAGGAATTAACCTTGAAATTGCTGGAATAAACAAAGTAAACGGAACAATTCACCTTGCTTGAGTTGAAACCCTTATGGAGGATTCGAATCCTTGAATCCAGAAGAATGGATGAATGTAGAATCAAATATAAGATGTCTCGAATCAATTGTCTTTAGATCTTCAACAACACTATGCAAGACAACGAGCCCCCAAGTATTAGGCTAACATTGTTTACATAATGTGGAGCTCCATAATACGAACATAGATGTTATTTAGAGAAAACATAATTGAAATACAACTCATTGCTTCATGATATATAAATAACATTACTATCAATGAGCTGCCTAATCTTATAATGTAAAGCCTGACATTCATTAGTAGAGTGATCATGTAATCTATGATATAAAAAAAAAGGAAGAGTCTTCAAGTGTGGACTACGTTTCTTGTTGCATTTAGGTCTAGTAATCATCTTAGCACGAAGGAGTTTAGGCGAAAGAACTTCTTGATCAAATTCCTTCATAGGTTGCACATGTTTTGAAGTGTTATTCGAGATGTTGTTAACATTGATTTTTTGTCAAGGATTAAATCCTAATCCATAAGAATGCTCATGCCCCCCAGTGTGTAAGGGCATTTGAATTCCCTATTTATGCTTACCACATCCTTGACCATTAAATCCTTGTTTAACTAGGAAATGATAACCAGGACCATAACGAGAAGCCATGTCAGAAGAATTCAATGGAACTTTAGTAGTCACTATGTCATCATTAGTAGGTTTGACAAATTTATTGTGGTTAGAAGCAGCAACAAAGTTATTACTAAGGGTGTTAGAAGTAAAAACTCGTTGTTCAAATTCTCTTTGTTTCTTCATAAAATCAAGATCATTAACTTTATACTCTCCAATAAAGGTAGGATTAAAATCTAAGGTTCCCCAATCATCACCAGGAATAGCATTAGAGGAGGAAGGATTAATATTAGGAATAGGAGTAGTGTGGGTTTGAATATTTAGACAAGGATTAGGTGCATCATCTTCATGAAGCGTATACATCCTATTGTTATGTATAAACTTGACTTTACGGTGAAGGGTGGAAGGAACGACATGCATCTCATGCAGCCAAGGTCTACTCAAAAGAAGATTATAATTGAAAGGTCCAGGCATAACATGAATAGGTGTATTCAAGATGATCAGTCCTACTTTGATAGGTAAGGCAATGATGCCTAAAGTGTTCTTAGCAATGTTATCAAAGCCACGAATAGCAAAATTGTCAGGTTGAATAGTTGAAAGATCAGCATTAATTGCTTTGAGCATGTCCATGCTACAAACAATAAGCCCAGATCCATTATCAATCAAGGTCCTACAAATGATACTTTTATTGATAGTAACAACAACCATAAGAGCATCATACTGATTTTGAACTTCTTTAGAAGGTAAATCCTTTTGAGTAAAAACAATATCAGGAGGACCCGGGGTAGCATGCATGCATTGTAAAAAGTTATTAATGTTCTCTTGATTAGGAGGTGGAGTGGGAAGAGTTGCGAGAGATTTTTGCAAGGCTTCATAGTAGGTAGGTGAAGTTTGAAGAAGCTCCCATAAAGAAATCTTGGCAGGAGTATTTTGCAATTGGGTAATCAAATTATACTCCTTGCTAGGAAGATGGGGTGGAGGAGGAAGAATAGGTTGAGAAGGTGGAAAAGAGGTAGAAACCACTAGATTAGGTTGAGGGTTATTCCTTGTATGATATGTGTGAGCTATCGAATCTTGATCATTGAAAGACTCCATAGGTTTACCTTTGATAGTAATGTCAGGACAACCTTTGACAGTCAACAAGGGTTTAGGATAAACCATATTAGTCATCTCAACACTACAAATAGATTCATATAAAGGAAGCAAAGAGGACATCCTTGGAGGAGATGAGGTAAGATCTTGATTCTCCATAGGATCATCACTAAAAGGGAGAGCATTAAGGGAATTCATATCATTCTCCACTAATGCCTCATCACTAGAAGGAATCTCAAATGGAGGTAAAGCCTCTATAATGTCATCTTCTTTAACTAAAATGTCCGCATAAGGGAAGTGTGTTTCAGAAATAGAGCTATCACCATATATTAATAAATCACCCTCCTGTATCAAAGCTTCTTCAGGAGGAGGGGATAAATCAATGTCTTCATCGAAGGGTTCATTCAAAATGGTTTCATGAGGAAGAGAGTAATCAACATCCAAATCCAAAGGTTCATCCCAAATAGGAGGATTATCATCCCTACCAATAAAGCACAATTTAGAATCCCTAGAAGGTAAATTATGTTCTAAAGTAGGCTCATAGAAAAGACATATATTAGGAGAAGAATTAACATCAATCCTCAACTCATCTCCATAAAGAGAAATATGATGGAGAGATAGATTAAAGTCATCTTCTTTCTCTAATATATCCTTACAAAGAAATTCAAAAGAGGACAAAGCAACATCACATGCACTAGATAAAGTCTTTATAGGTGTAACATCATGCAATGGTAAGGTAAGAGGAGAATGTTGTGTAATCCCAAAAGTTATAGAAGAATGTTTGGAAAATATTTGAAATAACTTGTGCAACATGATAAAAAATAGATCAAAATATATCCAAATGCATTCAAATGAACTTTATAAGCATGAAAAGGAAATCAAACACACAATAGGGCATCTAATTCCACAAAAGAAAGAGGATTCGTAAAACGGGTTCACCAAAATGTATAGTGAAGGTGAACACACAAGATAATAGAAAGGGAGATCTAACACAATAGGGCATCTAAATCCACAAAAGAAAGGGGTAAGTGTGTCGGGTTCACCAAAATGTGAAGGATAAAATAGTGTATGGGGTCCTAGGGCAATGGCTTGCACACAAAAGAGACCCCAAAACCAATTTTTATACTTACATGAAATTGTATTGATATAGAAAGTAAATGTAGATGACTAATATTGAAATTAAGAAATAAAGGTACTTACCTTCGAAAAAGAATCAGCTGAAAACCCTATCAAACGATCTCAAAAACTATTGATTCTTGTGTTCTTGAACCGAAACTGCAAGATCTACAAAACCTATAAATCTTTTTTCGAGATGAGATCAGGTCGACCTTGACCCTCATAAAAGGTCAAGGATGACCTCAGGAAAATGAAGGTCAACTTTGACTTTGTTTGTGGATCTCAAAAGTTTGGCAAAAAGGGTATCCAAATCTACTCTCAGATCCGAAGTTCCGCACTTGTACCTATAAGAAAATGAGGGTTTTGGTTGTTTGTTTGGGGGGTTTGCCTTAGTCAAACCCCAATTTAGGAATTAACCTTGAAATTGAATTGAAATTGCTGGAATAAACAAAGTAAATGGAACAATTCACCTTGCTTGAGTTGAAACCCTTGTGGAGGATTTGAATCCTTGAATCCACAGGAATGGATGAATGTAGAATCAAATATAGGATGTCTCCAATCAATTGTCTTTAGATCTTCAACACCAATCTTGAATGGATCTTGAACTAGTAAGAGGCTTGAATAGAAATGGAGAAATCTTCAACAAGAGAGCTCCATAGAGCTTGAATCATTCAATGGCTACTAATGGATCTCCTTGATGAATTGGATGCTTGAATGCTTGAAGGCTTGAATGCTTGATCTTCTTGCTTGCTTGCACTTGAGAGCTTGAGAGATTGTGAGATGAGATGGAGAAGATGAGAGAGGAAGGCTCCCTTTTATAGTGATCTAGGGCACAAGAGGGGCCTCGTAGAAAACAATAATTAAGGGCCCATGGCACAAAAATCTAGAGAGGTGCACATGGAAAGGAAATTAAATTAAAGTCTTGACACAAAACTCTAGGAGGGGACCACCCTTAATAGATAAATAAAATAATTATTTAAGAGCCTTGTTACAAAATTCAAGGTAAGGCCAACCCCAAAGTTAATTTGAGTATTAGGCACAAAACTCGAGAAAGGCTAATCTCCAATAATAACTTAGGAATCCTATACAAATATCAAGAAAGGTCCACCTCAAATATTAATTTGAGAATTCGATGCTTAATCTGAGAAATAGTGGCCCCGAAGAGGGAAAAGACAAGTTTTTGATGAAATCTCGCAACCAGAGGCTAACCCTGAAGATCCCAGACCTTAGGGTCAAGGTCAAGGTCGACCCTGACTAGGTTAGGGTCAAGGTTGACCCTGACCTAGTCAGGGTCGAGGTGAACTTTGACCCCACAAGGTCAACTTTGACCTTAGGGTCCAAAACCTCAGATTCATAGTCCAAATTGCTAGGAAAATGCTAGGAAGAATTGGAAAATGGGGTAGAACAGGGGGAAAAGCCAGATCCAAGTCAAATATCCATTCAAGGCATTCGACATGACCCCAAACCACTTACTCAAAGGGATAAACACTCTTACCATGGAAGTGCTTCCATTTTAAGATGATACATTAAAGGTCGACCCTCACCAAGTCAAGGTCGACCTTGACCTTGACCTTAGACCCTAACTTTGCCAAGTTTTGCAGCAAAGGTTGCAGGAGATGCCAGGGATGCAGGATTTGATGTCAAAACAGGACCCAATGTCTGGAACAAATAGAAAATCCCCTGATTGATATGATGAAGGACTAGGAGGTCTCATTTCAGAACCCTACCTAGAAAATAGAGCCATGGAAGAGGGAAAATAAAAAAAATTCCTCAGGACCTTAACCCCAATTTCACCTATAATGGAGAAATCAAGCACGGAGAAGAAGTGGAAAGCGGGGAGAAAGCCAAAGAGATGCAAAGATCTAATTAAGGTGCTTAACATGACCCCAAACCACCTACTTGGAGGGCTAAACGCTCTTAACATGGAAGTGCTTCCATTTTAAGACAATACACTTACAAGAAGTCGAAATAATTTCAATACCCCAAATAGCTTAACCTCACTGGGAACCCCCCCATCAAAAATAAATAACCTACTATTCAGGCCCCCAATTTTGATTCAGTCAGTTCATCCAGTTCAATTGGTTCAAAAGTTCAAGAGGTACAACTTATCATTCGATCTAACTCTGAATCTCCTTTTGATATTCTATAATGTTGTAAGTTTGCTAGAATTAAGATATCTCCTACTAATTATTTAAAATTAAACCATAAAGAACTCAATAAATTGGTGAAATATGTGCATAGTGAGGGTTCTCAAACTCAAACTGGAAACCAACAATTTGTAAATAATGAGTCTTCTATTTCTCAATTATTTTCTCTTACCCCTTAAGATCCCTTACCCTAAAATGAAAAACTTTCTAATGCATCGAATAATTTTTCTTCTTATTGTGCTAAACCCAAGCATTTCTACATTTCTCTATTCCTAAATGGCCATAAGTTAAGTAACTGTATTATTGATTCTAGGGCTTCAGATAATAGTATGCCTTCCTTTGTTGCAAAATCCTTAAGCCTGACTCTCACTAAGACTTTTGGAAGGTGTTACTCCATGGATGAAAAACAAGTTCCTCTATTTGGGAGAATCAAAGATTCACAAGTTGCTCCTGTTTCTTATCCCGATAGAAGGTTGAAACTAACTATTTTGGTAGCAAACATTCCTACCCATTATGACATGCTACTGTGGGAAAAAATAAGAGAACCAAAAGGTGCACATGGAAATTTTGATTCTCTATGGAAATTTCCCTTCAAGATCCACCAGGTATTGAATTATAACTCATTTAAGCTGGCATACCCAGATGGATCAAAACTTCCCTTGTCTTACAATGGGCATGATCTCAAATTAATGAAGTTTTTCTAAATGATAAACATGAGTCTCTTGTTTGTATATAGTTGTTCTCTATTTCTACATGGTTTTTTCTTTGTCCTAGTTTTGATGTGTTCCCATCCCTTTGTTCTTTTCTTTCTCTCGTGTTTGCATAACCAAAGATTTTGAGTTCTCTGCATTTTTTCTGAAAATGCAATCCTCAAATAGAGCTCATATTATCCCCCCTAATTTTTCTAATTCAAAATCTTGTTAAGTATATTTTCCTCCAAGGCCAAGCGGATTTTAATTCCCCTTTTTCACATATGTCTTTCCTTTAAAGTTTTTTTGTTGAGTCCCATCTAAGAAAAAAGGTCGAGTCTTTGAACTCTTTGAGCCTTTGAACTAATTGAACCATTTTTGGGAGTTCAATGGGTTCAATAGGTTCAATATCTTTGAGCTATGTTTTCTCTTTCTCCTTGTCATATGTGATGGGTTTACGAAAGTTGTGGAACCGACTGTACCATTTTAAAAATTTCAATAGGTTCATCTGATTTATTCATGTTAAATCATGCAAAGGTCCATAAAAAAGGCAATATTTATCCCGAGGAAAAGTGACTGGTGGCACATAATATTTTGGTGGCATATTGTAAAATATGAGTTTGCATTTTCCTAGAAGTGGATAATAATGATAAATTGAGAAGCCCATATGTTGAAAAGACAAGTAATTAAATTTTCTATTTAATGTAAAATATCATGAATCAAATTGATACAAATGAAGGATTAAGCCATAATTTTAGAGATTTGTGGAGATTATTTAAAGGAAACCTCATACTTCAAGAAACATAAAATAGTTTTTCAAGGAGGAAGTGGTGCATGAGGTAATTGGGGTTTTCTCAAAATTGAAGTTGCAATAGATTCAGGTGCAAAGAGGTGATTTTAGTATTATACATTTCTGCAAATTTTTTAGAGTGATAGCTTGTCTAAAATTTATGTTGTTTGTTAAGCTAGTATGAAAATTATTGCCATGAGGAAAGCAGTTCAAATTTTTAAGAGTGAGTCTAGTATTTTTTTCTCTTCCCCTGAACGCGGAGACATGTGTCTTGTTTAGTATAATTTGGATGATTTTGTAAGGACTAAAAACCCTTCTCACTCTTCCATTATGGAAATAATTTGTGGGAGTGGCATAGTTGAAGCCGCATCTTTCTCCTCAGTTGTTTTATACCTTGAGATTGTCAGAGAATGCATGAGTAGATATGATCCAAAGAATAGGTGTATTAGGAAAGTTGAAAGAGATATTTTTTTCCTATTAATAGAGAAACTATCATAGCTTCCATGGGAATTCCAATGAAAGAGACCTATTCTAATTTTACCACAATATTATTTGCATCCCGTTTCTTTGAAAAGAAACAACAATAAAAGAGTTTCATTGCTATAATTTAGTTGATTAAATTTGAGAAAGGAGGGTAAAGACGACCCAAACCACTCATGAGGGAGAATATGAAACCTCATGTGAGAGATTTGATAGTTTTGTTACACAAAGTTAGGGGTTCTCGACTAGCCTTTTATTTTCAAGATTGGATGTATTTCTTTATTCACATTATTCTAGAAGGTAACCAATTTATAAACTAGAGAGAGATAATTGTTAAATAAATGCATGATAAATTAAATAATGGACATCTTGGGCATCAAGGATTTTACATGACTTCATATCTATTTTACTACATGGAATGCAGAATAGAATGGACATGCTTTCATCATGATCCATTCATAGAAGGCATCAAAGTTTATGAATATTACCCACACCTGAAGAGGAAAGGGTGTTGTGAGAATTACAAAAGGGTAAATGATGTGTTTACTAGTAGATTAACTCATGAACAAGTAGGAAATTTGCACAAAATAATGTTCAAGGAAGCCATGCAGATAGTAAGTATTTATGGAAACTACTATACACAATTTCCTAATTTCACATGTATTACAGTGGGTAGATTTAAAGGTGAAACTTTAAGATTCCTCAAGTATTCTCTATATTGTTTTATATTGGTCGAGTTGTGTAGACAACATGCTCATGTGAGTAAGATGTACTCACCTAAGGAGTCGGGTATATCTTTTCCAATAGAATTGGGATTCTATGAATGCAAGTTTATTTCAGATGCCCTTAATTTGGAATTAGATTTGATGAAATTTAATTTTCAGTTTTACAAAGAAAGATTCAATTTTGACAATAAGGGTTCTTCTAGAGAGCACCTAGAGTTAAGATAAAACTTCTTACCTCTCTCACACATAGAAGATTATTGGGAAAATTGTTATGATAAGATGGAAGTTATAAGAAGGTTATGTAGTAGATTTACTCTATAGTAAGTCATTGGTATGAACTTGAAGATGTACATCAAAGGAATTAAGGATGATGGGATTTCTTTGATAGACCCTATTTATGATCAGATTAAGTTATTTCCAGTTCTTGAGGTTGATTAGTCATGGCCAAAAAAAGATAATGTGGAGATAAGAACATTCCCTAACATTTGAAGAACTCAAAATTGGTTAAAGGAAAAGAGCACTCGCCAAGTTAAATCTAGTGAAAGGAAAGTTATGAAGGATCCTAAAGATCACAAACCTCATGTGTTTTTTGTTGACCAAAATGTTGAAATTTTTGATGTAGGTAAATCTGAAGTTAGGAGCAAGAAACCTTCCAACAGTAAAAAGTCTAAAATTACTCCAGTGGTCACTTATCATGTTCAAGTAACCATATCCAAGTCTAAGAGAAAGGACAAGAATTAAAACATTGAAGAAACAATAATTGATCTAGATTTAGGCAAAGAAGGTGAAAAGAAAATTGCTAATAAGGAGATAGATTTTTCTAAATTGGATATAGGCTTTTAGAAGGAAGTAAACTTTGACCTTGATGAGACAATTGATTTTTTGGAATCACAGGCTATGGTCAATCAAACTCTTACCCAAGCTTCTTCCAACAAAGTTACACCCAACACTACTCCCAAGTGGCTAGAAATTTTAATGAGTAAAAAAGGGAAATTTTTCCATTCACTCTATCGTTGGATGATATGGTTAGTAAATGTTTGCACTACAACATTTTGGGTCAAATTTTGATGCCAATTTGTAACGACACTACCATTTGTGTGTGATTTTTGTATTTTTTTTGTAAGTGCCCCTAATGTTGTCATTATTTTGACACCCTCATGATTATAAACAAAAAAAATGGTACGTCAAATTCATTTTGAGTTTATCCTGTGAAAGAAGCCACTGCTCTACGAAAGCCCACCCCATTCCTGGGAAGCCGTCGGGGACTCAAATGTAATAGTGTGTGGAGACTCTATGAAAACACAGGTATGTTCAAATTTTTTTCTACTCGAGCTTAAATTTGGTTCTAATTCTGCACTTGGTATTTATTTTAGAGTTAAAAATTCCTTGCTTGAGCTTTGTCTGTGTGTCTAGTTTTGTATTCTCTTGAATGTTGTTAATAACATAGAAAAGGACACAAAAATATGTGCATTTCACTATACCTCTGCTGCCTAAGGGTTTCTTTTCTGTACGAGAAAGTTGTCAAATGTGATGGATAGTAATCTGATTAGACCATAAATCAAGTTGAGAGATGGATGGAATAGAGTGGAAAGATGGCTATCATCAAGACGGGAAATTTCTTGAGAAAAGGATGAAGATCTTCTAGCACCCATTCGCCATAGATAAAGTGGGCTCCTAATAGGTGGGAAAGGGTTCCAGTGTCAGAAGAGTGCCCATATTTCATATTATGAAGGTACTTGACCAAGAGTGCCCTCTCCTCTATAATCAGTTGGGCTTTCAAGAAATCACTGAAAGACTCACCCTTCTTAGGAAGACTCACCCTTCTTAGGCATTATTAAGAACAAAAAAACACCTAGGGCTTTCAAGAAATCACTAAATTTTTTCAGTGCAATCTTGTAAATAGAGGAAATTATAGATAAAATGCTTCTATCAATTGATAGAGAGAAACTTACTTGTTAAACCAGAGTTTAGACCCTAGTTGGCTGTGTACACACAATGTGCAAAGATCCTTCAATTGGTTTCATGGATATAGAATGATAGAATATCTCACACAATTTTTAATTTAACATTTATGGGGCTATAAGTTATGTCACCATTAATTCATACCATGCAAATTAATTTGGATTACATAGTCATGAACAACCTTAAATCATCATCATTGATCTTTATTTAGTGGACAAGATTGATCTGACCATTTTTTACTGTGTGACATGAACACTCGGGGTTCTACGATTAAGATTCACATTGGCTTTCAAAATTTGAAAATCATAGGGTAACCATCTTATTTTGTTCTTCAACATCCCAAATACTAGAATAAAGAGTCCTCTTGAGCCTTTATCCATGTGGGACCACATGGATGTTGGATATTTGCTAGCAAGCCAATGTTGACTGTATGTTTGTCATTGATGACAACATATTGTAAGCAACATGCATTTTAGTTTGATGAAGAGAGCCTTGAACATATGTTGTATGGATATGTTATCATCATGATATCATAGACACAAAGGTTTATTCTGAGTACAAACAGTTGAGTAGTTGTTTGTAACAGTATTTTTCCTGACAGTGTTGCAAGTAGAGTTTTGTATGTGATTCTCAGTATGGTTATGTTGGAGCCTTTCACGTTAATATTTGTGTTGTAGAAATGTTTTTAAAGCTATGTCCATGGATGCAAAGTTATTTTTGCAGTACAAGTTGAGTTATGGTGTTTCTATTTTGCCAGTTATAGTTTCTGGAGTTTATCTGATGGAGCTGATAGTGTTTATATTGTTTCAGCAGTTGCCCCTATCATTTTGATATACGTGTTTGGTTTTGTGTTTTTTTAAGAGTGCATAACATATTTCAGCTTGTAAGTAAAGTTTTAGTTAATTTGGTGGAGCCAACAATGTGAAGCGGCGTGTCTACTCATATTGAGTTGTGTGGTCCTTTTTGTGTTGTGTGCTTGGTTTAGCCATTGGAGATGTTGTTGAAGAGTTGTAGTGTTTCTCTAATATGATTTCAAGAAGGTTCTAAAAGGCCAACTTGATTATATCTTTTGGAGAAGACTACTTATAACCGGTCAGTTGTGATTGTTTGAAGAAGTGTAGAAAGAAAATGAAGTGAAGAAAAGAGCAGAGCATAAAGTGCAAAGTATTGGGCTAGTAAAGCTATATGTGAAGAAGAAGAGAGTGTATTCTATCCATTGGAACTGATGAAGACATCAAGTCTAATTTACAGCTCACCAAGATCCAGATATAGTGTGTATCTGTTGTGCAGAAGGTTGTAGCCTTCACCATTTAAGTAGTGTTCTCCCGGACAGTGTGTCCTCACCCCTAATAGGGTTATTTATAAAATACTCCTAACATGGTCTGAACTTTGACTAGGTCACTGTACTTCATGCATTATAAAGATCAACTCCTAATAGGGTTGTAAGATCTTCTAACAAGGATTATCATACTCTAGTGCAGTTTATAGTGGGTACTAATTCCCATCGGGGTTTTTACCTATTTAGGTTTCCCCGTAACCAAATTTATGGTGTTGTGTTAAGTGTTATCTTATTGTGTATGTGCTTAATGTTATTCTGTACTTAATTGGATAAAGAATTGAATCTTGTAGATAATTGATTCACCCCCCCCCTCTCAATTAGCTCTTGGGACTATTCCTAATAATTGGTCTTAGAGCCAAGTGCCTCAGAGAGAACGTTTAACAACTTGAGGTTGATCAAATGGTGTTATTTAGAAAAGAAAGTCCTAAGTTTGATGGAGAGAATTATCTAGACTAGAAGAAAAAAATGATAACACATTTGCAGTGCATTGATTTTGAGATTTTTGAAGTAGCTACTCAAGATATTCAGATTCCCTCTCTAAAAGATCTTACAAAAGATGATGCAACTATTAAGCAAAAGGAAATGTTCACTCAAAATGCTATTGCCAAAGAAGACCTTATCCTATCTGGCAGTGAGTTTTTAGAGATCAAGAAAGTAGATAAAGCCTACAAAATATGGAAGTATCTAGAAGACATGTTTGAAGGAGATATCCAAGCCAAGAATGCGCACCGAAAGACATTGAAGAAAAGATATAATACTTTGGTGATGCTACTTGAAGAGAACATTAGAGCCTACAATCAAAGAATTAATGAAGCAATTGCAGGAATCAGGAACAATGGTGGAGAAATTTCAGAGGAAGACATAATGGATAAATTGATGACTACTCTGACAAAAGAATATGAGAGAAAGATAAACATCCTACATGAGACTATGCAATTTTCAAAATATTTCAAAATAGAGACCTTAATCAATAAGATTTCAGCATTTGAGATATCAAGATTGAAGACAAAGCCTAAAAGTGAAACACCATTCAAAGCCTTAGTCAATGGTAAGAAATCTTTGAACACTTATGGTAATTTTGATGATGAAGATGATGATAAAGAATTAGATGAATTCATTGCTATTATTGCTAAGAAAGAAAGAAAAGGAAAAGGAAAATATGAAGGTCAGTTACCATTCAAATGCTTTTCATGTAACAAGATTGGTCATTTTTCATCTAAGTGTCCTACAATATTCAAGAAGTTCAAAACAAATTTCAAGCCTAAGTATACAAAAGAATATTACTATGCTGGAGATGGAGTATCAGATGAAGATTCAAGAGAAGATGAGATTGGATTTATTGCAATTGAAGACATGGAAAAAATGTTTGATGAAATGGATATTGAAAATGAAAAGAAAGCATAAGAGCTAGCATTAATTTCACAAGCAGACATCAGGACATACTGGATCATTAATAGTGGATGTTCACATCACATGATAGGAGACAAAGATAGATTTGTACATCTGGATGAGTACAAAGGTGGCATGGTTAGATTTGGAGACAACACTCCTAAACCTATCATAGGCAGAGGAGATATCACTTTGGATGGAAAGAATAACACTGATGATGTTCTATATGTTGATGGCTTACAACATAACTTACTAAGTGTTGGATTGTTGCTTGACAAAGGATATCAGTTGGAATTCAAAAACAATAAGTGCATCATTAATAACAAAGAAGGACTAATGATTGCATCAGGTTCAAAGAAAAAAGGTAATTTTTTTCAGCTTAATTTTGAAGCAAGTTGTTTTGTTGCTAAAGTAGATGACAGTTGGTTATGGTACAAAAGACTACGTCACATCAATTTTGACAATATAGTAAAGATAAGCAATGTAACGATAGTAAGAGACCTCCCTAGTATTGCAAAACTAGTTGATACAATATGTAGGGAATGTGTGATGGAAAAACATGTAAGGAATTCATTTAGAAGCAAGCATAATTTGGTAGAGAACAAATTACATACAAACTTATGTGGACCAACTCAAACAAGATCATACTATGGTGAAAGGTAATTTATTTTGTTTGTTGATGATTATTCTAGAATGATGTTGGTTGCATTCTTAAGAGATAAATCTAAAGCATTTGAGAAATTCAAGATATTCAATGCTAAAGTTGAAAATGAGTTTGGATTAAAGATAAATGTCTGGGATCAGATAGAGGAGGAGAATTCACCTCTGACATATTTTATGATTATTGCAAAGAACATGGGATAAAGAGACAGCTACGTGCACCTAGAACCCCTCAGCAGAATGGAATTGTAGAAAGAAGAAATAGGATCATACTTGACACAACACGCACTATCATAATTGAAGGAAAAGTTGCACACACCTATTGGAGAGATGCAGTCAATACTGTAGTCTATACTATCGACATAATTCAATTAAGGCCAGGCACAGACAAGACACCTTATGAGCTATGGTTTGGGAATGTACCTACCATAAAATACTTCAGAATCTTTGGAAGCAAGTGTTATATCAAGAGAGATGAAGGTATTGGGAAGTTTGATGCAAGAAGTGATGAAGGTATTTTTCTTGGTTACTCTACTAAAAGAAAAGCTTATATATGTTTTAACTTAAGATTGAAGAAGATCATTGAAAGTGCACATGTAAAGACTGATGAAAATTTTGTGATTCAAGAGAGATATCATGATTATGCACCTATGATTGAAGAAGAACCTAGACCTACCAGTAGAGAAGTAGTTGTTGAAGAAATGTTTGATAGCATTGATGTATTATTCAATGATCCTGAAACAAGTGAAGAATAAACACATAAGATAGATGAGAGAGCCACACCTAATATTCCAAAATTCACATCTAGATACCATTCAAAAGAATATATCATTGGAGATCAGAACAACAAAGTCATAACAAGATCAAAATGAAAAAGTTCAACAGTTGATGAAGCGGTATGTTTACTTTCACAAATTGAACCTTTAAGTGTTGAAGATGCATGTAATGATTCAGATTTGCATGAAGCAATGAAAGAAGAATTAGATCAGATAGTTAAGAATGATACATGGGAACCGGTTCCCAAGCCTAGTGATAAAAATGTGATTGGAACCAAGTGGATATTCAGAAACAAGATGAATGAAGATGGAACAATAGTAAGAAACAAAGCAAGACTAGTATGTAAAGGATATGCACAGAGATAAGGAATTGATTATTCTGATACATTTTCCCCTGTAAGCAGATTGGAAGCCATAAAGTTATTTCTAGCCTATGAAACATTCAAAGACTTTAAAGTATATCAAATGGATGTCAAGTCAGCATTCTTGAATGGAGAGTTGAAGAAAGAAGTCTACATAGACCAGCTTGAAGAATTTAGTTTATCATACAAACCAGATATGGTATGAAGACTAAAGAAAGCCCTCTATGGACTTAAGAAAACCCCTAGAGCATGGTATGAAAGACTATATGGTTACTTAAAAAATATCAGATTCAAGTAAGGAGCAATCGATTGTAACTTATTTATAAGAGAGACACCTGCTGGATTATTACTAGTTTCTATTTTTGTTGATGACATTATTTTTGGTGGTAGTGACAAGCTTAGTGTAGATTTTTCTAAAGAGATGTAGAGAGAATTTCAAATGAGAATGATTGGACCTATCAAATAATTTTGGGGATTGAATGTGCAGTAGACAGGCAAAGGTATTTTCATTAATCAATGTAAGTATGTAAAAGAAATATTAAAGAAGTTCAAGATGGATGATTGCAAGCCAGTAAGTACCCCTATGATAACAGGAAGAAATCTTTCAAAAGAAGATAACTCTACAGTAGTAGAAAAAACCCTATATAATTCTATGATTGGTAAACTCATATATCTTACTCAATCTAGACCTGATATTTCTAATGCAGTTGGTATTGTTGGAGGATTTGCAGCTGAACCTAAACAAAGTCATCTTATGGTAGTAAAGAGGATATTTAGATATTTGAAAGGAACTATAGAGTATGGTTTATGGTATCCTAATTCAGAGAATGTAGAACTTCATGTGTATACAGATGCAGATTGGGTAGGTTGCATTGATGATAAAAAGAGCACCTCAGGGGGAACAATATTTCTTGGAGATAGACTAGTTACTTGGACATGCAAGAAGTAGAATTATATTTCTCAGTCTACAACAAAAGAAGAGTATGTAGCAGCAGCATTAAATTGTTCTACAATTGTGTGGATCAAGTAGATTATAAAGGATTTTGGAATCCAGATTGATTATCCTATTATTATTCATTGTGACAACACTAGCACTATCAATATGTCAAAGAACCCTGTGATGCATGCAAAGACAAAACACATTGAGATAAAATATCACTTCCTAAGAGAAAAATTTGTAGAGAAAGAAGTAAAATTGGATTATGTGGGCACAAAAGAACAGTTAGTAGACATTTTCACAAAGCCTTTTCCGAAGGATACATTTGAGTATCTCAGGGAGAAGCTAGGAGTAATTCCCTTCCCTGGATCTGATTAGAGTTTGTAGTAGTGTATCAGTCCTCAGTGAATGATGAATGGTTGACTACTCTACTTTATGATTAGTACCTGTGCTTAATTATTTTTGTCACCCTTTTCCATTGATGTCAAAGAGGGAGTATATATATAGTCATGAGAAACAAACAATTGATCTATTCTAAGGAGGAATATGAAGTAAGGGGGAGTATATAGCCAGATAATGTAGCGGCATATATTCAGAGCATTCAACAGTAGATGGAGAAATCATTTTTGAGAGAGTTGTTGTTGAGGAAATGGAGAATGTTACAAAATAATTGTATGTTGGGATTGGTGGTGTTTTTCATTCCATATGTTTCCATCAATGCCAAAGGGGGAGATTGTTGGAGATTTGCTAGCAAGCCAGTGTTGACTATATGTTTGTCATTGATGACAACATATGGTAAGAAGTGTGTGTTTTAGTTCTATGAAGAGAGCTTTGAACATATGTTGTATGGATATGTTATCATGATGACATCATAGACACAAAGGTTGATCTAAGTACAGACAGTTGAGTAGTTATTTGTAATAGTAGTGTTCTTGATAGTGTTACAAGTAGAGTTTTTTATGTGATTCTCAGTATGGTTATGTTGGAGCCTTGCACATTTATATTTGTGTTGTAGACATCTTTGTGAAGCTATGTCCATGGATGCAGAGTTATTTGTGATGTACAAGTTGAGTTATGATGTTTCTATTTGCCAGTTATAGTTTTTGGAGTTTATCTGATTGAGCCGACAGTGTTTATATTATTTCAGCAATTGCACCTATCATTTTGATATGTGTATTTGGTTTCATGTTTGGTTATGAGTTAAGAATGTTTGGTTAAGAGAACATAATGTATTTCAGCTGATAAGTAAAGTTTCATTTAATTTGGTGGAGCCGACAGTGTGAAGCGATGCATCTACTCATATTGAGTTGCATGGTCCTTTTTGTGTTGTGTGCTTGGTTTAGCCATTGGAGATGTTGTTGAAGATTTGTAATGTTTCTCTAATATGATTTCAAGAAGGTTCTAATAGGATAAATTGATTATGTCTTTTGGAGAAGACTACTTATAGCTCGTCAATTGTGATTGCTTGAAGAAGTGTAGAAAGAAAATGAAGTGAAGAAAAGAGCATAGCAGAAAGTGTGAAGTATTGGGCCAGTAAAGCTATATGTGAAGAAGCAGAGAGTGTATGCTATCCATTGGAACTGATCAAGATAGTAGGTCTAATTCATAGTTCACCAAGATCCAAATATAGTGTGTATCTATTGTGCAGAAGGTTGCAACCTTCACCATTTGAGTAGTGTGCTCTTGAACAATGTGTCCTCACCCCTAACAGGGTTATTCATACAAAAATCCTAATAGGGTCTGACCTTTGATCAGGTCATTGTACTTCATGCATTGTAAAGATCAACTCATAACATGGTTGTAAGATCTTCTAACAAGGATCATCATACTCTAGTGCAGTTTATAGTGGGTACTAATTCCCACAGGGGTTCTTACCTATTTGGGTTTCCCTATAACCAAAATTATGGTGTTGTGTTAAGTGTTATCTTATTGTGTATGTGCTTAATGTTATTTTGTACTTAATTGGATAAAGAATTGAATCTTGTAGATAACTGATTCACACCCCCCCCCCCTTCTTAGTTATCTCTTGGTACTATTCCTAACAATGGATTTATTTGATTATTTCCTTCATGCCCCACTAACCAACAAGTATTGTCTTCTTATTACTTGAAATTGTTTGGGTATGTGGGGTAACCATGTTCATTTACCATATCTTCACCCTAAGATCTCATGGTTTCATCCTTATTAACATCAATACTTTAACCCACTCCTAGGAAAACAAGCTAATTGATAGGTATATACATATTCAAATAAACATTGATGGCAATTATTGGTAAAATGGAATAAATATTTATTTTGTCACATATAAAAGAAGGTTACCAGTCATCACTCCCATGTCAAATTTTATATTTGAAGGATTTTTCTACCACTGACATCATCCTCTTATTATGTCACCTAATATTTAATGAGATGTGATTTATGAAATTATTCCTCCCCCTAAGTTCATAGTATTATATCGTACACGTTTTATTATTCAAATTTTGGCACATTTAAAGGTATGAATGTGAAACTACTCTCAACACATGTCAAATCCAATATATTAGTCAATTGTAAATAATTTTTGGGGCTCCACTCTAGGAATTCCATCTCATTTTTCACTTCCACATGAGTGAAACAAAACTCTGATTTCTTTTTAGAATTAAAAGTGTTTGCACAGATTTTTTTCTTGTGGATTTTTAATGACATGTACTAGGAAGTTATTTTCATTGCATTAGTGAGTCATCCTTATGCTATTTTTGCATGTAAAAGTTCTTTCAAATTTCAAATGTGGCATCTATATTACACATGTTTTGGGTGGCTATTATTAGTATATTTAAGAGTTTTGTGATGCAGAGCCCTCTACTATCCCCTAAGGGAACCCAGCTCAACTTGAGGATTCTAAAAGTGTCTTGGAACTCATTCAAGGAGTTAGTCTCAACTCAAGGATCAAACAGAGTGCTCTAAATTTAGACAACCAACACCTCAGACATTTTGAAAAAACTCACTTCCTCTAACCTCTTATCCAAACTTCTCTGGACACCATACATCCACTCAAGGATCCCAATCTAGGCCTTCTCCCAATGCACCTAGAGCCTCCAAGTCATCAAATCTTCAAATAGGTCATCCACATTTTTTCTAACTCCATATAACATCTTATCATGCTCCATATGCCATGTTTCATTAACCCACCAAGTTTTGTTAATTGATCTCCCACACAACTCACACCACTAGCCCTTTAGGCTTGTAGCCTTCACCAATCACCAATCTGCCTTTTATCCCAATCTTTTGAAACAACTCTAGAAACTAATTAGTGTTTTAGATACCCTTGTAGATTCTCTAAATCCTCTGAAATTCTCAAATTATACTCCTTTGGACCATCTAGTAGATCCAACAAACTAGTAGTCACCAAATAGGCCTAATTGAACCCCATTTACAAAGCATATTGTAAATGTAGTTAATCCATGAACCCCAAAGCATTAAATAGTCTTTCATAAGGTTTCAAAACACAAGATTTGAAAGTTTATAAGGCTTCACCATATATCCATTCATATAGCCACCAAACCCTTATTTCTAGGGTCACACAACTAGGATCTACTCAAAATAAACTTCACAACCATCTCCATATCAATCCAAGGGTTCTAACACATCATTATGGATAAAAAAATCTATATTCCATCATCAAATGCATGTAATCTTAAGGTAAAATACTTCCCAAGTGACTGGTGCCTAGATAGACTCTCCATCAATCAGCAAGCTCCATCAACTACTGATCTTCAAACATGACTCCTCCATATCACTTCATTAAAACAATCATGTACAAGAATATAATAAAAAATTATACCTCTCCCACCAATCAGAGTCACCATAGGGGTGGGGGAGTTAGTTCATTTTAAAGGGACTTCAAATCCAAACACTGTCACAACTAGAAATCTAGGCACAGTCAGGGATACCAATTAATTCCCTTGCCTTGTTAACAGTTAAAATAAATAAATAAATGCATGACCATGTAAATAACACCAAGGTAGATGATCTCAAATTAGAATATAATCATAAGCACATCACCAAAAAATTTTGAAGGCACTACTAGGGCTGATTGTACCCACGAGACAGTTTAACAGAATGTAGAGAAATTATTGTTTATTGATTGAAAACATTACAATGATCCTTATTTACATGCCCCACTCCACATCTCATCCCCAAACTTGTGGATCCACATTTATAAAGACTCTAACTCCCAAAAACCAACTACAACCTCTAACAACTAACTCCAAACTGTTTGTGAACAGTGCCCAAACCAACTGTTTCAATAAGACACGACTAATATATGTTGTCAAGTTGACAACCAATATTGTCAACTCGACAACATGAACTTAAAACCCCTTTCAAGACTTTTCTAAAGGTTTAAAACATAACCTTTACAATATTTACTCACCCTTTAACCCTTATGAGCCTTATAGGCCATAGTTGCATTAAAATGCAACTTTACAACTTTTAGGATCTTTTGCACATTTAAGTGCAATTACATAGTCTAATGGCTTAAATGGACATATAAAAAACCTAGATGGCCTTATAGGTTATTAAAATTTACATAAGTCCTTGGATCACTCAAGTGACCCCAAGGTTACATCACTATCCGTTATGACATTCAATGGCTTACATTTCATCTTTTGTTTATCAAATGATCCAAAATCAAAACATGATAAAATAACAAGAAATGACCAATCATGGTCCAGTACAATGCAAAGTGACCTTAGATGGTCTTGTTCCATCACCCAAGGATCCTCAATGACCCTGGTGTATTTCCCTTGCTCTGGAGTTGACCTTGGTACTCCTGCACCACTTTGTATTTTTGGGCATTATTGATACATGTTCTTCTTCTTGGACTTGCATTCATGGAAAACTCTCCACTTAACAATATGATTTGAGTGCCTATAGAAGGTTGGTAAGGATGAATCTATGGCCCTTTTCTCAACTCTTAGTGATGAATATTTTTTTCTTAGGATGATTGGCAAGAAACAAAGGACATTTGGGTGGTCACTGCTGAAAATGTCGCAGCGCCACACTCTCTAAAGCTAATTTCACCCTCTCAAGTAGTATCAGTGTTCATAAAAAATAAGAATCGGTTCAAGAACAAGCATTAATAGAGAGTTTAATTGCAAAATATATTAGAAATGATTTCTAAGAGGGTTTTCAATTACCAACTACAATTCATAGATATGAATTTTTTAAAGGGGATAACTTAATTTGTTAATATGACTTGTTCAGAGGGGATGCCCTAAATTAATTTGTTAATAGTAAACAGAAGGTTCATTTCCCAACACAATCAAATTATACAAGCATAAGATTTTAGAAAATATTTATGCTACTTATATTCACAGTCAGAACTGAATAGGATACAATAAATGTTACAGATAATGTGGCAATGAATGAAGATTCCTATTAGAAGAATGGGTGAGGCTGCCAGTGAGCACATCAAACTAATTTTCTAAAAATATTCAATTATCAGTCCTCTTTCAACGTAAAGAGATGAAAGAGTATGTATATTACATAAAAGTTACAAAACAAGAAGACGAAGGTGTACAATTCATGTCCTAAACCATTTATCTAACAACTAACTGCATGTCTTGACATTAAACATTTCATTCCATGGCCAAAGAAGTTCATGCATATAGATTTGATAATGTTGTGAGGCGCACATGAGGGATTTGTACAAAGTCATGCACGGTGGCACATGATGAAACAAAGACTAGTATGGGATCATGTGTGGTGATGCAAAATGATACCAGATGTTGCACATTCTATGAGAAGAGCACATGAATTCTCAAGACTTGTAAGGTGTGCTCAATGTTCCCAGAGGCTTACATGGTAGCACTCCAATCAATAATAGAAACTTGAAAACCAGAAGAAAATACACAAGGCAAGTACATATAACCTAATTATGACACGTTTACACTTGCTCCATTGTATCTTGAATAATGGGCCCAAAGGTAACCCGATCCCACCTAACTTTTTCACCATAAATGCCTTCTATTTCTACCTCATACACAGCTACATATACTTAATAAAAATGAAGATTAACCATTTCTAAAATTTCTCCACCTCCTTTAGCCATTTGTTTACTACTGTTCTACATCCATAATTGAAAGGAAGTCACCTTGTGAAGGCAATTTCACTTCGCTTTGACTTGAACAACATCAAAATAATGTAAGCCTTATTAGCCTGGCACAGAATCTGGCCATGTAAAAGAAGACAATTACCAAGAGAGTTTACAACCAAGATTAAAACAATAAACCATAAAGTGAGAAACAAGTTATTGGGCTCAAAAAGAATAGTCAACAAAAATTTAATTTTGTCATTTGTATAGAATAGGTATGCAATGCTCAAAGATCTAAGAGTATAATGTTGGAAGGTAAGGCCACATGTGATTAAATATTATAATGTCCCCTACTAATGATTGCATGTTTAACATGTATAATTGTAAATTATTATGCAATTTGTATCTAAGTTACATTAAGGGTAGTTGATTTATTCTTAATACAAGGGTGAATGTTATATTGAACCAAGTCCTTACTTTTTTACTAATCTATAATAGAGAATGGGGAAATTTTACTGTCATAGGACTCTTGACACCACCTCCATAATTAGTATGTTTCGATTACCTAATGTAATTGATTCATTAACAATGATTATAGAGCATTCTTATACAAATATATAAATATATAAATATATATAAATATATATATATATATATATACACACACACACACACACACACATATATATATCTATGTCACAATGAAGCTAAGCTTACATTATAATTCATTAAAATATTCACTAGTTATGTATTTAAATTTGGCCTTATTAATCTACAGTAATTGACACAATAAAACTGATGATAATTTGAATTCAAAGTGGATGGATCGTACTTACAACTACAATGAGATGTCTAATTCCTTACTCAACCCTCCTATCTATGTTGAAGTAAGGGATTCCACCGTAATTTTTATTTAGGATTAGAATTAGTTCTCTTTTTCCTTTTTTCTTTCTCTGTTATTCATTGTTTATTTCCAATGATTATATAAATATGATTGTATGTTGGTCGATTCCCAATGGAGTGGAAAATTTCTTATTCTTATATTGCCAAAAATGAAAGTTTGGCATCCTTTGGCATTTGGGAGACACTTCGCTTCATTATCCCATTTGGACTTACATTCTAACCAAACATATTCATTATGCCATTGATTTATGATGATTTTTCATTATTGTGCCAAATAAGAAGTCGATTAGTATTTGTTAGATAACAATATCAATTACTACGCTTGTTTGGTTATCGATAACTATCCTTCTCATAATATTATCAATTATTGGGATGTTGTGTTTATGATGAAGATATAATTGTATTCAACCTTAACATGAAGCAAGTGTAATGATCAAAGAGCCAAATAAACACCTACCTCTTCTTTTGTAAACTTTCCATCATCAAAGATCCATCCACAAAGCTCGGTGCTATCAAACTTCTTAACTCCTTTACCTTTCCAATAATTTTTCTCCTTTATTTCTCCAAATTCTCTATATGGTCAAGTAGAGGAATGGCTTGACCTTCTAAATAATATGTTGAAGCAACTAAAGGATCAAATGAGTGAGAAATTTTCTCTATCCTTTACACACAATCCTTAGTCTTCTTTGCAATATCATCAGTAAATTTAGATACACTCAACAAAAGGACTTATAATTGTTACCACCTTTATTTAGAGAAGCTTGAATATTTTTGACACTTATTTCCAACAATGCTCTATCATAATCTAATGTATTTTTTAACTCATTGAATCTTCTATCACCAATTTCTCTTCTCAACTTAAGTTTAGTAGGTTTTTCAGATGATTCAAATTGTGATCTTACCATGCCATTTAGGTTCTTGAAGGTGTTGGAGGGGCTTTCCGCAACATCTCTTACAAATGTTGTTACTAACTTATCAATAATTTTAGATGCCTCCTCCATAAAATTTGTCTCTTAGAGGTAGTTCCTCTCCATTTCTTCTCTTTCTTCTGCTTCAACAACTTGAGAAAATTTTATCTTTTGTAGGCGAAAAAGTATAGATTAATCAACTAGCCCTTTAGGAATATGTATATCATCATCCATTCTTTCAATATTTACATATCTCCTCACTAATTTTCTAGTGTCTCTTTCTTCCATAACTCCTTTTCCCTTGCCAATAATGTCAACCTTTCTATCAATTTGGGTATTTGGATCTTCTATTATCAAAGGCATCATTATTTTTAGAGCTTGGATATCCTCTATCTATTCACTTGTTTCAGGTTATTTCTCAGTGTGGACCTTCTTATAAGTTGTCTATTTTGTATGTTGTGATTTCCTACCAAATACCTTCAACAAAAAATAGACATTTTCAGTCAATCAAGAGACATCATCAAAATGATCATACAAAAGCATCATCACATATGACCAAATTAAGAAATACCAATAGTGATGCAAGCACGGGCCTTGGAAGATCTTCAAGATAGTGATCCAAGAAGGAATAGTCAAATAGTAAGCATGCCATCAAATGATCATGCAATTATTAAATCCATAATGCCCTAGCTTCATGAGATCCAATAGTAAATAAAAATGCAAGGATCTAGCAATAATGCCCTAGTGTTAAACCTACATCCGTAACATATCATTTTTTGTCACAACTAAAGAGTTCTCACCACGAGAAAATAAAGTGACCATTTGCTATCAAAACCATATGTGTTGATATAAACATTAAGTACAACATGTCCAATTTTTTTTTAGATATGCACATTAAGGATAATGTTAGATAATACAAGGGAATTTGATTAAAATAAGGAGACAATCATTAGATTTTTGTCTAACTTTCAAAGAGAAGTGATGAAAAATGTTATTGTCCATGCAAGAGTTGTAACAGCTTAAAGAAAAGAAGAATCAAAATCAAAACAACAAAGAGACATTGTAGGGAGAATGGTCACATTGAAGTGGGGTTTGATTATCATTGATTGGTAAGTCATTTTCTATATTGTTTTCATAATTAATATACATATGAACCATGGAAGGAGTTTTGATTATCACATTGAAGGGGGGTTTGATTATCATCATTTTTATATAGGTCAATCTCCTTAGTGTAGTACGTGATATGGACCACCACATCTCAGAGGAACATGGGGGTGTGAATATAGAGTAACATGGAGATGTGAGTATTGAAGCTGAAGATCATGATCCCATGGTAGATGATGATCATGCGCTAGAAAAAAAAAATTGAAGATGATGGTATGAATGCATTGACCCTTGACACATTTGGTACTGGTGTTGTTGTTGTTGTTGGTGATGATGATAATTATTATGATGAGGATTTCATTAACATCATCCATGATATACCTCTACTTGAGAAGGTGAACATGACCCTTTATGAAGGCTCCCAATCTACTCTTCTCTCTGCTATATTGTTGTTGGTGAATTTGAAGGTTATGAATGCTTTATCCAACATAGAAATGTCACATATGCTAAGGTTTGTCATATACAACATTATAGTCTATAAAAGGTGAAACATGTACTATTAAGATTGATTATATTAACGACTTATATTTTTTGTTGTATATTGATAGGTGAGTTTCTGTTATTGCCATCAAATGTTCTCCCTCGCTCGTATCAAGAATTATGTGCCACTACAAAATATATTAGAATGGAGTATCAAGCAATAGATGTGTGTCTCAAAGATCATGTTATTTATCATAAAGAACATGAATATACAATAGAATGCCTTGAATGTCATATGAGAAGATATCAAGATAATCAAATGGCAAAAAAGTTTCCTTGCAAGGTTCTTTGTTACATCCCCATTATTCTGTGTCTGAAATGATTATTCAGGTACAGTAGCTTGGCACAATTTATTGATTACCATGCACACAACAGGAGTCAAGATGAGATTATTCGAATGCCCATGGATGGTTCATCATTTATGGACATAGAGGAAAAGTGGCCACACTTTAAAGAAGAACCTCTAAATCTCAGGCTTTCTCCGACAGTAGACGATGTCAATCCATTTGGAGAGATGAGATCTATTTACTCGGCGTGGCCTATTTTTGTTAGCAACAATAACCTTCCTCCATGGATATCAATAAAGAGGGAGCACATTATGTTAGCAATAATTTTTCCAGGTATTTTATTATTTTATAGTTATCTACTTGTAATTATAAGTCTTGGAGGGAAATGGCCACAATAATTATCTGAAATTGTTTTAATTCAACTAGGTAAGTACCAAGTGAAAGATATGAATGTATATATTGCGCCTCTTATCGATGATTTGTTGGTGTTATGGAATGGTTTCACTATGTATGACATCTCTAGACCAATTGGACAAAGATAATTTTAATTCCATGCAGTTCTTATGTGGACAATTCATGACGCCCCAAGGTTGACACATTTCTATGGTATGTTATGGTGAATTCTAGTTGTATGTGATAATTCTAATTCTAAAAAATAACATATTTAATCAAATTGTATCGTTATCTTGTAGGTCTTCAAACAAAGGGAAAATGTGCATGTCCAATGTGTGGTCCAAAGATGAAATCTCGTCATTCGAAAAGTTTAAGAAAGCAGGTGCTTGATGAGTATAGGAGCTTCCTCCATAGAAATCATAAGTATCAAAGTGTGGAAAAACATCTTTTCAATGGGAAATAAGAGACTACATCAAAGCCCCGAAGAATGAAACCTCACCTATGGCGGTTGGAATATAATAGAATTTGAGGTAATATCATTCCACCTAATGGTTTATGTTTGAAAATTATATATTTTGATTGTGTTTTGTTGGCTAATTCTGTAGTTGATGATCGGGAAGGTCATGAAGGCATCACTGACCACCTTCCAAAGGTTCTAAAATGTTATCCCAAATAATTTAGTAGGATTCCCTACTATGAGTAGCTATAAATTGTGCATTTGTTTGATACTATGCATATTGGAAAGAATGTAATAGAGACACTGTGGAAAATATTGGATGGAAGGCATAACAAATAAAAACTTGGCAAAATTTGTAGTGACATTCATGATTCCAATCATGCAATGAAAAATATCATTCAATCAAATAGAAATGGAGACCGGATTAATGAAAGTGCCCTTCCTTGGTTATTAACAGAGAAACAAAGTAATGCCATAAAAGAAGTCATACGAAAAAATTGATTTCCTACAGGATTTGTTGTGAATATAAGCAATCTCATATCAAAGAAGAGTGATTTTGGGTCAGGAAAGAAAATGCATGATTGACATACCTTCATCAAGGTAAATCACAGTCTTTTGTATTTACAATATATTCGTGTATCTGCATTCAATTTTCATTGTATGAAATGATCATTTGATAATTTTTGCAATATGTGCTACCCCTATCACTCCCAAAGAACTTCAAAAATAATATCAAACAAGTGATATATGATCTTGGAAAATACATGAGGTAAGTAGTGATATTTGTTCAATATATCAAACGAGTAATATATTGTAAAGTATCGTATTTATATATATTTGTTTCTTGGATCCCTTGTAGGTGGTTGTCATCTAAAGAAATCCATAAAGAAGATATAAAATATTGGAAGAAAAGAATTTTTCTACTAATGTGTGAAATTCAAAAGTGTTTACCTTCAACTTTTTTCAATGGACAAGAACACTTCCTCATACACCAAGTTGAGGAGATTGAATTATGTGGACTTGCATTGGCTAAGTCAATGTGGATGGTTGAGAGGCACTTAAAATTTTTGAAGGGTTTGGTTCGATAAAGAGTGCATCCCAAGGGTTCTATGGTATACCAGATGATGGTGTACATTACTCAATATCTTCCTAATCTTGCAACAAAGACCCATATAGATTGCATTTGGGATCTCGACTCCATTAAAAAATTTGAAGGGGAGTACTTGGTGGGGAACGATAGATTTAGGAAAGTGAAAGGTAATAAATTATGAGATGTTATTGTAGCTAATTAATTCTTAATCTTCAAAATAAATCTATTGTAAGTCATCTATTTACTTTTGTACAGTTGCTAAAGAGTGGGATGCACTACATTTATTTATTGCAAATAATCTAGATTGGATGACGGTATAAATTGAACGATTTCAACATTATGGTCATAGATTAAAATGGGAATCCATGTCTTCATTGGTTATACAAGCTCATTATAATGGAGATCCTAATGTTACACAAAAGGAAATAGATTTAGCATATGGTTTAAGAGATCTCTAGGTACTTATAAATTTATTAATCAACCGTATGTTTTTCAACTCATGATGCAATAATTTATACATGTTTGACATTATTGTAGCTGAAACACCACAAGGATGTGTTATGAAATGGTTATAAATGTTGCATCAAAAATTTGGATGACACAAAGAGAACTTGTGATTCTGGGATAAGTGTAGTCTTCCAGGTGACTAATATTTCATCTAGAAATAACTTACATCTTCGAGAGTCTCTAAATCGATACTGTGGCATTTTGGTTGATATAATTAACTGTGAATTTAATTCCTTCAAATTAGTTCTCTTAATTGTGAAATGGTACAGACTACGACTCAATAAAAATGATCATGATAGAACTGTTATTGAACATGACAATGGATTTCTAATGATTAATACAAGGTTGTTCTTCCAAGCCAATGTGAGCAAGTATTTTACTCAAATGTTCCACATAAACCGAGTTGGTCATTTGTTGTTAGACATGATCCAAGAGGAAGGCTGATAAAGTTTAATGTGATGGAAGAAGAATATTCCAAGCAAGAGGAAGAAGTGGAAGATGATGTAGATGATGATCATGATCGAGAGTTAGTCGAAGAAGAAGATGAAGAATAAGAAGACGATGATGTTTCTGTTGATCATGATGATGAGGATGAGGATGAGGATGATGATGATGATGATGATGATGATGATGACAATGATAGCGGTGGTGATGATGTCATTGATGATGATGATGATCTTGATGATGAGATGGATGAAGAAGAATATCAATGACATGAATGAAATGTACAATTATGTGTTCAATGCCTATGCTATTCAATATTGAGTTCTTGATAGATCAATGACATAAGACAATTGATTTACATATGCAGAAACCTGAACCCCTTTCACGAGCATCCCACACAGTCTCATGGATTTTGAACTATAAGTCAATACACCCCATAAAGATTAATGTATTTTACCATTTGTAAAATATCTCTCTCATTGCCACCTGTCTCTCTCATTTCATGGAGTGCAGGCACCAGCGAATAGGTATTTGTCAGATTTCTCTTCCTCAAGTGAGTAAAATGTAGGAAGGGAAGAAGAAAGTGAGACATTTAGTATGTCTAAATCAAGGAGATCGACTCGAGGTCAAAAGATTAGAAAGAAATTCAATAAATGCATTGAATTTTTCCTTGCTCAAGGGGGGTTGTGTTCTTATGATGATGAGAGAAAAGGTGACTCTGAGGTTCCCTTTAGGTACAAACATCTACATAAACAATGGGTCCCCGATGAACTTCCTCCAATAAACACTATTTTTTGTGTTAGAGAGAGGATATATCGCATAACATTGTCTTTATTACATGGTTTGGGCCTATTTTCCATGGATGGCAGAAAGGTCTCTTAAAAAAAAGTTGTCAAATTGATGGAGTATGTTAGACCTTGTTATGATTATAGTAGTTGGATGCATATTGTTAGATATTAAAAAAAGTATGTGTAGGTATGCACTTGTGGTAAATTATATACAACAAAAAGTCAGTTAACAAATTAAAATTGTAGCTATATACATTGATGGAAGGCCAAAAGCATCAGGGAATATTGCAGGTTTTATAAACAGTACATGACCTACGTCAACTACGAAGCAACCCAATTGCATATTTGAGGCACACGAGGGAAATCATGTATTTGTATGTGCGATCAAATTGATACATGGAGCCAAAGAGATTCTTAATTATTATAATTTTAATCGCATAGATACAAAAAAATCCACTATCATGGATGAGGTGGTACACACTATGCACCATTTAAAATTGTTTAAAAATTAAAAAACTATCCCTTCTTTTAATTGAATCATTCTAATAAATGTCTATTATTCAACGCAACTTAGAATAAGAACACATGTTTTAACATGTCTCAATGATTTTTTTTGAAATACAGGCTATAGTATGGATCAATAGCCACGCGATACATACAACGATGATGGTTCTCATGGGACTTCTTATTCCCGATAGGTAAAACTCATTGTTGTTGTACAAATGTACATACAAGAAAAATGTTAATGCATATTTTTGTTATGCTTTATTCTTCACTACTATTTTGGATTGCATTTAAATAAAGTGCTAATAATATTGTTCTCGCAAATGAGTGTTGATCAGAAAAAGGGAAAGGAACAAGTAGTCCATGAGGAGCCGTAGGATGAGCAAAATCTATTCATTGTTAATTTTGCATCAAACGTTCATCTTGTGATTGAATTGCAAAAGGTCCTTTGTGCACTATTAAGAGAGTTAACTTGATTGGCAAAGATTTGACCTCAGACTCCTCAAATACAGATGAGAGAGGATGAGTTGATTCACCTGGTTCATACTTATACAGTAAGTATTAATGTAGTTTTAAATTATAAAAAAAGTTCAATAAATCAAGTTGGTCACATGTGCATATACCTTCTCTGGTCAACTCTTATATGCATACATGAAGGCTGATCAACTCCAATCTCCTATTTGTATCTATATGTTATCAAAACTGTTCCATTGAGAATCTTGTCTACTTGAGACTTTTCAATTGGTAAAGAAATTGTGAAAGAAATTAGCATTTGAATTTTTATTCATTGGTTGTGTGATTAGAGAATACTTTGCATGATTGCATTCCCCAAATCATTACTGGAAAATTTTTGAACATATCTAAATGGAATACTTTTTCTTTTGTCCCTTTTTTATTTCCTATGTCTGTGCTTGGTGATAGGATTTTGAACATTGTTGACAAAGTGTGTTTCTTTTTTATTATTATTTGATTGATCCTCTCACATTTCCTTGCTTTGTCAATTCCATTGTCCCAATCAATTTTTGTTGTGTTTTTATTAGGGTCCATGTTTTTGATTGTGGGGTTCTACATTATTTGTTTCTCTTGATAAATTAGGCCTTGAATTTGAATTTTTGTTCACTGTTTTATTTCAGCTTGATATTTCATTCATTTTTCATATACACAAAGACTACACATGTTGATAAAAAAATGAGCTATTTGATTTAGATTTACTATTCATGATTGTAAATGGTCAATATTTTTGATGGTACTCCTTGGTGTAATCCATTTAAAAATAATCATGTTTCTATGGCTATGATAAATGTCCCTTTGTGTTGAGAAAATTAGACTTGAGAAAATGGTTTTTTAGTGTCTGTATCTGCAAGTTGCAAAAAAATCATCCTTATTCCACCAACATTCTAGTCAATGTATAAGTAACAAGTCATTCCATTCAAGAAAGACCATATCTGACAATATCAACCTAGAACAAAATAAGGAGTATGTAGAATTTAGTGTATGCAGAATTAGTTTTGCAAAATTGGCCATGTTGATGATGATTATGAAGAAGATTTGAAAATGTTGCACCAATCTGAATTGGATCAATCATAATTTTCAAATCTTCTTCATCAATCACCATCATCCATTTGGTGATGATCCTATGCAGTTCCACATAGACATGAAATGTTCCTTAGAAAACTTTTAATCTCACAACAACTGAGAAACATAAATGTAGGCATCATGGTCATAATTCTTCAGAGATACAACATAATTGAGTGGTATAACCAGACAATGCAATGTAAACAGTACTCCTCTGGTTCTAAGTTGACATTGTAGGATCCAAAAACCATAGATAATGATAGCTTTTGGAACCTATCTTGATTGGTTTTTAGATCCTACAATGTCAACTTAGAACTGGAGGAGTAGTGGTTGCATTGCATCATCTAGGTATACACTCAATTATGTTGTATCTCCAAAGAATTATGACCATGTGTGATGCCTACATTTATGTTTCTCAGCTATTGTATCCCAAAACCACTTATGACCTCGTATAACCTTTTATGATCCTTAAGACTACATCTTAGAGCTCTTAAAGTGTCGTAAGGGGTCATAACATGCTCCTAGGAGGAGCCATATGAGCTTCCACCTTCACGTGGTTGGCCCTGTTAAGTAGAGAATGTTAAACTATTCTCGAAACAAAGAGAAACTTAATATTTTAAGATCTCACTCCATGCACAATATATATATATATATATATATATATATATATATATATATATATATATATATATATATTAAAAATACAACATACCATCCTAATTATGATGGTCATCAGAGAATGATCGACAATAGAGCACTGGACACGACGACTATCTGTCGGAATGCTCTAACAGGAAGTTGTCATTTGTACAGTACTTCTATCACATGGTCATTGTAATTGTGACACCCATAATAAGTCCCAACGGTGTTTTGACCACCTTTGACCATGTTACAACATAAATCAAATTATGACCGATAGCAAAGCACTCAAGATGAATGCTATCTATAAGAACTATCTGATGGGCAGTCGTCGCTTATACAACATTGTCGTCACATGGACGTTGTAATTGTGACAATAATAATATGTCCCAATGGTATTTTGAACATCTCTGACCATGTTGGTAGACCCTTTTACCCTGCATATTGTGATGGTGTGTGTCTTTGCAATTACAACGAACATCCTAGTCATCGGTGCTATCGACACCAAAATTGCAATGGTGGTTATTGTCACTTGGTCGATGGTTTGGTGTCAGAATTGTGACAGATAGCTGTCAGAAAAAGGACTCAAATGTACTAGTGTTGGGAAAGACCCCCAAATCCAAGAAATTAAAAGTCACTTCAAGGGTGGAAGTAGATCCTAAAATAGAGAATTGGTTTGCACAAATAGCTAAATCACTCACTGAAGATGAAATTCAAGAGCCCACAACTACTGATTTTGAGGTGGCATAGGTACATCTTGGGGTAGCAATTAGAGATGTAGATAATTATCATTTCAAAGTTTCTGTAGAGAAGATTTTAAATAGTTCATGGAAAGATGGTAAGGATAAAAAGGAGTTAAAAGTAATGGTTGAATACATCAATGTTGTTTGTGTATGCAGCCAATTTCTCAAGAGTCGACGTCCTTTGATCCCAAGTCCCCAGTCAACAAAAAGTTCCTCAATTAAATTCATCGCAAAAAAATGCTAGTAGGAGTATTTGATGAACAACTGGAAAGTATAATCCAACAGGAAAAGAAATATATCACTGAATGAAAGGAATTTTATACTGATACAATTTCTATCGTAGGAGAAATGGAAACACAAGTCTTATCCTAGGAGAAGGAAGAAATGAAATGGACTAATGTATCACTCCAAATGTATGAAATCCAAAAATATGGAGTTATTAAATTCCTATCAGAAAAGCCCTTTAAAAATATTGATGAAAATGTCTTGTACGCTTGCAAAAAGAACATAGAATGGAGAAACTCAATGCTAAAACAAGGGAAAGAAGAGTTTTCTAAAATTGGAAAGGATTTAAATGATCTCACTCAATCTCTTCTGAGTGATCTCCATTGTAATAATGTGATGTATGTCAAGGAAGATGACAAAATAATTCAGGATGTTAACATCGTGCTCAAAACATTAAAAGTAGAAATTGAAGAATTGAAAGAAGAAAAGACTCTGGTAGTATAAGATTTATCAAAGGTGACACAAGCAGAATCCTTTATTTACGTATGTTCAAGCCATCTATCGGTGTGAGTGATGAAGATCGTAGAGATAAAGAGGGAGAAAGAAGTATGTAGACAATGGATATCCCACATCAACATTTTGAATGTTCAAGCAATCCAAGAATTCATTAATGCCTACAACAAATGGAAGGTGAGATGTACCCCTCAGGTTCAACAAGCTCAATCCACCGGATCAAGAAAAAAAGTGGAGCCTTAGCCACATCGCCACATTTTAATGTTTAATTGCATAAATATTTAGTGATCCTTTTTGGTAGTTAATTTTTGGGGGGTAGTTCCTAAGTTTAGTTATTCTAAACTTGAGTTAAGGGATCTCGAGAAATTAATTTTTTGGTGATGTAAAATACTATATATATTTGATCATAAGATCGACAAAGGGTTAACAATTTTTACCAACTGACAATTACATTATGGTTTTAATGATGTTTTCTAAGGATACTTTTGATCTTTGAATGAAAAGATAAATAGTATTCTAGTGATTTCAGATCTATGCATTTGAAAGTTTGAAATGAGATTTATGTGGGATTTTTATTTTGAATGATTAGGATCTATCTTTCTTTAGATTGCATCTCAAAATGTATTGTGTTTATTGAATGATCTATTGAAAAGGATTAAATATTTTTTATTCATAATTCATAGGATTTGTGAATATTGTGATAAAAATACATAGATAAAGTCACAATTTTATATTCATTGCATGGTGATGGAATGGATATTAGTTAAAGCCTTTATACTTTCTGGTTAAAAGTATATATGAATGATTAGTTTAGTTTTTTCATTGAAGATCATTCAAGGGAGCAGAACCTATTAAAAAATTTAGAGAGAAATCGTTTATGATTTACCCAACTATCGCTATAGATTTGTACTTTAAAATTAAAGGGCTAGACTCAAATTACCATACTTATAAAAAATGGAAAAATCTATTAGATAATAACTAGCTATAAAAATTTTAAGGTATATTAAATGGATGTAGAATCATCATTTTTGAATGGAAAACTTGGGGAAGAAGCGTATGTAGAGAAACCAAAAGATTTCAAGCTTTCAAAAGAACTTGATATGGTATACAGATTAAAGAAGGATCTCTATGGATTGAAATGGGCACCTAGGGCCTAGTATGCAAGATTGGACATATATCTAATACAACAAAAATTCAAGAAAGAAACGTTTGATAGTGATCTCTATTTTAGAATAGAATGTCACAATGTTAATTGTGGAATTTTATGTTGATGAATTTTATTTTTTTGGGGCGGAGAGATAAATGTGCAAATAGTTTGCTGCATAAATTTATAAAGAATTTGAGATGTCCATGATAGGTGAGTTCACATTTTTTCTTGACTTACAAGTTATTCAAACTAATGATTGCATATTTATTTCTCAAAATAAATATGTAAAGGAAATGTTAACAAAATTTGGTATGGATGATTGTAAACATGTTGCAACTCTTATGATTGTTGGTTGCAATCTTAGAAAGGATGATGAGTCTTTGGAAGTAGATTAGACAAAGTATAGATCAATTATTGGTGGATTTCTATATTTAATTGCTTCTAGACCAGATATTATGTAAGTTATGTGTTTGGTTTCCAAATTTCAAGCTAAACCAAAAGTTAGTCATGAGAAAGCTATGAAAAGTATTTTTAGATACTTAAGGGGAACAAAGGATTATGAATTATGGTGCAAAAGAGAAGGAAACTTTAATTTATGGGCCTTTACTAAAAAAAATTGGGCAGTATGTATTGATAACAAGAGAATCACTTGTTACAAGTGCAATAAATATTTACAAAAATTTGGTTATGCATTCAAGAACAAAGTATATATTAATCAGATATCATTTTCTAAGAGAAAAAATTGTTTGAAAGGAAGTAAGACTGGAGTATATTCCCACCAAGGAACAAATTGAAAACATACTTATGAAAGCCTTACTAAAAGATACTTTTGAGTTTCTCCAAGAGAATCTTGGTTTATTATCCCTCCTTCTAACTAAGAAAATGTGTTTGGTGCATGTATTCAAAAAGTGCCTTTTGGACTAATGTGTGTGGCTATTCTCAAGGAGAGAGGCGAAATGAAAGCTTTTGGTCTTTACCCTTGATGAAAAATTAGGAGAAAGATAAAGAAAATGTTTATTACAATAAGTGGGAGTTGATTTTTTTAAGGTGGTTATTTTCTATTAATGACAAAGGGGGAGATTGTTAGAAATATATAATTGATTATCTATTGTCATTGATGTTAAACATAATTCTCCAAAGGAGTTTAAGTTTGTGCTCACTCAAGCTTTTTGGTCTGAGAGTTTTCTTTTCTTGGAGATGTGGGTTTGTGTACTGAACCTTCAAAATAGTGGAAGACGTGTATGTATCTTGTATGATTTCAAAATAATGGAAGGAAAGCATGTATCATGTATGGTTTTGAAATAGTGGAAGAAATGTATGTATTATGTAATCACATTAAGATGGTGGTTTACATTGTTTCTATGTTATACTGTAATACCTCTCCTATGGTGATACTTAGACTTTTCTGATTTGGACATTTTATTATTATTATGGTCAAGACTATACATTTACATTTATGTGTTGTGGATGATGACATGATGAATATGCTCATTTATGGTTAGTAATTACATGTTTATGAGATTAGAAAATTATCTATTTTTATATGGATCTAACCCAATTATTTGAATCTAACCACTATCATGATGTTTTATGTTTCATGGATGTGTTTGATGTGTTTTTCATGACTCCAGGACGAAGTCGTAGTTACTCACTTAGTTGAGGTCCACACGATGTATCGATCCTGGTCATCTGCTTGCATATATCTGATTTGTATCTCCATATGTATATATATGTATCTCTTCTTGGTGATGCAGGATTGCAGGTACCGGGTGTCATCTCCACCTGGCTTCATAGGTCTGAGCGATCCCTCAAAATCCTCGATCGTTGTTGTTGTTACGGAGGTATCACCAGGTCCATAGGAAGAAACTTCACCTTTGATCCTTTTATCCTTAGGTGGGAAGTGTCGAGTCAGTCCCTTGTGTGAATGTCTTATGTGGTTTTGTAGTTGATGGAATTGTGGATCTTGTAGCTAGTTCTTACCTTCGTGATATGTTCAATTCTGTTAGTAGATCATGGATGTAGATTATTGTTCATTTGAGGGTATGATTTAGTAGCGTATCTCATTAGGAGTGATTTTGAGTGCAATTAAATCATGTGGTTTAATACCCATGATAAGGATTAATTTTATGGTATTTTAATGTCTAAGGAAATATTAATAGAAAAAAAAAGGGGTTTTAAATAATAGTGGTAAAATTCTAACCTATGTTAGTGGCTACTTAATATATACATATATATTTTAGAATGGGGATTAAGGTATGAATAAACAATATAGTTTATAATAATGTTATTCTAATGTTTAACATTAATAATAATGTACCTTATTTATGGTATTATTTTATAATACTAATAACGACAAAGAGTCTATAGCAATAAAAATAATAATATGTTTTATAATAATAATATTATGCTTGTAATAATATTTATAATAATAATAATATATATACACATAGGCATATGGGTGCACACATATGCATATGCATACATATATTTATATATAATTATTACCATGTAATTATTTATTATATTAATAAATAATTAGATCAATTAGCGGTATGGTAAATAGGATTATCCTATTACCATAGTTAAATAATTTAATAAATTGTTTTAAGATTATAATATTTATTTTAATATCCTTAAATTTAGGGACTTAGATTATAGTTTATTTATCCCTTTTTAGGAATGAGTTTTCAAAACCATCTCTTTAACGGATGGATAGTTGAGATGGTTGCACCGGTTGGATTACCTGTGCAACCACCTCCTCCATCCTATTTACAGGAAAGATTTCCTATGTAAAAGGAGTTGGGAGAAGAGTTGATTGGGAGAAGAGGATTATTATTATTATTGTAGAAAATTTATCCTATGAGTTTGGCATTTGGATTGTTACAGGTAGAGGCTGGAAGATTGCAAGCAAAGGGATTCAAAGGAGTGTTGGAAACACTGGAGAGGGTTTGATCTTCCTTCTTCTCCAACTGGTCTTCGTAGGACTCTAGGTTGGAATCCATCCTGAGAAGTAGATTTATTTTGTAGAATGAATGTAAAATCTAGATTTCTTGAAAAGTTTCTGTATATTGTACTATGGTTGCAAAATATATATATGCATTATTGTAGTATTATTATCTTGTGTATATGAATGATCTATTACTTGATGAGATTATGATTGTTTACCTTTTTGTTTAGAATCAAAAACTATATATATATATGTTTTATTTTCTATGTATTTGAAATGTGTTTGTGGAAAGTTATTTTACGAATGTTTGTATGTTCACTATGGTGAAACCTCCCTGGGAGGGTAGAAGTGGTTTTGATCTTGTAGGATAGTGTATTTTACTGTCATTGGATGTATTATGAATGCTTCCAGATTTTAGAACTTTTGTTGCAACCTTACTGTTTCATGTCTATTTATGTGCCACCTTTCTTTTCCCAGATCTAGAATATATTTGTTAGATAGATAGGGAGGATTGATGGGCCATTTCTGAAGGGAAACTGGGAGATCTCAAATGGGTCATGCTCATATTAGGCAACCTTAGTCCCCATAATGCCCAGTTTTACCCGCAAGACAAAGTTGACAGTCATTCTCTGCAGTTCCAGTCGGTTCAGTGTGTTAACCGAGCTAGGTCGGTAGTGTGTTAATAGAGCTAGGTCAGTAATGTGTCAACCAAGCTAGGTCGGTAATGTGTCAACCGAGTTAGGTCGGTAATGTGTGAACCGAGCTAGGTTGGTAGTGTGTTAACCGAGCTAGGTCGGTAGTGTGCTAACCGAGGCAGCTCGGTTTAGTGTTAACTGGGCCAGGTCAGTAGTGTGTCAACCGAGCAATACTGTGTCAACCGACTAGTCTAGTATAAACTGATAGAGCTAGTATAAACCAAGGAAAATAGGATTCAGACTTTATACATTTATACAATTATAACATTTAAGTATAAGTTTACGTACTTTAATTTCTTAACGTACTTTAATTTCTTATACTTTAAGTTATACTTGTATAAAGGGATTAGGTACCCTTTGAATCCATTGGAATAGGTTTCAGGTTCCTAGGAGTTAAGTTGTAACTTTTAAATTTTAGATTTTTAATTAAATCAGACTTAGTCAATTTGCAGGATTAGCCAAGTTTTAGGTATAGAAAGAAATTTTGTATAAACCTGAAGATTGTTCATTCCTTGTTTAGTGGAGATTATTTTCAGTACATTTAGATGCCTTTATTGAGATGGAATGTTTGTAAGGAGCAGTTTAGGGTTTAGAGTCTTCTAAGAGGATCAAGACATTTTAAACATTCTTAAACGTACCTAATTTCTCTAAACATACATAACTATCCTATTATTTTCAATTCTTTGTAGTAGTTCTCAAATGTGTTTATAATATGCTTTTACTATGTGCATGATGTGATTGCAATATGTGGTTTGAGGGTAGAAAACCTAACGACACGTAGTGAGTGGCTCTCAGTGCGGGGCCAGGGCCCTAAGTGGCTAGAACCAGGATAACCGACTGAAGAGTTATTTAACAAGTGAAAACCTAATTAAACTTATGGGAATGGGTTAAAATATTAAAAAGATTAAATATGCCTCGCCCATGCCATTAGCGCTAGTAAAGGCTATGGATGGGAGTGGGAGAAGGTACCTATGCGTAGGTACGATCGAATGACGCTTGTCAGTACGAAAGGCATTCGATCCCGCATGTGCCTACTTGGGGGCCGGGGCCTAGAGTGGCTAGTACCAGGACAACCCAAGGGGTGAGGGCTATGCGATGACACTCACTTAGGTTTTTGCTTAGAGTTTCTACCAAGCCTTAGAACCTTTTGGGAAAGATCTATACTTTGACTCTCTTTTCATTTGCTATTTTGCGAAAGATTACCCAACCCTAGGTTTGGCCTAGCTATTCCTTCTTTGTGGACCTTGGTGTTTATCTCCTAGCACGGGGGAGTGGGTCTTATAGGTATCCACATGGTTGGGTGGTAAACATTTTTATCGAGGTATCTTTTGCAGATACAGTGCTTGAAGATTCATGCTTGCTTATGTACCAGTTTTGAAGAATGAAGGCCTTGTGATTATATTTCATGATGCAAAATCTTGTTACCTCTTATGAGGAGTTGAATGCAATGTAATCAGTAATGTATTTCAAAATGATGTAATTGGAATGGGTAGACTTAGGAAGAAGGGAAAAGGGAAATGTGAACTTTATGTTTAAGATGTATGTTGGGAAAGAAAGAAAGATTTTGAAAAATTCCAAGTTATGTAGTATGTTTTTATTATTGTTGTTTAAGTGAAGCTTTTGAAAAATAAAATGTAGTATATTTGTAATGTATCAAATGAGTTAGATAAATTCTATTTGATTTAAAAGTTATGATGTTCATAAAAGATTCTTAGGAATATAGATGGTGTTAAGAAGGAAAAAAAAAAAAAAATTGAAATGAAAGTACTTTGTATTTCATAAAGAATCTTCTAATGATATGATGTAATTTTATTGAGAAGTTATCTTGTTGTTAGTTTAATTATGAACTTAAATGAATCATGGATTTAATAAGAAGGGAACCTAGGAGGAATCTAAGTTTAAGTTTTGATTACATAACTCTTTTCAAAGTTCAAAATTTTTCATAAATTTTTACTTAGGTTTTCTTTTGTTAAGAGAATCTTTGTTCTCTTCCCTGGTTCCCTTGCGGGGCATGACATATACTCTTATATCTAGAAATTTGTGAGGCCTGGATGCCTATAGTTCAGTTGCAGTGGTATTGTGTTGCAAATAGTTAGCAGTTTTATAGTTGCAGTGATTTGTACTTTTTGGAGTGTTTTAAGTTCCATAAATTGGGGTTGAAGATGTGTTTCTACTCATATAGATGGATTCAAGCTTTGGTCTTTGTTATGGCATCCTCTAGTGATCATGAATGTTTTCTTGGTGTTTCAGAGACTATGTCATGAAGTCTTGCAGTTCTTTTTCCAATTTTTGTTCCGATCCAGCTATATGTTGTGTTGACTTCTAACATGGCTTCTATTGTGGCATGTGGATCTCTCAATAACATGCTTGAATTATCTTTAGTTGTTTCTCTAATTTTTGAAGATCTATCATTGGGCAATGTGTAGCCTATTCTTGGTATTTCTTTCTCATGAGATGGACCATGCTTTTAGATTTAGGTTTGGGTGTTATATTTATTATTTATTAAATGGTCAGATTTCAGTCCAATTTTTGTACTTGATTATTATCTCGTATTTGGATGGGTTCATGCTATATGGGACCTATGTATTTAATGTTTATCTCTTATCCCTTTTGGTCCTTAGTTCGTAAGTTTTTGGCATAGGAATTAATTTGCATGTTGATATTGCCTTGACCGATATGAAACTTATTTGTAATATATTTTGGTTTGGTCAAACTTTTTGTAATCTCAAATGATCTATCATGTATATATGAACTATTGGTGCTTTAAAAAATCAAGTGTAAGGTGTAAATAAAGTGAAGGGTATGAACCAGTTCAAAAATCAACAAAGGATATTTTACTGACAATGGTGGAGAAGGAATGACAGTAATAGTTTGTTCTTAGAGTAAACGTTGTTTTGCAAATTAGTTGCATTATCAAGAGAATTGATCTTTATTTACTTTTGAAGAGGAGTAAGTACTTTTAGATAGTGATTGTTGGGTACTTCAGTTTGTCACTGTATCTTTCTACTTTGGAAGTAATCCTATGTATGCAATTCCAAAGTAATGAGCTCCTATTTTTACTATAAAGCAGTGAGCCTTCTCATTTATATTCATTGTTGTATTGGTAGTGTTGTCCAAATTTTGAGCTATTACAATAGAGCTCTTTTTTTGCAATTGGAGTCGCCGCCAAGACCCAAAGCCATAGATCAACATTAGTCGAGTTTGGGTTTTAGCAAATTGATTTACTTACTAAATCATAGCTATGTGGTAAATCATTTAGCATGCTGCATTTCCTAAACCTCCATTTAGGTGTAAATATGGCTTATGTCTCACATTTTGGGTACATTGTTACGCTTAGGATTCGATTGGGTAAGTAGCCAAGTCCTATTTCATTGTATCTGATGTTTTCAAGCCAAGTTCAAGATTTGCATGTTTCGATTGGATTTTTTGGAGTCTCACAGTGGCAGATTAAAGCAAGGAAAAAGTCCTTGGAAAGAAATGTTGACAATGGAAATACATCCCAGGGACAACCAGAAAATTATTACAAGCCCTTGTGAATAGTCAATAATATTAAAGACACTTTTCAAATTTTGCCTAAAAGGTACTTTCTATCTGAGATTTTCACTCTCCTAGTGCAATTTTTGAGAAGTCTCTAAGCATAGAAATTAAGAAAGAATGAGCCTTGTGAAAGCACATATCAGCCTTAGAAAGCACGAGAAAGATGTTTTTAACATAAAAAAATCAATTGATGGGCTAAGTTGTTGAATTCAAGAAATGATCTTTGCAGATGCCTAGCTTTGGGATTTGTAGTATATGCATGCGACTCCTTAAGGTATTATTTCAATGATATTTTTTCATTCATCTAAGGCATAAAATGAATTTTGATAATTTGAGAGATATGAATGCGTGAATAAAGAAAAGAATAAGTTTAGTATGGGTGCCTAAGGTTGATGTTCAGGAATATGGGTAAAAAAATGCATAGTTATATGGGAGTTTTAGTGTTATATTGCAATCTCTGATGGTTACACCCATAGTTTGAAATATTGTTATCGGAAACTTATCACCGAGGGCAAAACAAAATAGTGGGAGATGTCGGAGATAAGTTGGGAACTTATCGATGAACTTCTCGGGAACTTAAAAAATGGCTTAAATTTAATTAGAAATGCATTTTTTTTGCAAAATTCAATAAGGAGATTCATCTAATGAGTTAGTAAATGAGTAAACAAACCAAACAAGCTGATCTAGATATATATAAATGTAAATATGTATCAAAATTCCATCCTCATGTGGAATGCTAATGGCTGGTAGCCATCGTATGATAGTCTAAACTCTGAAGAAAACTAAAAATAAAAAATTGTATTTGTAAAACTATAAGCAAATACATATGCCAAGTACAATATCAAACTAGTCTACATCTTCCTCTTCCCCTTCCTAGTAGCTCTAGTAAAAACTAAGGGAGTGGGAGGGGGTCTAGCCCTAGTAGTCTTTTGTGGCTGTGCCACCTCCCTCTATACAACTAGCTATGACTGGACCTCCACCCTAGATGTAGATGGTGTTGACACTAGCAATGACTCCTCATCATATGTTTCCTCCTCACTCTCAGTGCTCTCATGATCGTCCTCCTAGATGTCATCCAATCCTATTGTGAATCCATCCTCCTCCATAGCCTACCTCTCCAAATCATAGATGTCATCTTTTGTGAACAATGGAGGTTTCTCTTGTGATGTCCAATCACAGTACATATCTATGTCATCCAAATCAAGTGGCCCTGCTGGTGGTAACTCTACCTCTCATATGCGTAACTTAAGGTTATATTGCACATAAACAAAAATTGTAGCTAAAGTAAATAGAAATCATAGGATCATAATGAGTCAAATCATAGAATGTATGTAAGATAAAGATCCATAAGACATCAAATCATAAATGTATGTAAGATGAAGATCCATGAAACATATGTCTATCAGTATCTGTAAGATCCATAAAACTAAATCGTTTCATAGTATGAATTTGTGATGCTTGATCATTGATCAATGCCAAATGTCAAAGTCTTCATAACTAGATCTTAGGTAGTCTTTCTTGGTGGCTATTTTCAAGTCCCTAGGTCCTTCAAATGAGGTTTGAATGATTTTGGCCTATTGGGAAGTCATGTCTGTCTAGGATTTGGGTGAGACCTAAGGTAAGTTTGTCATAGAGATGGGGTCGGAACCAAGTGATTTGTGATAAAATGAGTTAAAACCCTTTGAGAATCCTTTTCCCAGCTTCAGTTTGACCTTAGAAAGCCATGATGGATTGTGGGAGGTAACCCCGCTAAAGGCTTGTTGAATCCTAAAATTTGGTTTAAGTCTAGAATTTTTTGAAAACCCCCAAAATCTAGAATCTGCATCTTAACTCCTATGAAGTTGGAACCTACCTCAAACATCTTGAAGTATATATATTTTATAATTTATAAAAATATAACTTAAAGTATAAGAAATTAAATAAATCAAACTTATACTTAAATGTTATATTTGTATAAACTTACAAAAAATGGGAAAGGCAAAAAAAAAATTGAAAATATTTGTATTTTTTTAAAATTTGACTTGACTTTTTAGCTATCTGCCGATTCATGCCGATAAATCATGATAAGTAATCAACTTATCTCCATCTTATCACCGATATATCGGTGATAAGTTGAGCCGGTGATAACTATACAAGTTTTATCACTGCGCAGAACTTATCATGATAAGTTCACTTATCGCTGATAAGTCTATGATAATTTGATCTATGGTTACACCAATGCTCCAAGTAAATATAGAAAGTGGTGCAAGATCACTTTCCCATGTGTTATAACTGAAAAAGAACTTAGAAAGAGAAAATCAAAGGTGTTAAAGGTATTCCTGAGTAGAGTTCAGGAAATGAAAGTAATGGGTACCTGTAGTGCGGGATGTATAGTTCTCATGTGAAAATTCTAAAAGTTGAATAGAGTGTCATTGAATGGGTGCATTAAAGCTCAGATTGAGTTTTTCTCTACCGGTTAAAGGTATAGAAGGTTGTAAGAAAGAAAAGAAATATAAGTTTCTCCCATGGAAAAGATCCAATGCTAAGTTCGGGAAAGGATGTTTCTAATTGGATATTTTTTGATCCCCAAGTTTAAAGAACCATTACAATTTAAAAATTCCAAACTAAAAAAGCTGACCTACCACACTTATTGGCACCAATGTTCAAGTGGAGTTAAGCTGAAGGAAAGCCTAGAATTTAATTTTGGTTCATAGAAGATATTGAATTAAGGAGAAATGGTCACAAACACTCACATGCCTAAACTAGAAATGAACAGCTAAGGCCAACTTGATCTCCAACGACTCTATGCATAGCTCATAAACTAACATATTGAGACAAGTGTTTGGTATAATGTCTATAAGAGTGCAACAAAAATGGTGCTAAGGTATCCTGGTTATGATCACTTGGAGAAATTTAGTGGAAAGAATTAGGTGATACAAATCTCAGTCATTTCAACTGGAGAAATTTGCATGCCAAGTTACTCATAGATTGATTGCATCCAATCACATAGAAGCTAAAAGAAAGTCGCTTGGTAGAGGCGGCTGATTTTCATGTAGTAGTTCAAGCTCTAGAATTTATTAGAGAGTGTATAGATCGCTTCGATTCAAATAGAAAACAAATAAAGATGCCAGATGGACAAGTGCTCTTGAATATTGATAGAGATACCATGGAAAATTTCTTTTGTATCCCATAGAGAGACACCTATAATGAGTATGATTTTTATGTCCCTGCATTTATACTTAATGAGAATAAATCTAGATGGCGAGGGGTGATGGCTTCAGACTGGTTCTAGACAAGAAGGAGTGTATAGACAAGGGTTCCCAAAACCTTACACAGTGATAACCTAAAGCATGAAATTGTGGACAACCTCATCCTTCTTTATAGAAAAAAGGGAAGTGAGTAGGCTCTGGAACTAGTTGAGCATTACTTCTTCCTCGTCTAGTCTTTGTGTGCATAAAATAGTTATGTCAACTTGACAAGGGTTGTGGTAGAGAGATTGAGCTTAGAGCTCTCATTTGTAAAAGTCACCAACATCTTCTAGATGTCCTCTTTCCTGATCTATGTATTGGCTACAACTCAGATATGGTCGGTGTTTCCTCATATCCAATACTATGATGAGTCTACCTAGGTACATGGTTTCTACCCATGCTTGCCTCTACACCAGAGCCACACTTATTTCATGGAAGTAAATGATGCATTCACAATGAGACCATGTAGAGAGCTTCAAGGATTCCTAGAAAGAATATTTTCTCTTGAAGCTATCAAAGTGATTAAATAATTCAGGGAATACTACATTTAGTTCCCAACCTTCTCTTATCTTAGAATAGTAGGTTTTGATGATGCACCCCTGAAGCTGTCTAGCTATCTAGAGGACAAACTAGTGATGATAGAATTATGTCAAAAATTCTAGAAGTAAATGTCCTTCACAATAGTGTACAAAAATCTAGCATATCTATCCCCATCAAGATAGGATCATATTCCAATGCTTCCAACTTATTCACTAAGAATCTGGTTAAAGCAACCCTAGTTAAGTACCCATTCCAAAAATATGATGTTATCAAGATGCATTATGATTATGCTGACTGTGTAGAGGACCATTTGAAGCTTGGGTTGTCATATAGGCATGCATCAAATGTTGATGACTTTTGGGAAAATTGCAAGGTTGACTTGGAGGTTAGGGACCGTTACTGGTCATGCCTAATAGCAAAGAAAATAAAGACATACAACATCCAGATTAATGTTGAGGGAGTTCAAGAGGATGGGAGTTTTATGAGACCTTGGAAATATGATGAACAAATAAAGGTTACTCCCATCAATTCAAATCCATATACAGGCCTAGAACTAATAGGCTTGGATGGCTTGATGGGAGGTATCCTCCAAAGGACTCATGAATGGGTGAATGGAAGAAGTTTGGAAAAAAGAGGACTAGCACACCTCGCAGAGGGGGAACTCAAGCCCAATAGAAAACTAGTCCACTACTACTTATTTTGCTTTCATAGCACCTAGTGCACCCCTAGGATCTACTTAAACTTTGGGAGGAGGTGACCAACCACCTAAGAAATAATTGAAAGTCACTACATCCTATGGAGGAGTATCTCTTCCAAATCTACCTTCATATTTTAAAATGAAAGATGCAGAGGTTGAGAAGGAGAAGGAGGGAGAAGTAGAACCCAAAGCTCAACATTAGAAAATCAATGTAGAGATGGAGACTCTGAGCTGCCCAATGGACATAGGAAAAATTGATCAACAAATTAAGGTCACTGGAAATGAGGGGAGTAGAGGTAATGAAGCTATATTGATTTATTCTAAAGATAATGATCTTTCTATATTACCTTTTACTAGCAGGAAAACTAGAACTCCTCCTTTAGTAAGGAAGTTGTTTGTTGAAAATGTAGTAAAGCTAGCATCTCCCATTCTTTCTTCCCCTTGTTGGATAGAGAAGACCATTGAGAAGAAGAGAAAGAGAGTGGAAGGAAGTACTCTATCCTAGGTTATGATAGAGCATATTATTAAGAGCCCACCAATGAATAAGGCCAAATAACCTATAGCATTGGCATTACTAGAGACTGGCCCAGCCACAAGTCATGTCACGCTCAAAGGTTCAACTTAAGAGAAGGCAGCAGGGGATTTCAACCAAATGAGAATTGATGACTTTAGTATGAGAAAGGTAGACATAGGTCTTCCAAATCATGATACCACAAAGAGAATGTCAGAATTCTCTAACCAGTTGGTTGGAGAAAAACTTGATCATTTTCAGTTAGATAAGGCTAATCTAAAGAATATGGTGTTGGGGTTGTCCACACTAATTAGGTATTTTCTAAGCTCACTATCTAAATAGCCTGTGGAGAATTCAACAAGCATGGAGGTGTTTGATCCCTCCAAGGTTTATAAAAATGCACTCATCACCTAGATGAACGAATACAAGCACATGGTTCATATTAGTAGACTCTAGGTGGATGATCTTAAAGTGAGAGGTGTGGTGACGATTTAAAAATTAGCCACCAACTACAAAGAATTGTAAAAGATCACAATGATGTCCTCATCAATCTTCAAATTGTTGAGGAGGAGGAGAGGACCTATAAGAAGACTGCCAAGTTAATTAGGGATATTTTTAAGCTCAAACTTAGCATGGCTAGCTATATCACAATAGATCCTAAAGGAAGATGAACCAGTTTAGAATTGGGTATTCTCAATCGATTACAAGAAATAAGTCACTACCAATATAGTTAAAGGCTTGAAACAAACTCTCACGTAGCTAAAGGAAGAGAAGAAACAGATTGAGAAATACATCATAGCTCTACATTACAACTTGTATCAAGGCAAAGGTGAAGAATTGGTCAACCTAGAGCAGATGAAGTGGACTTATCAGAGTTATATTGATATTTTGGATGCTCCAACAGCCTTCCAATCATATCATGTGCATAAACTGAGTGCCATCAATGCCAAATTGACAGTAGTCAGACCGGAGCTCCAAGATTTGCCTGAAACAATTTAGGAAATCATAAAATACCACCTCTTCTACATGAAAAAACATGATGTTGTTGAGATAGATAGAGCTAATGATATTACATGTGCCATGGAAGTGTATGAGAAGACATGACTCAAAACTAAGGAATTTGTGAGATGAATCGATTCCTTTACCTATATGTTCCACTTCTTTCTTCTATTTTATATTCTCTGATGTAATGAATTGACAAGTATCCTCCTCACTCTATGGAGCCTCTTTCATAACTAATTTTTATATGAGAAGAAGAATCATCTCTCCCTCTCAATGTATGAACTATAAATATGATTTTCAAAGTTAATAGAAAGGATCAACATTTTTGGAGTGCATTTTGGCTTCTCCCTATGGCTAAGACCATTGAGTAAGACATGAAGTGTTTTGTATTTCATTTATGTTTGTCATTTTAGTTTAGTTTTTTTTGGTTAATCCCAAATGAATGAATTTTTTTTTTTCTCTATTGGCTACAAAAATGTATCCTTAAGCAAAAAAAAATTTTGGGTGGAGGGAAATATTGAGGCTACTGAGAATAGTCCTCTATAATTAATCTAGTCTTAAAGTTAATTTGTTCATCTTTGTTGAGTTAAGTAGAAGTTAGTTGTTAGTGTAAGGAGTTGGTGTGTAGTTGTAGTTGTGATTGTGCATTAATTTATTGTTAGGAGTATATTAAAGTTAAGGAAGTTTGTTAAAGTTCTGATCCTGGTAAGTTTCCTGTAGCTACAAAAGCTTACTTATCTGCCTCTTTTTCTCTCTGGTTAAGAGAATACCCCTATTTATATTAAAAGGCATCCATTGTATATTAGTTACAGGGAGCTATACCTAGTCAAAATTTAGAGATTGGGTTAATTTATTAATACGAGTTACCCCTTTCAACTATTGATTATGGTGTTGGGTAGCTATTGGGCATGAGTTGGTTTAACTAAATATTACTACCCAATATGTTAACCAATATATTTTTAGCGAATCTACTCTGGAAAAAATATAGATACGGTACCTCATTTTCCCCATCCCGGTGAGCTTGGAGATGTTTACCCAAGAAAAAAATATTTGGAGACTCTATTGAAAAATAAAATATCATATGCCAATAGGTTTTTGGTGACGGTTGAAATTCCTAGCTTAGAATATGAATAGTCACACATTTAGTTGTCCCTTCTGCCATAAGGAACATTAGTGCTACCTCATGAGAACATAATTATGGTTTTGCAACCTAACTTGATATTTTATGATGAGCAAGAAGATTTACTTGGATAGTTGAATACGCTTTCCTCGAAAACAAGAAGAGTCATAGAAGACTGCAGAAGAGATAGTCAAGTCCTTGAACAAGAAGAAGAACTAGCTAACAGATTAGCTATTGCCTTGCAAAGACAAATTCAAAGATAAAGGCAAGTAGAAGCACCAAGGAGAAAAAATTGATTGAACCCCCAGAGAAGTCAATAATTCTGAATAATTATCAATCTAGAGAATAGGAGGTTCATTAGAAGTGCAAGAGAGAGAGGTGAAATTGATTACTTCTATCAAAAATTAGCTAGCACTAACTTTTCTATCCCAAGCGCTATTCAAAAGACTAAAAGCGGGATGGCCTCTCCTCCAAAGACTCAAGGAATTGTGTCCACAACTCTAGGTGGGCTAACTTTACATGAGGTAAGAGTTCATCAAGCTCTAACCTTTCCCCAAGTTCCTTTCACACTACTAGATAGAATGGTCATACTGTGGGGTGTAGCCATTGGAGCTTTGGCTCTGCATCATCACAATCCATTGCCAACAGGGTCAAGGAATAATCTCCCCAAATTCTTGGGAGATGGATCACTCTCACCTGATGAGCACATCATTTCTTTCTCTCCTTCCATGGGAGTCCTAGAAGTCCAACATGAATATGTGGTAGTAAGGATTTTTATAGAATTATTGGTTGGAGGAGTAGTAAAGTAATTCCAACACCATCCTGTCGGCTCCATAAAAAGGTGGGATCCTATTAAACATGAATTTGAAAATGAATTCAAACTCATTGAGGACCAACATGTGCTTCTATTCTGGTTCACACAAATTAAAGAGTCATCCATGCTAATGAGAGACTTCATGGCCAAATTCAACAAAATGGTAAATAAAATTCCAGCCACTAACAAGCCCACAACAGAAAGTCTAAAGTGTTTCTTCCTTAGAGCTATGTCATCTGACATTAGCTTCAACTTAAGAAGAACATGAGTTATGGATTTTAATACAGCTCAGAGCACTGTAATTGAGCTCGAAGATGATCTCATCTCTACTGGGAAATGGAAGAGAGAGATGCAAACTGGTGCAAGTAGCATCAATTCTATGAAAGGCAATACAGAGGCAATGCTTCAGCACCTATCCAATGATATGATTTCCTTGAAAATAAAATTACCTAAAGCTAGCCCTTTAGTCTAAAAGCCTTATCAAGATATTCATTCCTACAAGGATAAATGATGGAAGAACTTTAGCATTACTACTAGCTCCTCAACAACAGATTTCTCTTGAAGCTCCTCCCAAGAGAGGAAATATGTGTGTGTTCCATCTCACAATGGATCATGATGGAGATACCTCCCCATACATGCCTCAATTCAAGAAACTAATGACCACCAATGAACTATCATATAGTACTTGAATAGAGGCAAATTTGAATCACCTCTATTTTAGATGTAAAGATGGATAGATGTGTGGGGGAAATATGAGATCCACTCCTAAATCCAAATACTTGAATGCTTTAATGAATTCTTGCTTGATCACCTTGAGAGCTTGAGAGAGATCTTGATTTCCAAAACTTGATGGTCGCTTCTAGAACTTGATGATGAAAATGAGAGAGGAAGGCCTCCTTTTATAGTGAACTAGGGCACAATCCTCTAGAGGGGCCACCTTGGAGAATTAAATCCCAATTAGGTCCTAACCTTTAGAAAATATAGCTAGATTAAATGCAATTAGAGTATTTACCATTTCGAATCCCAAAATGGCCAACCCAGAGGTGGGAAAACAAATATCCCCGAAACCCGACACCTGAAAATCAAGAAATTTGAAAATTTGAAAGAGGGGGGAAAAATCAAGGTTGGGATTGACCTAGTCAGGTTCGAGCTCGATCTTGACCTAGTCATGTTTGAGCTTGATCCTGACCTAGTCAGGATCAGCCTCGAATTTGACCCTGTGGGCACAGATCTAGTCAGAATCAGGACAGGAGGTCCCAGGGATTCCCGAAGACCTAGAAATGATACCAGAAAGGGACAAAATGCTAGGGATAGACATAAAATCCTATGATGACTATGATGAAGGCTAGAAGGACCTATTTTTAAGTCCTACCTAGAAAATAGAGCCATAGAAGAGGGAAATCAAGGAGAATCCTTGGGATCCTAACCCTAACTTCACCTAAAACAAAGAAGAAAAGAAGTGGAAAGCGGGGAGAAAGCCAGATCAAAGAAAAGATCAATGCAATGCATCCGATATGACCCCAAACCACTTACTTGAATAGCTAAATTCTCTTAACATGGAAGTGCTTCCATTTTAAGATGATACATTAAGCCCCCACTTTAGCAAGAGTATGGACTCGATGCAAACTCTTGGTAAAGGAGAAGAAAGAGAAGATCCAAGTGGATTTGAAATGAGATAGAATAATAGCTATTTAGTGATACTAGCCCCCAGGCTAAGGATTCTAACTCAACATACATGCACGAGGGTGCGAAAAAAAAAAGGACACAAAAAGGGGTTAGTACTAAAACAAACCCAAATCAACTAGCACAAGAAACCTTGCTAAGAAAGATTTCTTATACTAACATCATATTTGGAAAGCTATCATAGAAGCATAAATGTTTACATAAGAAAGACAAGAACAACACTATAAATAACATAGCTTCATGATCCAGTCCTACTAGGATGAAAGCGAAAAGAGAGAAAGGGAAAAGAGTGATTACCTCACCTAGTAAGATGCCCACCTTACCATGAATCACCCTGGAGGGAGAGCCCAAAAGGTTCACCGATAAACTATGCTTTTAATTGCAATGCATCTTCTGATGACTTCTAGAATATCCATAGATCCACCTTCTTGTATTACTATGAATATAAAATGTGTGTATCCTCAGGATTTAGCAACTTATGTGTGTTACCTTCGGAAGATTTAGCATATAGGTGCGTATCTTTTCAGGATTTAGCAACTTATGTGTGTTACCTTCCAAGATTTAGCATATTTGAAATTGGAAATGGGTGTCCCTTTAGAATTTAGCAACCTCTGTGCATTACCTTCAGAGGATTTAGCATATTTGAAAAATTTGAAAAATGTTTGTCTCCTCAGGATTTAGCAACTTATGTGCATTACCTTCAGAAGATTTAGCATATAAATGCATATCTTTTCAGGATTTAGCAAGTTATATGCATTACCTTCCAAGATTTAGCATGTAAAAATAAAAAACTATAGTACAAGGGAGGACCTATATATGCCCCGCTCCTTAATATGGCAAAAACATACTATTTTGACATGTTAAGGAAAGAAAAGAACAAGGATAAAGCCTTCTTCAGCATCAAGACAATATCCACAAAATACACCCAGTCCAGGCCAAGAAGGTCATAGCTCCTATGAGGCCATGGAAGGGATGAATGTAAAGAGATATCATGCAAGAAGTGAAAATAAAGTAACCCTTATGAGGGATAGCACACTATTTAGTTTCCAAGGTGAGATATATATCAACCATGGAAACCCAATGTTAAACAACAAAAGAGGTTTTTATCAAGGACATAGATCCTCAATGCAAACCAAAATTTTCATGTATGATTTCATATCACATAATAGATAGATACTTCTTACCCGAGGAAAGAGGTGCATCCCAGAAAGATAGGAAAGAAGGAGATGGAAACCTTTCCCCCTAAGTGTAGGAACAAAGATGGAAGAGGATACCTACTTCACAATGCAAGAAGATATCCTATTTACAACAATGTACACCATATTCTTAGCGAGGGATATTGACCCCTACATCCAAGAGTATAGATAATCATGAAAAGGATATGTCACTCATGGAAAAGGATCCTCAATGAAAGAGATCTTATCAACAAGACCCCCAACAAAGAGGAGTGCTTTAGATAAAATATCATATTTCAAAAGGCAGGAACAAAGATTCAATCATCAAGCCCCCTACAAGGAAGAGGAAGAGGAATCTTTTAAATGAGGGAAACAACTCCAACACCAAGCAAGGGTGAGAGTTTATAAAGAACATAATTTGCAACATAGAGAAGAAGTGATGACTTAGGACAACAACTTCTAATATAAAAAGGTTATCCATAGTCAAAACATCTATCAGTAAGTTGAAATAATATTGCAATATAAACAAATACCACTAAGCTAAAGGAAAGCAGCTCCCTAGACAAAGAGAAAGAAAGAGGTACCTTGCCCCCCAGAGATAAGGACAAGGGATACCTTTGCAAAACAAATGTCTTAGAAAAGATATCTTGAAAGATTCTATGGATGATTAAAAACATAATGCAAAACCATAAAAAAAAAATAGGAGAGAAAGAATAGCAATTAAGCCCCAATAAAAAGACCTAATGGATCCTAGGAGACTGGATGAAGATACACCTCTTTCCCCCCAGTCATGAGACAAGAGGGGAAGAGCATCTACATTATATCTAAAGCAGGGGAATCCCCTATATCTAAATTATGAAGGAATTGTAAAACTGCAAGAGAATGAGATATAATTCCTAAAGCAACTCTTTCTTTAACATATAACTTGAAATGTTTACAATCAGCAAGTAAATGTTTGTTACTATAATGGAAAGGACATTTGTATTTGTATAAAGCATCGATTAGCATAGGTCTAAATATTTATTTCTTAGAATTCATTATCTCAACATATACCTTCTTAGCCACTTCTTGACGAGTATTAGGGTTATCTAAGATAGGTGTGGGGAGAAGAATGTGAAGAGGAGGATGATGTTTAGCATCACCTACCTAAACTTGAGATTTTGAACACCCAACACCATACATATCTGGTTTAGGGGGTATATGAATTGGAAACCTAATACCATGCTCATTAACCCCAAGCCCTAAACCTTTATAACCTTGTTTAGTCACCATATTATATCTAGTAGTGTACATCTTATGTAAAGCTTCTACAGGAGGTGATTGTTTATCATGTTCATGAGTAAAGGTTGCATAAGGTGGGATAATAGGTTTTGAAGAAGTTTCTTTACCCTTTCCTTTAATATCATTGTGAATCAGAGGAGAAAGTAAATCAAATAAATCTTGCACATCCACATCCTGAACTATAGCTTGAATCCCATCATAAGTATGGGAAGAGCGAGGATGAACAAATGGAGACTTAGGTATCGAATTAGGATTAGGAAGATTAGGATTAGGATTAGGATTGATAGGATTAGGATTAGGAAGAGTAGGAGATGGTGTATCATCTACCAAAGTCTTCACATAATCCAAAAGATTAATAAGGCTACCACATAAATCTTTAATGAAGGTTTTAAATGTAGGCAGACTAGTGTCGGTCATCTTCACAAAAGCATAAGCAAGAGCAAATTGAAGGGTCATCAACATAATGAAATGAAAGATACTCTCATAAACATCATAGGTATTATAAATAGATCCTAAAAGAAGAGTAATAAAGAACATAACTACACACCAAAGCATCTTAACAATCGCCATAGACAATGAAATTCAAGAAATATGTTTGGATTTTATTGATTATATAGATTTTTTTTTTTTTTTTTTGAATTGTAAAATGCAAGAGCATAAAGTAGATCTAATATAAATGCAAGAAAGGATCTAAAATTTAACACAATAGGGCATCTAATTCCACAAAATAAAGGAGAGTAAGTATGTCGGGTTCACCAAAATGAATAGATGTAAAATTGAATCACCTCTATTTTAGATGTAAATATGGATAGATGTGTGGGGGAAATGTGAGATCCACTCCTAAATCCAAATTCCCAAAGGAGAGATCCAATTTGATCAACCAAAAGGCTAATGCATAATCAAATCAGTCTATGAAGAATATGAAAGAGAGAGAGAAACCCTATATTTCCCTATGGTAGAATTGAAGTGTTTAGAATGTGAAATGATTGAAATAAAAATACTAACCTCAAATTAGGGAAGATCTGGAAAATGCCAATTTCTGATGTCTGTGTTCTTTTGGGCAATTTTGCAATTTGTTCTAGACTGGAAATGTCGAGACGGAGAAAACCCAGAAATCTTTTTCGAAGATGAGCTCAGGTCAACTTTGACCCTCATAAAAGGTCAACGGCTAGATTCTTTATTTGAAGGTCAATTCTGACTTTGTTCACAAATCCCAGAAGTTCACTGAAAAGGGTATCCAAATCCGCTCTCAGATCTGAAATCCCGCACCTCTACTTGCAAGAAAAAGAGGATTTTTGTTGTTTGTTTGAGGGGTTTGCCTTGGTCAAACCCCAGTTTGGAATCAACCTTAATATTTAAATTGAAATAGGAATGCTAGCAAATAGTAAAAATGGATCTAACAATGAAGCTATGCAATTCGATAGATATGTAATTATATTTCGAATGTAAACAAGTATATTGATATAAAAGCTTGAAAATAACATCAACAAATGTAAATCAAACCTTCATGATTGTATGCTTGGAATCCACCTTGAGAGAAGAATGAAATGGATCTTGAAGATGAACCAAGGATCTTGAAGGAAGATCACACCATCATGATGGATAGATCTACGGTTTGAATGATGAATCTTGAATGCTTGAATCAAATCCCTTCAATGGCTTGAATTCTTGAATCCTTGATCTTCAATGGAGAAATTGGATGAAGAAGAGGACTTTAATGCTTGAATTAATGCTTGCTTGATCACCTTGAGAGCTTGAGAGAGAACTTGATTGCCAAAACTTGATGGTCGCTTGGAAAACTTGATGATGAAAATGAGAGCGGAAGGCCTCCTTTTATAGTGAACTAGGGCACAATCCTCTAGAGGGGCCGCCTTGGAGAATTAAATCCAAATTAGGTCCTAACCTTTAGAAAATATACCTAGATTAAATGCAATTAGAGGACTTACCATTCCAAAACCCAAAATGGCCAACCTGGAGGCAGGAAAACAAATATCCCCGAAACCCGACACCCAAAAATCAAGGAATTTGAAAATTTGAAAGAGGGGGGAAAAATCAAGGTTGGGACTAACCTAGTCAAGTTTGAGCTTGATCCTGACCTAGTCAGGATCAACCTCAAATTTGACCCTGTGGGCCCAGATCCAGTCAGAATCGGGATAGGAGGTCCTGAGGATGCTTAGAGACCTAGAAATGATACCAGAAAGGAACAAAATGCCAAGTATAGGCATAAAATCCTATGATGATTGTGATGAAGGCTAGGAGGACCTATTTGTAAGTCCTACCTAGAAAATAGAGCCATGGAAGAGGGAAATCAAGGAGAATCCTCAGGATCCTAACCCTAATTTCACCTAGAACAAAGCAGAAAAGAAGTGGAAAGCGGGGAGAAAGCCAGATCAAAGCAAAGATCAATTCAAGGTGTCTGATATGACCCCAACCCACTTACTCAGAGGGATAAATTCTCTTAGCATGGAGGTGCTTCCATTTTAAGATGATACAGTACTCTATTTGGGGACATGGACCTGAACAAAGATGGTGACTCCGTAAATTACTTTTTTGAGTAAGAATCTTATAATGAAGATAGAGGATATTTTTCCATGATTGACGAGTCATATCTAGCTATCTTTTGGAGCCAAAAAGATAAAAATCCAGAGACCTCCATTTTTCAACGAGGAAACACCTTCAAATTATCTTTCTCAAAGAATTTGAATAGGGAGAATTTTGGTCCTCCCGCAAATGTAATTTATGCCAATGAGAAATCATCCTTTGATATAGTTCAATTTTTCAAAGATTCAAGAATCCATGTTTCTCCTCTCAATTATTTAAAGTCTAATCTGATTGAGCTTTAGAGATTAGTAGATTACTCTATTGTGGACAAAAGTGAAATTCACAATTGTATATATTCTACCTTAGTATAACCAATTCATGAAGCAGATGTGAAGTAGAAAGAAGCCCCCACTAATGGAAAAGAATATCAAGAGACATATGTCCTGAATACACGAGTTTTACAGAAACTAGAACCATTCTACATGTCATTATTCATCAAAAAACATAAGCTAATAAATTGCATAATTTACATTGGAGCATCAAACAATGTGATGCCAACGACAGTGGAAAGAACACTTGGTCTTCCCCTCACCAAGATGTTTGGAAGATTTTATTATATGGATGTGAAGTAGGTGCCTTTCATTGGATAGATAAAATATGTGCAAGTTTCTCTAGTCACCCACCCATCAAGGAGACTCAAGCTCACCATCTTGGTGGTGAATATTCCAACAAGCTATGGCATGTTTCTAATCAGGAGTTTTTGCAAATACCTGAGAGCAGAGACACAATTGGATTGGTCTCGTGTGGTGATACTGATTGGCAACAAGAAGTTGAATCTAGAACCTAAAGCCAAAGCTAAGTTCACAGTACTGAAATCAGATGATCCCAAAGTGAAAATCATGTATCAAGCACTCAAATTTGGGAATTATATGTTGTCTACAGATTCCCCTATTCCAAAATAAAAGGCTGAAGATGAAAAAGATGAAAGAATTCAGCTCTTGATGTTGTATTTTGATGGGAGTTGCACATCTATAGGTTTAGAGGTTGATGTGGTGTTGATACAACCAAATCAAGAGATCACGCATCTATCTTATAAAGTATAATTCAAGAATAAAAATTATACTACAGAGTACGAAGCACTCTTTCTTGGCATAGAAGCAACCAAAGAGTGTGGTATTAAAGCTCTAATTTCTAGAGAATTCAATTTACAGTGAAGACTCACCACCTATGAAATTATATAAACAATGTATGGGATGAGATTGAAGAGCTAGATGACTTCCCAATTGAATAAATACCAAGAGGGTGGAACACCAGAGAAGACTCGCTAGCAGTCTCTACTTCCTTACTATTACCTCCTCCAGACTTCAAGGATAAAAGGTACATCATGGAGTTGATAAATCATCTGAACATTCCTGATAATTTAGAAGCTTGGAAAGTGTTCAACGATGATAATAAGCTTTGTCTCTTCGTAGAGAACACTTAAATTTTCATAGAAATATACTTTGAAGGAAATGAGGATCCCTACACAAAACTATTCTCAGATTCAAAGAAAGAATTGTGGCTTGGTGAAATACAACTGAAAGGTAACAAAATTCCTTCTTACCTGGTTCTTTTAGAAAATATCTTCTCTAGGCATTATGAGTACATCAAGAAGAAGAGAGAAGAAAGGGGAAGCACATCAAGTAAATATGAGAGTTTTAACATAGGAAGTGAGTAGAATCCAAACAATGTAAACATTGTAAAGTGCTACAAGAAAGATGAGAAAATTAGGATTCAGGCATTGCTCACCTCCTACCATGATGTGTCTATGTGGTGTTATCATGATATGAAGAACTTCATGGGTGGTAATTTCAAGCACCACACTCCTCTAAAACCTGACACCATTCCTTTCAAATAGAAATAGAGGAATTAAAATCCCAAGGCATTGGACTCCATATTTAGGGGTATTGATAAGAAGTTGAAATCCAGAATCATTTATCCAATCCATCATTCAACCTAGGTGGTGAATATCATGCCCATGTAGAATAAAAACAATGTGATAAGGATCTACATAGACTTTGGGAATTTAACCAGGCATCCTTGAAGGACAAATATGCCCTCCCCAAAATGGACCACATCCTACAAATGGTTGGTGGCTCATAAATGATGTCCATGTTGGAAAGATTCTTTGGTTATAACCAAATCAAAGTGGAAGAAGAGCATCAGTAAAAGATGACATTTACCATGTCGTGGGGCACTTTTGCATACCATAGAATGTCATTTGGCCACATCAATGTTGGAGCCACTTTTCAAATTGAAATGGACTTATCCTTTGGTGATTTAAATAATAAGATCATTGTGATTTATCTGGATGATTTAATGGTGTTCTATAGAAAGAGGGCAGATAACCTTAAAGATCTAGGAAGGATTCTTTAGTGATGCAAGGAACACGAGATCTTACCAAATCCCAAGAAGACCATGTTTTGTGTCATAGAAGGAAGGCTCCCAGGTCACATTGTTTCTCAAGAATGCATTAGGATTAATCCTGAGCACGTTGGAGTAATCCATCAATTTTTTCTTCCATCAAGAAATACTAGTGTTAAATCATTCTATGGTCAGGCAAACTTCCTTAGGAGGTGTGTACTTGACTTCTCTTAGATTACTAAACACCTTGCTGATATGATAAAAGGGAATCAAGTGTTTAAATGGAGCTGAGTAGGGAAGCAAGCCTTCAATGATATCAATGGAAAAATTGCTAATGCTCTAGTTCTCTTGCATCCAAGATTTAAAAAGGATTTCATTATCTATTGCTATGCATCAAAACACACTATGTCTATAATCTTGTTGCAGTAGAATGAAGAATGTTTTCAAGTGCAAATTTCTTTCATTGGTGTAGTCTTGAAGGATCACAAAATGAAGCTCTCTCAAATAGAGAAACACATGTTTGTAGTGGTAAAAGATCTGAAACATTTTATATTTTATAACTTGCATTCTCACAGCACTGTGTTTTTTCTAGAAACAATGGTCAAAAGCATCCTCAAACAACAAGAAATTTGGTGTAATGCTAGGGGAGCATGGGTAACGAAGGTGCAAGAATATGACATTGAACTAAGGCCCACTAAAATAGTCTGAGGGTAGGGACTATGCAAGTAGATAGTGGAAAACTAGGTCAAGGATGAAAAAGAAGAAGAAGACATCCCTCAAGCATTGATGGTGAGCATGCAGGTCCCATGGTTCTTAGACATTGCTTACTTTCTAACTTACAGTCAGTGCCCAGAAGGGATGAGCCCAAACTAGAAAAGGAATTTGAGGTTGAAGGAAGATAAATACATAATCTGGGATGATAGAATATACAAGAAAGCCATAGATGGAACATTCCTTAGGTGTGTATACAAACCTCAGTAGGAGAGATTATTGCTGATGTTTCATGATGAAGCATGTGGTGGCCACTTCTCTTCCACTGTGATGGCTTTCAAAATCCTTAGGCAATGTTACTATTGGCATGGCATCTTCAAGGATGCATAAAATTAGGTTTCCAAATGTAAGAAGTAAAATTTATTTGAGGGAAAACAACAGTTAGTTCCTCTACCCCTTAGGCCAATAGTAATTGAGGACTGCTTTTAGTAATGGGGTATAGATTTTATAGAGCCATTCAATCCTCACTCTAGTGTATGGCACATTTATGTGATAACAAAAAAAAACTACTTCTCCAAGTGGGTAGAAGCTAATGCTACCAAGGAAACAACCACAAATGTGGTATGTGGGTTCCTTAAGAAAAACATACTGGTTAGATCTAGAGTCCCTATGAAAATAGTTGCAGATAATACAACCCACTTTTATTCTGCTGAGTTGGCTCAATTTCTCTACAATTTTGGAATCCATTTGAGCCACTCATTTGATTACTACCCTCAAGGGAATGGGTAGGCTAAGTCCAACAATAAAAACTTAGTGTATATTATGAAGAAACTAGTTGACGAAAATCACAAGAACTGACACAAAAAGCTTCATGAAGTGCTCTAGGTAGACAAATTAACTCCTAAAATTGAAGCTACTCTTCCACTTCCTATGGAGTTGTCTACATGCAAACTCATGACAGCAATTGAAGACTCTCTTTTTCAAGATGGACTGGAAAAAGGAATATTGTACATGAATAAGTTGGAAGAAGAAAGAGAAGAATTGGTAGACCACATCACACAACATCAGCAGCATGTCAATAAAATCTTTGACAAGAGGGATAGACTAAGGAAATTCATGGAAGGTGACCTAGTGTTGCTATGGCATAAAAGGAAAGAATTGAAGGGGATGCACTCGAAGTTTCAATCCCTCTAGAAAGGACCATTCAAGATTGTACAAGCATGTGGGTCTAATACTTTCAAGATCACCAATCAGGACAGTGAAGTTTTTCTATTGTCTTAAAATGGACAGGACCTAAAGATTTATTACTTCTGAGTAAGCACGTTTACTTTCTTTGTACCATATTATTTTAGTTGTTTTTCTGATCCGATGTTTCCTTCTCTTTTCCTTTCCTATTTCCATTTTGGTGTTTCATTGTTTAGGAGTAGATTAGTTGTTTTCCTATTGATTTCCTTGGAAACTAGAAATTCTACGGTTTATTTCTTCGGCATTTGCATGCCTCATCCCCAATTGAAGCTATTTATTGTCCCAATTTTGAACTACTAAAATTGAGCCCCTTTTTGCAATTAGAGTCACTGTCAAGACCCAAAGCCATAGATCGGCATTAGTCAAGTTTGGCTTTTGAAACAATGGGTAACTTACTAAATCATAGCTATATGGGAAATCATTTAGCGTGCTTCATTTCCTAACCCTGCATTTAGTTGTTACTCTAGGTTTTGTCTCATAGTTTGGGTACATGCTTACACTTAGGAGTTGATTCGGTAAGTATCCATGTCTTGTTTAGTTGTATCTAATATTTTCAGGCCAAGTTCAGGATTTACATGTTTTGACTACATTTTTTGGAGTCTCGCAGTGGAAGATTAAAGCAGAGAAGAATTCCTTCAAAAGAAATGTTGACAATGGAAATGCATCCTAGGGAAAACCAAAAAATTATCACGAACCCTTGCAAATAGTCAAAAATATCAAAGACAATTTTAGGATTTGGCCTGTAAAGGTACTTGCTATCTAGGATTTGTATTCTCCCATTACAATTTCTAAAAAATTCTCTAATCATAGTAATTGAGAAAGAATGAGCCTCACAAAACAACATATCAGCCTTAGAAAACATGAGAAAGATGTTTTTAACATCAACAAATCAATCGATGGGCTAAGTTGTTGAATTTGAGAATTGGTCTTTGCACCTGCCTAGCTTCAAGATTTTTAGTATATGAATGCAATTCTTGAAGGTATTTTTTTAATGATATTTTTCATTCGTCTAAGGTATAAAATCATTTTTGATAAGTTGAGGAATAGGAGCACATAGATGAAGAAAAGAATAAGTTGAATATGGGTGCCTATGGTTGACATTTGGGAATATGAGCAAAATAATGCATAGCTACATGGCAGTTGTAGTGTTATACTACAATCTCTGATGGTTAAACCAATACTCTGAGTAAATATAAAAAGTTTTGCAACATCACTTTCCCATGCGTTATAAGTGAAAAAGAACGTAGAAAGAGAAACTCGAAGGTGTTAAAGGTATTCCTAGGTGGAGTCTAGGAAATGAAAGTAATGGGTACCTATAGTACAGGACATGTAGTGCTCATGTGTGAATTTTGAAAGATGACTAGAGTGTCATTGAATTGGTGCATTAAAGATTAGATTGATTTTGTCTCTACCCATGAAAGGTACATAAGGTTGTAAGAAAGAAAAGAAAAGATCCAATGCTGAGTTCAGGAAAGGATGTTTCTCATTGCATATTTTCAAATCCCTAATTTTAAAGAGTTATTTCAATTTGAAAATTTCAAACTAAAAAGGTTGACCTACCACACTTATTGATGTCAACGTTCAAGTGGATTTAAGTTTAAGGAAATCCTAGAATTTAATGTTATTTCATGGAAGATATTGAATTAAGGAGAAACATTCACAAACACTCACATGTTTGAACTCAAAATGAACAACTAAGGCTAACTTGACCTCCAACGTCTCTATGCATAGCTCATAAATTAACATCTTGAGATAAGTGTTTGGTATAATATCTATCAGAGTGCATAAAAAATGGTGCTAAGGTATCATGGCTATGATCACTTGAATGGTCTAGAAAGTGAGTGGAAAGAATTAGGTGATACAAAACTCAGTCATTTCAACTCAAGTGATTTTCATGCCAAATTACTCGTAGATCTATTGTATCCAATCACATAGAAGCTAAAAGAAAGTGGATTGGTAGATGTGGTTAGTTTCCCCATAGCATTTCAAGCTCCAGAATGGATTAGAAAGTGTATAGCTCACTTCAATTCAGATAGAAAATAAATAAAGATTCCAGATGGAAAAGTGCTCCTAAATATTGATAGAATTACCAAGGAAAATTACTTTTGTATCCTGCAAAGAGATGCCTATAACGAGTATGATTTTTCTCTCTCTATATCTACATTTAATGAGAAGAAAGCTAGATGGCAAGGGGTGATGGCTTCAGACTGGTTCCACACAAGGAGTGCACAGACAAGGATGCCTAAAACCTTATACGACACTAACCTGAAGCATGACATTATGGGCATCCTCATCTTTCTTCATAGAGAAAAGGGAAGTGAGGAGGCATTGGTGCTAGCTGAGCATGAATTCTTCCTCATCATGTCCATGTCTGCAAAAAATAGTTATGTAGACTAGACACGGGTTGTGGTAGAGAGATTGAGCTTAGAGCTCTCATTTTCAAAAGGCACCAACATCTTATGGATGTCCTCTATCCTAATCTATGCATCGGCTACAAATTAGATATGGTCAAGGCTTCCTAGGATCCAAGACTATGATGAGTCCACCTAAGTACATGATTTCTACCCATGCTTGCCTCTACACTAGAGCAATGCTTATTTCATGGAAGTAAATGATTCATTCATGATGAGACTATGTAGAGAGCTTCAAGGATGGCCAGAAATAATATTTTCTCCTAAAGCTATCGAAGTGATTAATTAATATGGGGCATACTACATCCAGTTCCCAACCTTCTCTTATCTCATAATAGGAGGTTTTTATGATGCAACCCTAAAGTTTCCTCGCTATCTAGAGGACAAACTGGTGATGATAGAATTGTGTCAGAAAATTCTAGAAGTAAATGTACTTTGTAGAAGTGTACACAAAGTTGTTATATCTTTCCCCATCAAGATAGGGACATATTCTTGTACTTCCAACTCATTTTCTAAGAATATGGTTAAAGTAGCCCTTGCAAAGTACCCACTCTAAAAATATAATGTTAGCAAGCTGCATTATGAGTATTCTAACTATGTAAAGGATCATCTGAAGCTAGGGCTGGCATATAGGAATGCGTCATATGTCGAAGACTTATGGGAAAATTGCAAGGATGACTTGGAGGTTAGGGATTTTTATTGGTCATGCCTAACAACTGAGCATAAAAATACATACAACATCCCTATTAATATTGAAAGAGTTCAAGAAGATAGGAATTTTATGAGACCTCATAAATATGATGAACAAATAAAGGGTACTCCTATCAATTCAAAGCTATATACATGCCTAGAAATAGTAGGCTTGGATGGGTTGATGGGAGGTATCCTCCAAAGGACTCATGATTGAGTAAAAATAAAGAAGTCTAGAAAAAAGAGGACTAGAAGACCTTGTGGAGGGGAAACTCAAGCCCAATAGCAAGCCAGTACCACTACTACTTCTTCTATTTTCATGGCACCTAGTACACCTCCAGGATCTACTCAAGCTTTGGGAAGAGGTGACCAACCACCTAAGAAACAATTTGAAGTCACTCCAAGCTATGGAGGAGCTCCTCTGTCAAATATACCTTCAAATTCTGAAATGAAAGATGCAGAGGCAGAGAAGGAGGGAGAAGTAGAAGCTAAAGCCTAACATCAGTAAATTGATGTAGAGATGGAGACTTTGAGATGCCTAATGGACCAATGAAAAATATATCAACAAACCGAGGTCATTGGCATTGAGGAGAGTAGAGCTAATGAAAGTATATTTCTTTCTTCTAAACATATTGATGTTGCTAAATTACCTTTTGCTAGAAGGAAAACTAGAACTCCTCCTTTAGTAAGGAAGTTATTTGTTGAAGATGTAGTAAAGATAGCATCTCTCATTCTATCTTCCTCTTCTAGGACAGAGAAGATTATCGAGAAGAAAATAAAAAGAGTGGAAGATAGTGCTTTGTCGCAGGGTATGACATAGTAGATTATTAAGATCCAACCAATGAATAAGGCCAAAGAACCTACTCTATTGTCATCACTAGAGACTGACCCAGCCATTGGTCATGTCATGCTTGAATTTTATCAAGTGAAGGTAGTAGGGGATTTGAACAAAATGAGCATTGAAAACTTAAGTGTGAGAAAGGTAGACATAGGTATTCCACATCATGATACCACGAACAGAATGTGTGAAATCTCTAAGTAGTTGGTCAAAGAACAAATTAATCATTTGAAGCTAGATAAGGCCAAGCTAAAAAAATATGGTGTTGGGGCTATACACACTAATCAAGGACTTTCTAAGCTTGCTATCTATCTAGCATGTGAAGACTTCAACAAGCATGGAAGTTTTTTATCCCTCCATGGTTCATAGAAATGCACTCATCACCCAGATGAAAGAAGACAAGCACATGGCTTAGATTAGAAGACTCTAGGTGAATGATCTTAAAGTGAGAGGTGTGGTGACAATTGAAAAAATTAGCCACAAACTACAAATAATTGGACAAGATCTATAATGATGTCTTCAATGATCTGCAAATTGTTGAGGAGTAGAGGACCTATAAGAAGACTTCCAAGTTAATCAGGGAAATTTTTGAGCTCAAACTGAGCATGGTTGTATCACAACAGATCCTGAAGGCTGAAGATGAACTAGTTCAGAAGTGGGCATTATCAATCGATTACAAGAAAGAAGTCACCACTAGTGCAATTAAAGGCTAAAAACAAGTATTCAAGTAGCTAAAGAAAGAGAAGAAACATATTGAGCAATACATGATAGCTCTGCATTATAGATCGCATAAAGGTAAAGGAAAAGAATTGGTCAACATAGAAAAGATGAAGAAAAATTATCAGATTTATATTGATATGTTGGTTGCTCCAACAACCTTCCAATAATTTGATGTGCATAAACTCAGCACTATCGATGCCAAATTGACAACACTCAGATTGGAGCACTAGGCGTTACCTGCAACAATCCAAGTAAGTTTCTTGTAGATACAAAAGCTTACTTATCTTCCTCTTCTATTCTCAATTTAAGAGCATACCCCTATTTAGATTAAAATACATTCATTATATATTAATCATAGGGAGCTATAACTGGTCAAAATTTAGAGATTGGGTTAATTTCTTGCTAGGATTTACCCCTTTTAACTGTTGATTATGGTGTTGGGTAGTTACTGGGCATGAGTGAGTTTAACTAAACATTACTACTCAATCTATTAACTAACATATTTTTGGTGACTCTACTAGAAAACGAACATAGATACGGTACCTCATTTTCCCCATCTTGGTGAGATCGGAGATGTTTACCTGGCCAACAGATAATTGGCGACGCTATTGAAAAATAAAATCGCATATGCCAATAGGTTTTTGGTGATGGTTGAAATTCCTAGCTCAGAATATGTACAATCACATGTTTAGTTTCCCCTTCTACCATGAGGAACGATGGTGCTACCTCATGAGAACATAATTGTGGTTTTGTAGCCTAACTTGGGATTTCAAGACGACCAAGAATATTTACTTGGATAGTTGAATACACTTTCCTGGAAAACAAGAAGAACCGTAGAAGACTACAAAAGAGCTAGTCAATTACTTAAATAAGAAGAAGAGCTAGTTGAAATATTAGTTGATTCCTTGAAAAGCTAAATTCAAATACAAAGGAAAGTAGAAGCACCAAGGGGACAAAATTGATTGAACCTCCAGAGAATTCAAGAATTCTAAAAATTTATCAATTTGGAGAATAGGAGGTTCACCAAAAGTGCGAGATAGAGAGAGAGGTTAAATTGATTAGTTCTATCAACAATTGGCTAGCACTAACTTTTCTATCCCAAGTGTTATCCATAAGACTAAAAGCAGGTCAACCTCTCCTCCAAAGACTCAAGGAATTGTGTGCACAACTCTAGGTGGACTAAATTTACATGGGGTAAGAGTTCCTCAAGCTCTAAACTTTCCCTAAGTTCATTTCCCACTACCAGCTAGAATGGTTGTGTCATGGGGTATAGTGATTAGACCTTTGGACCTGAAGCATCACAATCCATTTCTAATAGGGTCAAGGAAGAATCTCCCCAAATTCTTAGGAGATGGATCAGTCTCACTTAATGAGCACATCATTGATTTCTTTGCTTCCATGGGAGTCCTATTAGTCCAACATGAAGATGTGGCAATGGAGCTTCTAGTAGAATCATTGGTTGGAGGAGAAGAAAAGTGGTTCCAACACCTTCGTGTCGGCTCCATCATAGGGTGGGATCCTATTAAACACACATTTGAAAATAGATTCAAACCCGTTGAGGACCAACATGTGCTAATATCCCAGCTCACACAAATTAAGGATTTGTCCATGCTAATGAGATACTTTGTGACCAAATTCAACAAAATGTTGAATAAAACTCTAGCCACTAATAGGCCCATGACAGAAAAATCTAAAGTGTTTCTTCATCAGAGCTATGCCACCTGACATTAGCTTCAATTTGGGAAGAGAATGAGTTGCAGAGTTAAATGCATCATAGAGTATTGCAATTGAGGTTGAATATTATCTCATCTCTACTAGGAAATAGAAGAGGTTGATGCAAACTGGTGTAAGTAGTGACAATGCTACAAAGAGCAATACCAATGCAATGCTTCAGCGCCTAGCCAATGATATGATTGCCTTGAAAAGATAATTACCTAAAGTTGGCCCTTTAGTCCGACAACCTTATTAGGATATTCCTAGAAGGATAAATGATGGAATAAATTTAGCATTTCTAGCTACTCAATAATGGATTTCTCTTGAAGCTCCTCCCAAGAGAGGAAACATGTGTGTGCTCCATCTCACAATAGATCATGATGGAGATATGTGCCTAGACATGGATTGATTCAAGAAACTGAAGACCACCAATGAGCTATCAGATAGTACTCTATTTGGGAACATGGACCTGAACAGAGATGGTGACTCTATAAATTACTTTCTAGAGTACAAATCTAATACTGAAGATAGATGATGTTTTTCCATGATTGAAGAGTCATATCCAAATATCACTTAGAGCCAAAAATACAAAACTCCAGAGACCTCCATTTCGCAACAAGGAAACACCTTTAAGTTGTCTTTCCCAAAGTAGTTGAACTAGGAAAATTCTATTCCTCCTGCAAATGTAAGTTATGTCAAGAAAATATCCTTTGATATAGTTCAACTCTAAAAAGATTCTAGGATCCATATTTCCCCTCTTGATTATTTAAAGTCCAATCCAAATGAGCTTCAGAGATTAGTAAATTAATGTGATGCAGACAATAGTGAAATGCACAAATGTACAAATTATACTTTTACAAAACCAATGCATGAAGTGAATGTTAAGTAGAAAGAAGCCCCCACCCCTAGAAAAGAACATCAAGAGGCCTATTCCTTGAATGCAGGAGTTGTACAAAAACTAGAACCATTCTACGTGTCATTATTCATCAATAGACATAAGCTAAGCAATTGCATAATTGACTTTAGAGCATAGGATAATGCGATGCTAGTGACAGTGGCAAGAGAACTTGGTCTTCCCCTCATGAATATGTTTGGAAGATTTTATTCTATGGATGTGAAGAAGGTTCCTTTGGTTTGACAAATAAAAGATGTTCAAGTTTCTCTAGTCGCCCACCTAGTAAGGAGATTCAAGCTCACAATATTGGTGGTGTATATTCTAGCAAGCTATAGCATGTTTCTAAGAAGGAGTTTATGCAAATACCTGGGAGGAGAGATATAATTGGATTGGTCTCACGTGATGATACCGATTGGCAACAAGAAGGTGAAGCTAGAACCTGGAGCCAAAGATAAGTTCAAAGTATTAAAATTAGATTATCTTAAAGTGAAAATCTTGTATCGAGAACTTGAATTTGGGAATTATATGTTGTCTACAGATTCTCTTAATCCTGAAGAAAAGGATGAGGATGAAAAAGATGAAGGAATTCAGCTTTGGAAGCTGGAGTTTGATGGGAGTTTTGAATCTATAGGTTAAGGGGCCGGTGTGGTGTTGATAGTACCATATGGAGAGATCACGCATCTGACTTATAAATAATAATTTAAGAATACCAATAATACTATATATTAAAAATAACTCTTCCTTGGCATACCAGTAGCCAAAGAGCATGGTGTTAAATCTCTAATTTCCAAAGGTGACGTGGAGATAACAGTCAAACAGGTCAGAAGTTAGTTTATAGTTAAGAATCACCACTTGCAAAATTATAGAAATAGGGTGTGGGACGAGATTGAAGAGCTGGGGGCCTTCTCGGTTGAAACATTACCAAGAGGGTGGAACACCAGAGAAGACTCATTAGCAGTCTCTACTTCCTTACTATTACCTCATCTAGACTTTATAGATAAAAGGTACACCATGGAGTTGGTATATCACCCGAACATACCTGATGATTTAGAAGCTTGGAAAGTGTTTGATGATGATAATAAGCTTCACCTCTTCTTGGATAATGTTGAAATGTTCACAGAACAATACTTCAAAGGAATTGAGAATCCCTGCATGGAACTATTCCCTTATTCAAAGAAAGAATTGAGGCTCAAAGAAATAAAACTAAAAGGTAACAAAATTCCTTCTTAGCTGGTTCCTTTGGAAAAGATCTTCTCTAGGAATGATGAGTACATCAAGAAGAAGAGAGAAGGAAGGGGAAGCACATCAGTTGAATATGAGAGTTTAAATATAGGAAGTGAGTAGAATCCAAAGAATGTAAACATTGGAAAGTGTCATGCAGAAGATGAGAAAATTAGGATTCAAGCATTTCTCACCTCCTGCCATGAGGTATTTGTGTCATGTTATGATGATCTTAAGAACTTCATGGCTGGTAATATCAAGCACCACATTCCTTGAAAACCCAATACCATTCCATTTAGACAAAAATAGAGGAATTAAAATCCCAAGGTGTTGAATCCATATTCAAGGAGATTTATAAGATGTTGAAAGCTAGGATCATTTATCTGATCTATCATTCAACCTAGGTGGCGAACATCGTGCTTGTGTAGAAGAAGAATAGAGAGATGAGAATCTGCATAGACTTCATGAATTTTAACTAGGTGTCCTTGAAGGACAATTATCCTCTCCCCAACATGAACCACATCCTACAGATGGTTGTTGGCTTAGAAATGATGTCCATGTTGGACGGATTCTATGGTTATAACTAGATCGAAGTGGAAGAAGAGCGTCAATATAAGACAATATTTACCACATCATGGGGAAATTTTTCATACCATTGAATGACATTTGGCCTCATCAATGCCCAAGACAATTTTCAAAGGGAAATAGACTTATCCTTTGGTGATTTAAAGAATAAGATCATCATGATTTATCTAGATTATTTAATGGTGTTCTCTAGGAAGAGGGCAAGTCACCTTAAATATCTAGAAAGGATTCTTCAGTGATAAAAGGAACATGGGATCTCATTGAATCCCAAGAAGTCTTTGTTCTGGGTCACAAAAAAAAGGTTCCTAGGTCACATTGTTTCTCAAGAAGGAATTAGGATTAATCTTGAGCATGTCAGAGAAATCCAACAACTTGCACTTCCATCAAGCAAGACTGGTGTTAAATTGTTCTTTGGTCTGGTGAACTTCCTCAGGAGGTTTGTACCTGATTTCTTTGAGATTGCTAAACACCTTACTAATATGATGAAAGGGAATTAGGCATTTAAATGGAGAGGAGCAGGGAAGAAATCCTTCAATGATATCAAGGGAGAAATTGATTATGCTCTAGTTCTCACACATCCAAGATTTAACAAGGATTTCATTATTTATTTCTGTGTTAGAACACACTATGTCTGTAATCTTGTTGCAGGATAACAAAGAAGGTGTTCAAGCATCAATTTCTTTCATGAGTGTTCCCCTGAAGGATCACAAATTGAAGCTCTCTCATATGGAGAAACACACATTTGTAGTGGTAAAATATATGAAACATTTTAGATTTTATGTCTTGCATTCTCATGCCACTATGTTTTTGCCAGAAACAACAGTCAAAAGCATCCTCAAACAACAAGAAATTGGATGTAATGCTAGGGGATCATGGGTAACAAAGGTGCAAGAATATGACATTGAACTAAAGCCCACTAAACTGGTCTAAGGGAAGGGACTATGCAAGGTGATAGAAGAAAACCAGCTCGAGGAGGAAAAATAAGAAGATATCCCTCAAGCATTGATGGTGAGCTTGAAAGACCCATCGTTCTCAAACATTTCTTACTTTCTAACTTACAGTCAGTTCCCAGAAGGGATGAGCCCAAAACAAAAAAGGAATATGAGGTTGAAGGTAGAGAAATACATAATTTGGGAGGATAGATTATACAAGAAATCCATAAATGGCACATTCCTCGAGTTTGTAGACAAACCTCAGTAGGAGAGATTATTGCAGATGTTTCATGACAAAGCCTATGCTGGCCACTTCTCTTCCATTGTGATGGCTTTCAAAATAATTAGGAAATGTTATTATTGGCCTGGAATGTTCAATGATGCATCCAAGTGGGTTTCCAGATGTGAGAAGTGCAAGTTGTTTGCGGGAAAACTAATATTATTTTCTCTACCCCTTAGGCCAGTGGTAATTAATGGACATTTTCAGAAATGGTGTATAGATTTTATAGGGCCAATCAATTCTCAGTCTAGTGTAGGGAGAATTTATTTGATAATAGCAATGGACTACTTCTCCAAGTGGGCAGAATGTATTGCTACCAAGAAAACAACCACAAACGTGGTATGTGAGTTCCTTAAGGAAAACATACTGGTTAGATTTGGAGTCCCTATGAAAATAGTTGCAGATAATGCAACCAACTTTTCTTCTGCTATTTTGGTTTAGTTTTGCTATGATTTTGGAATCAATTTCATCCACTCATTTGATTACTACCCCCAAGGGAATGGGAAATATGATTCCAGCAACAAAAACTTAGTGTAGATTATGAAGAAGCTAGTTGATGACAATCACAAGAACTAGCACAGAAAAATGCATTAAGTGCTCTGGGAAGATAGAGTGACTCCTAAAAGAGAAATCGACATCTCACAATTTGAATTGGTTTATGGAACAAAAGATAATCTCTCACTTCCTCTTGAGTTGTCTAGATGCAAACCCAGGACAACAATCAAAGACTCTCTTTTTCAAGATAGACTGGAGAAAAGAATATTGTATCTAAGTAAATTGGAAGAAGAAAGAGAAGAACCGGTGGACCATTTCACACAACATCAACAAAATGTGAATAAAATATTTGACAAGAGGGCTAGACCAAGGAAATTCATGGAAGGTTACTTGGTGTTGCTATCGGATAAAATGAAAGAATTGAAGGGGATGCACTCGAAGTTTCAATCCCTCTAGAAAGGATGATTGAAGATTGTAGAAGCATGTGGGCCTAATACTCTCAAGCTCGCCAATCAAGATGATGAATTTTTCCTATTGTCTTACAATGGGCAGGACCTAAAGATTTATCAATTCTGAGTAAGCAATTTTACTTTCTTTGTACCATATTAGTTTAGCTATTTGTTTTTCCATTTTTTCCTTCTCTTTTCCTTTCATCTTCCTGTGTGATGATGGATATCACCTTCATGAAATTAAGATCTAATAGCATCAATTTAAAGAACATACAATGCAAATCTAATTTAAAATGAAACTATAATCTAGAACATCTCATGGTTCTCTAGAAAGAAGTGGTAAATGAAGCTCTTAGCTTAGATCCTCACTAGTGACACCTCTAAAATGAGAATTATGCTGCTATATGCTTCTATTATGCTTCTATTATGCTTAATCTAGCTCAAATTGACACAATTATTATGCTAAAATGCTCAAAATGCTCTTAGAATGCTTTCAATTGCCTATAGTAACAATGCTTTGCAAATGAAATTCTAAGATGGAAATGCTCTCCAAAATGCCTTATATTTATAGTAAATGTCCAAGGGTAGGGGGTGGAGTGAAGTAATCATTTATCCCTTGGTTGAGTCAAATACTTTGCATTGTCCATAAATGGGGGGACAAATGAGGGGACAAGCCTTTAAATGGTTTCAAAGCTTTGGACAATTTAAATGTTTGAGTGATTTGTGTCTTTTTGTCCTCAATTCTTATTGGTCAATCACTTTGTTGAAAGAAAATAGGATTTATTAAATTCAATTACTTAATTAAATTTAGCCATGTATGGGTAATGGGTTCATTTTGATTTTTGATTAAAACATCTATACAATTAATTGATTAAAATCAATTATATATTGTTTTTGGCCCCTTTAAGCTTTTCTTTAATTATTTATTATCATTATTTAATTTCTCATTTGCTTTAATTGATTTTGTCCCTCTTTATTTAATTATGTCAATTTTTACTTGTTTTAATCCCTTTAATGCATTTTATTGATTTTTGATATTTAAAAGCACTTGTCCAATTTTGTGTGTCTACAAATGCCCCTCTTTGAATTGATGTATGAAGAACATTAATTCAAAGATTCTTATGAGTCCTGATTGCTGGTTCACTGCTATGCCTCTGATACTAGTTGATTGCTGCCTCTGATATAAAAAAAAAATTATGATGCCCCACTGATTCCATGATGTTTGATTGCGACTTCCATTTGATACCCTAATGCCCCCTCAGAAATTAAAACATATGAATTTCTTGATTTGAAAAATTTGAAGATGTTTGATTTCTCAAATATGTTTTCATTTTTGAAAATTTGATTATCTGTCATGATTTAAGCATATGCCCCATTTATTTTGATTAGTCAATATAGGTCCACATCCATTTTCACCTCCAAAATTAGGTCAAAATACCTTAAATAGGTTGATAAACCTTGTTTTACTATTCATTTTTACTTTTCACCTTTGGTAATTTTGCTCTGATCCTCTGGTGAACTTCGAGATGGTTGTGCTGATTCGTGAGCATAGATTCGAGAGGTGCCAGAGATATGTGAGGCCACTTGAGTATGGACCTCTGGTAAGTGATTCCCAACTCTGTCTTTACATTTATGGTGCATTTATTAGCATTTATTACATTTTTCATGTTTCATCGTTGCGTGCCATGTGCAAAATCTCACCTAAGATTAATTGAATGTCGCCTAGACCGTTTAACTGTCACCTCCGTGCTTTTCTCTCCCACTTCTATGTGTTTTAATACTGCTTAATAAAATTTCATTCTCACCTAGGAACAATATATTCATGCCTAAAGCTAGGCTAAAATGCCCCATTTCCTGTATGCTGTCGCGTATCAAAACCCTAGCTATTTTACTGTCGCCTAAGCTAACATTCTCTATCGTGTAACATGATTCACTGTCACGTATTAGGTTAACTATTGCCTAACACCAGAATAGTGTCGCTTTGCTTGTTTTCATTATCACCTAGGGTAAAATGTCCCTTGACATAGGTAAAATCACGCTTGCTGCTATTTTTGAAAAATTGTCACTTATACCTGATTGCATCTGATGAAGAATTTGATAACTTTTGATGATAGGTGTGAATGATTAGGTTAGGTCTATTGCTTTTAACAAAACAATTGGTTTAGGGTATCAGGATAATGGTACCACAGAATATGATTTGTCAATCCGATGAGGATAGTTATTGATAGGATAAATCAATCAGTGTGAAAACTGATATGATTTTGATACTACTTAGTTCTTTCTCAAGATACAGAGACATGAACAAATGGTACTAAGTGTGATTACTTGATACTGTTGATAATATTGACTTGAGATAATTCCTTGATATGATATACTGATACGATTCCTTTTGCTTTGCCAATAGGCTCACTTTCCTACCTTATACATCTGTTCAGTTGTATCATGGGTTATTGATTTAGGTCAGGCATTGACCACAGCCGAGTATCATGTGGTTGAGTGATGTGGTTTAATTTTCCTGCTTGATCTCCCATGGTTTCAGCTAAACCATGGGTTACTTACTGCAGTGGTGAAGCGATAGCACTTTGACCACAACACCTTTCATTTACCATACGAAGAGATGACGATCACGCTCGAGGACGTGTATCAATTACTATGGATCCCTTGCAGAGGAGAGTTGGTCTACTGTGACTCTGTCTATGATTCTACTATCTGTTGATGAGTGTTCGGGGACAACACTATAGGTGATGGGGATACTATCACATGGCGTCAATTTTATTTTTTTCTGAGATTGCCAGCCGTACTTGGTGCCTTGATTGGTGGTTTTCTCCTTCCTGACCAATGAGGTCATGGTTTTTTTTTCAGATGGGGTAGGATACTGGAGGATTTTCTTGCTCATCCTCGATGCTTTGATTGGGGTTCTTGCATCCTTGCTCAGCTTTATCTCAATTTACATGAGGTAGTGTATAGATAGAGTTCTGCTTTATCAGCTGGTGCTATTATTCCTTAGTTATGGATATGGGAGCATCTTCCCATTACTAGGCCCATTTCTAATAGGAGACGACCGTGGGGATATCCTTATGTTTTTCTATATACTGGGATGGTTACTCAGCATCATTTGGTTCATCTAGACTACTGGAACCAACAAATAGATGATATTGATCAGGTTCAGTGGCATCCCTATCTTGGTTATGATCAGTGGAGAGAGGATGAGGATGAGTTATCTTATATGTTTTCCCCTCGATGGATGATTGGGCCCACTACTACTACTATTGAGCCCTTCTACTTCAGTAGATTTTTGAGACAGTATGGTCAGATGTAGGGTATGCCTCAGGGAAACGCTTTATATGCATGAGTACAGGTAGAGACATCTATGTGCGGGCCTTGCATTGATTATGAGTTTGCCTTGGATCAGATTGTGGGTATGACTATGTGCAGATGGGAGATGCTTGCTGGTATGGCAGATGTCAGTATGTCTCATGAGTATGAGGACTGGTGGGCCCGTAACAGGTTCATTCATTTTACTGATCCTTCAGAGCCTATTCTTGGTCGACATGATGGTGGTGGTGCCAGTGGTGGTGGTGGTGTTAGGAATGAATGTTGAAGCCTTTGGGAGTCATTCTGTAGTAGTGGTTGTTGCATTCATGACTATGATTGTCATTGATGTCAACACAGTGATATTCTAGAGTTTAGTAGAGAAGCAGGAATAGTTTTGTTTTGCACACATGTTATATTGCAGATTGAGTTATGCACAGTTGATGTTATGTTCTTTGGTGTGTTATTATCCTATGGTTAAGAGCGAAAACATAAATTCATTTATTCATGAAAGTTATAAGCATTTTGGTGGAAGCAGTATTCTGGCAATATTCCTGTGTAGCGGTTTTTGGTAATTGGAGGATATCTCCTAATCGGGATGGAATCTGATTCTACACAGTTAAAGGGAAGTTTGAGACTCATTGGTGGTGACATGGTTCATAATGCAAACTTTGAGGTCACATGATTGGAAAGTTATTGTATCTAGAAGCCGATAGTTTTATGTAATTTTGATGTAGCGTGTTGAAATTATCATTTTGTATTTGCATGCCAACTCATTTGTAATTATTTGAGTGTGTTATAAAGGAAGGAATGTTTTCCTTGTTATGTAGAGGATTTTAATAGTTGTGAAATGAAGTTGTGAAAGTTGTGAAGTGAATGTATGCATGAAGTGAAGAAAAGAGCTAATTCAGTGATGAAGGAAGACTTGCGAAGTATAGAGATCTGGATTTGTGATCTTGTGTAGCAGAGAGTGTGGTTTTGGCATAGTGTGAAGGAGGTAACATATTTCATATTATTCTATTGAATAATCCTAAGATCTGTTGGACATTGAGTTTAGAGATCTTGCCTTGAAGTTGTTTGGGCAGTGGGTCCTTCTGTCTTCCATAACTCCTAACAGGGTTAGAACCTTTTAACAGGGATTTAAAATCTCCTAACAGAGATTCATATGTACTGAATGTATTTCATAAGACTCCTAATAGGGTCCATCCTCTAACAAGGAACTTTCATATTAGTGCATCATTTTGTGGGCATCATTCCCACCAGGGTTTACTCTTTGATCAAGAGGTTCCCTAGTTAACATATCTTGTGTTATTGTGTCATTGTGTATGATTATCTTTCTATGGTTAGTTACTACATTAATTATATGGTTTAAAGCTATTGAAGTTGATATTGAAGTTAATGGTGATAAATGGTTTAATTATTAGATAATTGATTCACCCCCCCCCCGCTCAGTTATCTTGGTGGTCTTTACTTTCTAACAATTGGTATCAGAGCAGTAGGTCCTTGAAAGAGAAGTTTAACAACTTAAGGAGATCTATGGAAAATTTCAAGAAAGAAAGCCCTAGGTTTGATGGAGTAAATTTTGACAGCTGGAAAGAAAAGATGAAGACACATCTCTTGTGTTTAGGACCAGATTATTGGTTGATTACAAAGAATGAAAGGACTATAATTGAAGAAGACAATCTTGAAACAAGTTCTAAAGATGAGGTAGATCTATTTATGTGTAACATACTTGCAAGAGAAGCACTTTTATCAGCACTTCCGAAGAATGAATATAGTCAAGTAAAAGGTTTAACTAAATCTCATGATATTTGGAAGGCTTTACATTCTACTTTTGAAGGTGATGAACATGCAAAGAAAGCTAGGTTACATAATTGGATTTGTGCATTTGAAGACATAAGAATGATGGAAGATGAATCTATTAGAAGCTATATTGGTAGGATGTCAGAAATTGTTGCAGGAATAAAGTCTTGTGGAGGTGAAAAGACAGAGAATGGAGTAATATGGAAGATTTTGAGAACATTGACACCGGTATTCAAGCAGACTACACAAATGATTGAACAAGTGATACCTTGTACACCAAACTTTTCAAGAGAGACTCTTCTTGGAAGATTGGAAGCAGTAGAGATGAATTTGAGATTATCAGGAGAACTACCTAGAATGGAGACAACATTCGGTGCTCTTAGCATCAGACCTACTTTGTCTAGAAGTACAAGTGTGAATGGAGATTATGCCAGTAGTAGCAGATCCAAATCTGATGAAGATAAGAAGATTGAAGAAGGTATTTCCTTGCTTGTGAAAAGAGAACCAGATGGTAAGAAAATCTTTAAATGTTGGACATGTCAAGAATATGGTCATTTTGCATCTAAGTGTCCTAAGAGAGTTAAGAAGTATAGAAAAAAATTTAAGCCTAGAAGATCTAAAGAATCTTATTATGCAAATGATGATGAAATTGAAGTAGGAATAGAAAGACATTTGAGGATAGTGATAATGATAACTTTGATGACATAGGATTTGTAGCAATTAAGGAAGAAAATTATGAATATGATATTAAAGAAGAAAAAGCCTTAGTTTCCCAAGTTGAAAAGAAAGCTGATTGGATTATAGATAGTGGTTGTTCACATCATATGACTGGTGATAAAGGAAAATTCATAAAGTTTAACAATTATGATGGAGGAATTGTTAGAGTTGGTAAGAATGCACCTTGTTTGATTAAAGGTATAGGATCTATTACTCTTGATGGAAAGACTAATACTGATGATGTTTACTTTGTTGATGGATTGAAACATAATCTTTTGAGTGTTGGATAGTTAGTGGATAAGGAATATCAAGTTTGGTTTACTGAGAAAACTTGTGTGATTAAGGATAAAGATGGGAATCTAATTGGAACTGGATCTAGAACTAGAGGTAATGTATTTCAGTTGAACCCTATTGAGATGACATGCTTGATGACTAAGATTGATGACAGTTGGCTATGGCATTGAAGGTTTTGTCATATAAACTTTGATAATATTGTGAAAGTAAGTTCTACACTTGCAGTAAGAGACTTACCTAAGATTATGAAGCCTACTAACATGATTTGCAAGGAATGTGTGATGGCTAAGCGAAAAAGGAGTTCATTTCCTAGCAAGAAGTTCACATCTACAGAAAAGTTGGAGATTGTTCATACAGACTTGAGCAGTCCTACTAGGACTAGAGGATTCTATGGAGAAAGGTATTTTATGATTCTTGTTGATGATTTTACAAGAATGATGTGGATTCCATTTTTGAAAGAAAAATCTGAAGCATTTGATAAGTTTAAGGTCATAAAGAATAAAGTTGAGAATGAATCAAGAATGAGGATTAAATGTTTGAGATCCGATAGAGGTGGAGAATTTACATCTAAAGAGTTTAACATTTTTTGTGAAGTAAATGGTATTAAGAGATAGTTATTAGCCCCTAGAACACCTGAACAAAATGGTATTGCAGAAAGAAGGAACAGATTAGTGACTGAAGCAGCTAGAGCTATGTTATTTGAAGGTGATTTGGCAAAGACATTTTGGAGAGAAGCAATGAATACAATAGTATATACAATGAATAGAGTACAAATCAGAGCAGACATAGACAAGACACCTTATGAATTGTGGTTTGGACATGCACCCTCAATTAAGTATTTTAGAATTTTTGGAAGCAAATGTTATATTAAGAGAGATGATGATATAGGAAAGTTTGATCCTAGAAGCGATGAAGGAATTTTTCTTGGATATTCTTTGAAAAGCAAAGCATATAGATGTTACAATAAGAGAACTAAAACTATTGTTGAAAGTGAAAATGTAAAAGTTGATGAGAAGTTTAAAATTTAGGAAAGATTACTTGATTATGAATCTGATGAAGGAACTAACCCTCAGCCTAACATTGAAACTACTGAACAATTTTTTGAGACTGGCAGTGAATTGTTGAATGAAAGTCATGCTAATGAAAATAGAGAAGAATCTACAGTTGAAGAAAGATCAGTGACTATGACACCTAACAGGTATATATCAAGACATCATCCTATTGAGCAAGTTATTGGAAGTTTGGACAGAGGAGTTATGACTAGAAAGAAGGTACATTTATGTTTGATTTCTCAAATTGAACCTAAGTCTACTAATGAAGCTTGTGAAGATGAACATTGGATTAAAGCTATGAAAGAAGAATTGGATCAGATTGAAAAGAACAAGACATGGGAATTGGTCCCTAGACCTAAAGACAAAAATGTGATTGGAACTAAATGGGTATTCAGGAACAAGATGAATGAACAAGGAGAAGTAATTAGAAACAAAGCAAGATTGGTATGTAAGGGTTACTCACAGCAAGAAGGAATTGACTATGAAGAGACTTTTGCCTCTGTGGCAAGACTTGAAGCAGTAAGAATATTTTTGGCTTATGCAGCATTTAATAAATTCAAAGTGTATCAGATCGATGTGAAGTCAGCATTTCTGAATGGTGAATTAGAAGAAGTCTACATTGAGCAGCCTGAAGGTTTTCCTTTGACTCAAGAAGGAGACATGGTATGTAAACTAAAGAAAGCATTGTATGGACTAAAGCAAGCACCTAAAACTTGGTATGCTAGATTAGATAAGTATTTGTTAAAATTGGGATTTACAAAAGGAACAGCTGATAGTAACTTATACACAAAACAAATTGAGAATGGATTGTTAGTTTTGGTTATTTTTGTTGATGACATTATTTTTGGAGGAGAAGATGAAGCTAGTGACAAATTTGCTGATGAAATGAAGACAGAATTTGAAATGAGTATGATTGGAGAAATGAAATACTTTTTGGGATTACAGATAACACAAAACAAAGATGGTATCTTTATAAGTCAGACAAAGTACTTGAATGATTTATTGAAAAGATTCGGTATGGAGAATTGTAAACCAGTTGGAACACCTATGGTTATAGGACATAAATTATCTAGTAAAGATGAGACACTAGAAGTTGAGCAAAAGAAATATAGACCTATGATTGGTGGATTGTAGTACTTGACACACACTAGACTAGATATACAACAATCAATTGGAATGGTAGCAAGATTTCAAGCTAAACCTAGAGAGTCACATTATGCAGTAGTAAAAAGGATATTGAGATATCTTAGAGGCACAATGGACTATGGACTGTGGTATGAAAATTCTGATGATTTTACCCTATGTGCATATATTGATGCTGATTGGGGAGGCAACATTGATGACAATAAAAGCACCAGTGGTGGAGCCTTTTTTCTTGGAGGAAGATTAGTTTCTTGGTTGAGCAAAAAGTAGAATTGTATCTCACAGAGTATAGCAGAAGCAGAATATGTAGCAGCAGCAAATTATTGTAATCAGATAATTTGGATAAAGAAGATGTTGATGGACATTGGAATCAAGTTTGATGAGCCTATTGTCATCTATTGTGACAATACAAGTACAGTTAGTATGTCAAAAAATATAGTTTTACATTTTAAAACAAAGCATATAGAGATCAAGTATCATGTTGTAAGAGAGAAAGTTGCAGATAAAGAAGTCAGACTGGAGTACATAAGCACAAAGGAGCAGATAGCAGATATATTTACTAAGCCTTTGCCTAAGGATACATTTGAGTATCTGAGAGGTATACGTGGGGTTATACCCCAACCTACTTTTGAGTAATGATGTAGTTGGTTGCATCCGTCCAGTGGTTTATGGCCCTATCTATTTTCTGGATTGGATGTTGGTACTTCCTCTATGGGGGAGTATGTGTATCTGAGCTGAGTCATTGAGGACTCTTGTGAATGTATTTTCTGAATAGTGTCTTTTGACATTGAGCTATTGTTTGACATAGTGATAGAATTTCTGTCATTGATGTCAATGGGGGAGAGAATCATGAAAAACATTAAGGAACTACATTGAGAGAGAAGATTGAATAGGAAAATGAAGCAAGATTTGATTGATGAAGAGCAGCAGTGCAGTTGAGCAGTAGTGATTGGATTTTTGGAACATTGGATGTTTTTCATCTATGTTGCCATCAATGCCAATGGGAGAGATTTTTAGGAATGAATGCTGAATCCTTTGGCAGTCATTCTGTAGTAGTGGTTGTTGCATTCATGACTATGATTGTCATTGATGTCAACATAGTGATATTCTGGAGTTTAGCAGAGAAGCAAGCACAGTTTTGTTTTGCACACATGTTATATTGTAGATTGAGTTATGAGTAGTTGATGTTATGTTCTTTGGTTTTTTATTAGCCTATGGTTAAGAGTGCAAAAATAAATTCATTTATTCATGAAGGTTATAAGCATTTTGGTGGAAGCAGTATTCTGGCAGTATTCCTATGTAGCAGTTTTTGGTAATCGGAGGATATCTCCTAACTGGGATGGAATCTAATTCTGCACAGTTAAAGGAAAGTTTGAGACTCATTGGTGGTGACATGGTTCATAGCACAAACTTTGAGGTCACACAATTGGAAAGTTATTGTATCTGGAAGCTGACAGTTTTATGTAATTTTGATGTAGCGTGTTGAAATTATCATTTTGTATTTGCATGCCAACTCATTTGTAATTATTTGAGTGTGGTATAAAGGAAGGAATGTTTTCCTTGTTATGTAGAGGATTTTAATAGTTGTGAAATGAAGTTGTGAAAGTTGTGATGCGAATGTATGCATGAAGTGAGGAAAAGAGCTAATTCAGTGATGAAGGAAGACTTGCGAAGTATAGAGATCTGGATTTGTGATATTATGTAGCAGAGAGTGCGGTTTTGGCACAGTGTGAAGGAGGTAACATATTTCATATTATTCTATTGAATAATCCTAAGATCTATTGGACAGTGAGTTCAGAGATCTTGCCTTGAAGCTGTTTGGGCAGTGGGTCCTTTTGTCTTCCATAACTCCTAACAGGGTTAGAATCTTTTAACAGGGATTCAAAATCTCATAATAGAGATTCATATGTACTAAATGTATTTCATAAGACTCCTAACAAGGTCCATCCTCTAACAAGGAACTTTCATATTAGTGCATCATTTTGTGGGCATCATTCCCACCGGGTTTTACTCTTTGATCAAGAGGTTCCCTAGTTAACATATCTTGTGTTATTGTGTCATTGTGTATGATTATCTTTCTATGGTTGGTTACTACATTAATTATATGGTTTAAAGCTGTTGAAGTTGATATTGAAGTTAATGGTGATAAATGGTTTAATTATCAGATAACTGATTCACCCCACCCCTCTTAGTTATCTTGGTGGTCTTTACTTTCTAACAGGTGGTAGACATAGGAGAGGACGTGGACGTAGAGATCGTCATGGTGATAGACATGGTTGGGATGATGACAGAGATATACAAGTTGATGCAGTCCTGGCAGGTCATCCTAGAGCAACAGTTAGGCAAGATAGAGCTCATAGACAATAGAGAGCTCAGAGACAGGCTCATATTGATGTTGCTAGATAGATTCCTAGAGGTTTAGATCCATTGGTGCAGTTACAGCGAGTAGCTTTGGCACATCAAGATGATGATGTTTAGTAGGATTAGGCATAGAAGATGCCTCCACCAGTCCAGTAGCCACAAGATCAGGGGCAGGATGCACAGGATGGTCCAACAATTGGTTCCTTAGCCTGAGATATGCAGTTACTGAGGACCGATATGTCCACTGTTGTTGTGCAATTATCTCAGGTTGCTTCCTTGATGTAGTAGTTTGTTTCAGCCATGGTTGTTCCGATATAGGACAGAGCGAGCACTTCTCAAGCTCCTCCTCCACCAGATGGTAGAGATCTAGGTGCCACAAGATCGTGATTGACTACTGATAGACTCATATATCATTGATGTCCTCTGTTTCATATTTCATGCTATATGCTTGATCAGGACCTTTGATGTACCCCTTTTGATGATATTGTAGCTTGATATACTTGATGTACTAGATCCTTTGATGAACACTATTTTTTGATGATATATAATGATATACTCGGTTCTCTTGATGAGTTGTTTATGAGATTATCTTTTATGCAACTTTATGATGTGTTATGCATTTACGAGTTTATGCTATGGATGCAGTTATCTTATGTTATGATATAGATAAGTGAATGCAATGATGTATGGATTTTGATGAGATGATTTTTCTTTTTTCAATGTATGGATGCAAAATGTTTGATGGAAACACACATGTATGTTCCTATGTTGTTGATGACTTTTCAAGTATTTAGATGTATGCAATGTGAACTCTTATTTATATGAATGTATGATATATGGAACATGATTTCTTTTATTTTCTTTTTTCTAATATATGAGTAATGAATAATGATTAATTCTATGTATGAATGCAAAAGATAATCTCACTTGCGATGTTTGAAATAAGGATTATGATGAATGTTTGAATTTATTCTTCCCCTATTTATTTGATGTTTGAACAACTCAAGTGTTTTATTGATGTGCCCCCCTTTTATCCTTGGAAATTGACCATAAACAAATACAATTAACTTAACTTGATAATGTGATGCAATTAATCTAGCTTGATAATGCAATTAATCTAACTTGATAATGCAACCTAAGTGTCACCAGCTTTTAGCAAAGAAATGCCATGAGGATAAATTTTCATCATTGAGCATTTTTGGGACCGAAAACCTAGTACAATCATCACTAACCACATCATGATGATATGAATACCACTTTTTATCATTGTTTGGTAACCTCATTTTGAAACTGGTACAACCCTCACTAGTTGGATGACCAAACTATGGGAGTCTCAATACCGGTGTCAATGGATTCAATGTTGCAAGTGGATTTTTGGTATTAAGATATGCAAGATCTAAATAGCCAAGGGATCCATTTGCATAAACAAGTAAAGGTTAATCCTTCCTCTTATGAGATAGTCCTCGATGGTTCTTTGATGACCATGTCATTAGATGAATTCTCATAAGTGGATGAATCGTCCTCAAAATAGTCACTCAAAGGCAAGAAAATATCATGCCTCTATCATGGCCAATCTAGTAGAAACATCATGAATTAGCTAAAGAAATGTGATAAAAAGTCAATTTCCTAAATAAAAAAATTTCAAAAGCTTTAAGTGTTTTTCCATGTTTTCATGATTTTCAAAAAAAGTATTTCAAAGCATTCTGATCTTTATGATGTTTTCATCAATTTTTAATCCCGAATAATAAAGTCAATGAAGGCTCATGGATCAGGTTGTAGGATCAAATACTTGGGTGGTGAACAATGATAGCCATCAAAGGCTCACGAAAATCTCTCTCTCTAAAGTTTTGATAAATCTTTCCCTGACATGACTGATTGTAGCACTTATTGAATCCATATGGTACCAAAATTCCAATCCTTTCCTACCCCCAAGTGATAAATGCGATCATGGGACAAACTTAGGGCTGTAGGCAAATTATGGTCCAAGCCAATTAGTTTCCCATTTACCTTTCTTCTCTCTTTCAACCTGATTCTTTGGGTTCTCTCGCAGCACTAAGTCTCCTACCTGAAAGACTCTCAGTTTGATATGTTTATTATAGTTTCTCAAGATCCTATTTTGATACACTTTCAGGTGCTCATAAGCTTGTGTTTGATGTTCTTCAAGTAACTCCAATTGTTGAAGTCTAGTGACTCTATAGTCTTCATCTGTGATCAATCCTTGTAATGACACTCCTAGAGATGGTATTTCAACCTCTAATGGTAGAACTACTTTGGCCCCATAGACTAATGAGAATGGCGTGGCTCCCGTAGGGGTTCTTATGCTAGTTCTATAGGCCCACAATGCTAGATTAATTTTCACATGCCAATCCCTTCCTGATTTATTGACCGACCTCTTCAAGATTTTCAAGATATTCTTGTTCATGGCTTCAGCTTGCCCATTTCCCTAAGGGTAATAAATTGACGAGGAGTGGTGCGTGATATGAAATGTCGCACAAAGTTCATCAACATCCTTATTTTTGAATTTTTTTCCATTATCTGTTATTATGGAATGAGGAATACCATATCGGCAAATGATGTGATTTAAGATAAACATGGAAATTTTTTTGCCCGTTGCCGTTATCAAAGGAACCGTGTCTACCCACTTAGTGAAATATTCCATTGTGGTTATGATGTATTTGTGTCCATTTGAAGAAGGTGGGTAGATCACCCCAATCAGGTCAAATCCCCATTGGTAAAAAGGCCATGGTGTAACAAATGGGTGTAATTCTTGTGCCGGTGCATGTATAATGTCACCATGATATTGACATTTGCTACATATCTTTACAAAATGGCAAGCATCCTTTTCTAATGTCTTCCAGAAATACCCTAAGTGAAGGATTCTCTTGGCTAGGTTTAGACCACTTGAGTGTGACCTACAAATGCCTTCGTGGACCTCATGTAAAGCTAACTTAGACTCTTCTTCCTCTATAAATCTAAGTAACGTCCCATCAAGACCCTTACGATACAATGTTTCTAAAAGGATTATATAACAGGCGGATTGGCATATGAAGTTGTATTTTTGGGCTCGGGATTGGTCTAAAGGTAGCACTTGGTCTTTGAGACATGTGTATATAGGGCCGTACCAAGGGGAGTCATGTCCATGTAATAGGGAAACAATTTGGGTTTCAGGAAGGTCAAATGTCAGTTTCACCAACTCTTCCACCAAGAACTCATACTTCTCATTTTGATCTTGTTTTTGTAACAAGGAAGCTAAGGTGGCCATGGTGTTAGCTGCTCTATTTTTCTCTCTAGGAATCTGCTTAAAAGTGATCAAGACAAAATACTTCTTCCATCCATCAATCATAGTCTTATATGGCATCAACTTTTCATCTTTGGTGTTATATTCATTTTTGACTTGATTGATGATGAGTTGAGAATCTCCATAAACTTGTAGCTCCATTATGTTCCACTCTAAGGCCATTTTGATACCTATGACTAGTGCCTCATATTCGGCTATATTATTTGTGCATGGAAACAATAGCTTGTAGGACTTAGGAATAGTGTAACCTTGAGGAGTGACCAATAGTATGCCGGCCCTAAAACCTCCTTGAGTATAAGAGCCATCAAAGTATAACTTCCATGTTTTTGCTTCTATGTTTACAATGGCAGAATCTAGAAATTCCACTTGAATAGTTTTTGTAGAAGTTATGGGATTCTCAGCTAAATGATCCGCTATCACTTGCCCTTTTATTGCCTTTCTATCAACATACTCAATGTCAAATTCACTCAATATCATAACCCACTTGGCTATCCTACCTGTTAAGGCAGTTTTTCTTAACAAATACTTGAGAGGGTCAATTTTGGCAATTAGCTTGACCTTATGCATCAACATATAATGTCTCAACTTTTGAGATGCAAACACCACTGCTAGGAAAGCTTGTTCCATGAATGTGTAATTAAGTTCATATTTGATCAAAGTCCTACTCAAATAGTAGATAGCTCTTACCTTTCCTTGTTCATCCTCTTGCACCAAAAGCACTCCGAGGGATCTTTCGGTAGTAGATATGTATAGAAGCAATGCTTTGGCTTTGATTGGTGGCATGAGAATAGGCGGATTTATCAAATAGGTCTTTGATAATGTGAAAGCTCGATCAAATTCCTCATCCCACATGAATATAGTATCCTTATGTAGCAATCTGGTGAAGGAATGACACTTTTCAGCCAATTGAGAAATAAACCTTCTTATGGATTGTATTTTGCCTTGTAAGGATCTCATTTGGCTGATGTTACTAGGTATCTCCATGTCCATTATGGTGTGTACTTTCTCTGGGTCCACTTCAATTCCTTTAGTAGAAACTATATAGCCTAATAACTTGTCGGATTGGACACCAAAGGCACATTTCTTTGGGTTTAATCTAACTTTGAATTGTTCCAACCGAATGAATATCTTTCTTAGAATTTTGAGGTGTTCTTCTCTTTTGTGAGACTTTGCTAGTATGTCATCCACATAATCCTTTAAAAAGGTGTGCATCATGTCATGGAATATAGTTGTCATGGCCCTTTGATATGTGGCTCCAACATTTTTAAGGCTGAAGGGCATGACGTTCCAACAAAAGGTGCCCCAAGGGCAAGTAAAAGTTGTCTTTTCTTGGTCTTCGGGTGCAATTTTTATCTGGTTGTAACCACTAAAACCATCCATTAATGAGTACATGGAATGACCTACTATCAAATCCACTATGGCATCTATGCTTGGGAGTGGGAAATCATCCTTAGGGCATGCAAGATTCAAGTCTCTAAAATCCATACATACCCGAATAGATTTATCATGTTTTGTGACTGGTACAATGTTAGAGATCCATTCAGCATATGCTATTTCTCTTATGAATCCAATCTTTAACAATTTTTCCAATTCTTCCTTCACTAGGAGAGCCACATGTGGATGCATTTTTCGTAACTTTTGCTTCATGGGTTTAACCCCAGGTCTAACATTCAAATGATGCATTATGAAATTAGGATCCAATCTAGGCACGTCGACATATGACCATGCAAAGTTCACTTGTTGTTCTTGGAAAAAATTGATGAAATCTTCTCTTTCTAGAGGTGTAAGTGATGTTGCAAGTGTATAAACTTTGGATCCAATTATGTCCCAATGTTGACCTTTTCTGTCGGTTCTATAAGAATAGGTGACCTTTCTTCCTCATGTTCGAGCAAGGTATCCAATCTCTCTTCTTTTGGTGCCACAGTTGGGTTTTCACCATAGGAAACGTCTTTTATCTTTATTTTTTTTGGTTCTAGTGGTGCCACATAGTGGTTTTCATCACTAGAACTTTTCATTTTATTATTATTATTTTTCATTTTTTTCTTTTGACTAAGAGAATGGACCCCCACTATTCTCATCATGCCCGTATTGAATTCATTGGTGGAAGAGGGTTCAACTGCATTAAGGTATTGGCTCATTGCTTGGTCATTTGGAAAATAAAGTAAGTCATTTGGCTCGATTTGGTCCCAATCAATGAGGTCTGGATGCATCAAAAGTAAGGATTCATTGGGTAAAATTTCATCAATAGGGTTTATGGACATGACTTCATTTGAGGGTTCATGCATTGTATCATTTAGATCTATGATGTGAGCTTCCTCAAGATGGTCCATGGAAGAAGGGTCAAAATCCCCTTCACTTGAGTCATCTTCGACTTCTACGGGAAACAATGTGGGAAAAGCCACGAGTGGATTAAAACTAACATTTGAATTTCCCTCCTCCGAAGGCATCCAAAATGTCTCTATCCATGCTTGATTGGTAAGTGCATGCCCTATGTTAATATCTTAGATATTAGGTTCTTCATTGATTTGAATTTCTTGCCTTGGGATTTTTGCATAAGTATGTATTGCAATCACCTCCTTATCTTGACACAATTCATCTGATAGGGTATCCAATTCATAATCTCAGGAGTCATCACTATCTCCTTCAGATTCTAATGCATTTACTTGAGGATAAAAGTCTTGCATTGGGTTGGAGCTTTCACCTTTGTATTGGTAGCCTACTCTATATTTTTCTTCTTTTGCCCTCCAAGTAGGTTCAATGGGTTCTAGTAATCCTCTATTCCTTTGGCCTAAGGGTCCTCTTCTCTTGTACCCCATCTTTTTCATTATCTCAAACCCTTTCCCATATTGCTCGGTTTGTATATTAACATGCTGGATTCTTTCCATGGGAGTGTTTGAAATATCTTCCTCATCATGATAAAGCCATTGGAGAACTTCATTCTCCTCTTTGTCGAATGCTACTTTGCCACTCTCTCTTACAAAGTAAGAGTTGTACTTATGAGGTAAGTGTTCTTTAGATGGTTTTCCATGTGTCCTTGGAGATGTGGGCATGTCAAATAGGGAAACAGAGTATTCCCCTACTCCTTTTGAACTAATTTTGCATTGTTTGTCAAATGCCTCCATCATCTTATCCATTTTCTTGTAGTTTTCCTTTTTAGCTTCATCTTTTTCTTCTTTAGTAGGTTTGTAGGGTACTATCTCTGATTTGGGAGTTTGATATGAACCCTCATTAGTAATTGGACCATCGTAGCTCATCTTTTCCTTTCCCTTAGTTGATGTTGTTGAGCTAGCTTGAGGAGGGTTTTGAGTAGCATTTAATGTTATGACCGGATCATCCATTTTGGTATCTTCAATGGTAACTCTTTGAATGATTCCTTCCCAGTTATGTGGAATATATAACTCATGAAGGGGTTTGAGTGCATTGCAATATTGGAACGGGTTTGAGTCCCCTCCAACTGTGATTTCTTCACCCATGTACGGAAATTTGATGCATTGGTGGTACGTGGATGGGACTGCTTGCATCTCATGAATCCATGGTCTCCTGAACAAAATATTATAAGTTAACTTCATGTCCAATACTTGGCAATTGGTGTCCTTTTTGATGGGTCCCACTTGTATGGGCAATATGATCATGACTTTAGAGGCCCTTTCGGCTTCATCGTAAGCCTTGATAGTGATTTTTTTCATAGGGTCAATGCAAGACTCAGACAACCCTAAGGATTTAACAAGACTTAATGTACAAATATTAAGGCCAACTCCTCCATCAATGAGGGCTCTTTTGACTCTATGCCTTTCTATTAGGACCTCTATATGCAATGGTAGATTTTGAGGATGGGTTATAGACATGTCATCTTGGTCAGAAAATGAGAGACAATGAGGTGCCACAAGATGACCTACCATATTTTGGAACTTTTCCTCTTCTAAGTTAGTAGGAACGTTTGTCTCTATTAGAGCTTTTAACAAAATATCCTTATGGTTAGGGGATAATTTCAACAATTCCAAGATAGAGATTTGTGATGGAGTTCTTTGCAACTAATCAACCAAGCTATAAGATTTTGCTACTATAGAAGGTTGTTTGACCATGATGTTGGACTATAGAGTGCTAATAACTTTAGGAGCAGCTCCTTGTAGGGTCATTCTAGAATTCTACCCTCTTATAATGACATTTGATGCCTCTTTTTGGGGTTGTTCATTAATTATTATAGCATTCACAATGTTATCATAAGGTGGCACAAAGTTAATGTTATTGGCGCTTTGTCTCTTGCCATTAGATGACTCCCCTTTGTCATGTTTGTAAAAAGGTTGTTTGAATGTTGTATGATCTTCATTTCATTAAGGTCCATCAATGGTGATCATGCCATTATCAATTAAGTCTTGCACTATATTCTTTAGCTGCAAGCATTCATTTGTTTTGTGCCCTCGAATCCTATGGTACTCACAATGGCTATTGGCACTCCACCAACTAGGCTTTTTATTTGGCTCATAAGGCTGAATGCTGGGTAAATTAATGACATTATTAGCCATGAGAGTCTTTAATGCCTTTTCGAGGGGTTCACCCAAGGGTGTGAAGTTCCTTTGAGGAGTGGGCACCAAATATTTATCAAATTTATTATTTCTTGCATTATTTCCTTGGTTTCCCTTATTGGCATTGTTGTTATTGGAAGGTGCATTGGATGTCTGATTAGTATTATTCACCTAATTAGGTGTCCTTGTAAGAGAAAATGGGACCACCTTCAAGTTGCTAGACTCCACCATACCATCATTAACAATTCCCTTATTGTTGTTCTTATACCGACTATTATTATTGAACCAATTATTCTTCTGATTGTTGCCATTGTTGGAGTTATTGTTGTTGGAGTTATTCTTATTATCTTTATACAATTTTAATTCTCCACTTTTGACCAACACTTCCTCCATTGTTACTCCATTTTCAATTAAATCTTGGAAGGTCTTGGGACATTGCATTCATAATCGGTAGTTCAACTCATTGCTTAAACTGTTTATGAACATATCCATCTTCTCTTTTTTAGGCACGCTCCTAGGATATCTTGCAAAAATTGTCCTCCATCTTTGCAGAAAAGTGAGGAATGCCTGTCCATCCTTTTGTTTAGTGTTTCATAATGTTATCATTGTGACCTCATGCTTGATATTATATGAGTAATGGGCCATGAATTTTGAAGCTAACTCTTCGAAGGTCTTAATGTTGGAGGGTAACTTAGAAAACCACTCCATAGACATGTCTCCTAAGCTTCACGAGAATAGCCTCATTAAATATGTTGTATCATGCATGAACTCTAAGCTCAATGCACAAAACTCACGTAAGTGGTCTTGGGGATCCAACGTTCCCTCATACTTTTCATACTTGGGGAACACCACATTGATTGGGAATGGCACCATGACCAAGCTTTTATCAAATGGGAATGGACACAATGCTTCGATGGAAAAAGGCTTGGGAGCTCCACTTTGCTTAATGGTATCCAATTACATTTGAAACATCTTGAACTTCTTATTCATGATGTCTAAGGTACTCTCCTTGACTTCTGGTAGTTTAAGTTGGTTAACATCGTAGTCACGGGGAAGCTTGAGACCTTTTTGTGCTAAGTCTAGAAAGTACTTTTCTCTATCTCTATCCATTGCCTTTTCCATGAGCTTTTGGAAATAGGGACATTGGATAGCCTCACTAACCTTTTCATCTGTGGCATCTTCTGACATTGCTTTGGTGTTAGTTTTATTGTGAGTGTTGTCAATCCCTTGAGCATTTTGATATGTCCCTCCATTATTGGTATTGTCTTGGTTATTTATGCCAATGCCTCCATTATTGGCATCACCTTGGTTAATGAGATCAATACCACTATTATCTTTACCACCCAAACTACCATAATACATCATGTTATCTTCTACTTCTTGTTCGGGTGATTTTTGGGGTACTCTAGGAGTGGTAGATTCATCTCCTGGGTAAGGGAGCTCTTGTCTCAAATAGGTCCTGTCTTCTTGCAAGGTTTTTTTAATGTAGTAAGATCTAGTGAAAGCAGGCATGAACCTTGGAGAGGAAGAATTGATATTACTCAAGGTCTAATCCTTTGTATGGTTTGCAACAATGATGTAGAAACAGGATTTTTGACCAAACTAAAAGTTGGAGCAGTAAGAACGCGAAAAAGGGTACTCAAATATGTGATCAAAATTTTTTGACTCCTCCTGTAAATACTCTATGTTTTCCCTTTTAGATTTTTGGGCATCACTGGCCTCAGTGTAGGCGTGACCGAAACTTCTATACGCGTGAACTAGTTTCTTGTTAGGCGGCAGACTGTAGATGTACAGGCGGCACTTTTCTATTATTGAGCGACTTTCCAATTTTAATAGGCGTGACTTAACTATGTCTACATGTTTTTAAACAAGTCATAGATGTGACTGAACCTCTGATAGGTGAGTTTATTTTGTGCATAGGCGGCACCTCTCTGACCAATTTGTAAGATTTTGGATTTTTAAAAGTTTGAGATTAGTCCTTGGAAATTTCTTTGTTTGAAAATAGAAAAACAATCACAACACACACATCACTTTGTCATCATGTCCCTAAAAACACTCTAATGTGTATATTCTCCAATGTTCTTCACAAGTATATCACAAGAAAAAATTCCAAATAGCCTACCTAAAGTCAATTTTGGCTTGTAAATATGGCTCTAAAAGATGGCCTTGCTATTTTATCCAAGTTTTAATAAATATTCCATTCAAATAGACTTCAATCTCTCATCCTTCAAGGAGGCTTCCCACATGCACCGAAGTACGATTTTTCACAATCCGTTAAGACTACTAGAGGAAGGTTGAAAAATCAAAATCCATTTGTCATGCACCCCATTAAGGATACATGCATTTCATTTTAGAGTGGGTTGGATTCCCGCGGCAAAAGCGAGTGTATCCCACTTTGGGTTGTCCCTCTAACTAGCCTTGTTAAGGCAAACTTGGGAGGTGAGCCCACTATTGCTCTAGCATATATATGAAAAACAAGAAATGAACTTAGGCCGACAAGTTTGGGAGTTTGGTTCACTCAAAGAGTGAAGAGCATATCCCTATTGTCTTTCTTTGTTCCACACACTTAAAAACACGTTTGTTCTTTCCCAATCTCTTGACAAGGAGATTCTTAGAATTGAAGTGTGAAATTAATTTCCTATCTTATTTTCAGCTTATATCCAAATGAAATGATGCAATCTAATCAAATGCAAGCTTGATTAGGAGAATACCTTTTTCTTGTAGCTAGCATAAAGCTAGGGGCATTTTTGAGAGCATTTTGTCATTTTTCACTCACCTTGGCAATAGCTCCTTCCAATGTGCTTATCCTCTAGCAAGTTAGTCAACACTAACAATCAAAGTGAGGGGAAACCAAAATCAAAATTGACAACACAAAGATTTATAAACTGAATTTTGAGCACTCTAATTGCAAACTTTCAAACAAAAATTTGAATTAAGGGCTAAAGATCCAATTCAAAGAGACAAATTTCTACTTATAAGCTTCAATTATAGCAAGGTATTTTTGATATACCTGACTATCTTCATCTTGTGTTAGCTTAAGGATAGCTTTGATGTGTGCTTTGTTCTCCCTTTTGATTTTCTTGACAAGTGCCTTCTCCTTTTGATTATATCTAGCTTCTGGCTTCTTTACTTTAGGATGCATGTTCATTTACTGTCAAAACACGAAAACAAAGAATTAGATGAATGAATTTATCAACCTGAGAATAAATTATGACAGAAAACTTTAAGTGACATTGTCTAGCAAATAGGTGATAACAAAATGTTCACAGGCGTAATTTTACAAATACCGCGTGACACTCTGTAGTGCCTCAAGCGATACTGAAAATCACAAAAGCGTGCAAAAATTATTCCTAAGCATGAAAAAAACTTTTAAATTACAGAAAATTATTAATACAAAGTGACATATTAACTAACATTAAGCGGAAACTAAAATATCAAAAGTGTGACAACAATTTGAAAATTGTGACGAACAGCTTGAACTTAAGCGACAAAAAATTTCAACAAAAGTGATATTTCAAGCATCATAAGCATAATTATTAATTGAAAATGCGAAGCAAAGCTTTAAGATAAGCGACACTACAATGAAACTAGGTGATACTCCCTGAGTCACATGCGTGACTTGAAGAGACAAAGGCTAAATGCTTTGCAGTCACAGGCATGAATCTCCAGTTAATCCACGTGAGTACAGAGATTGTGGGCGACAGTAAGATAACTGCAGGTGTAAACAGACCTCCTGTAAGCCTGATTTCACTGATTTCCTGCAAGATAAACATGGAAAATAGAGAATGCAAGCATGCAAATGAAGATCTAAATGATGAAATGAGGCTTAGAGCCCCACGGTGGGCGCCATTTGTGTGATGATGGATATCACCTTCATGAAATTAAGATCTAATAGCATCAATTTAAAGAACATACAATGCAAATCTAATTTAAAATGAAACTATAATCTAGAACATCTCATGGTTCTCTAGAAAGAAGTGGTAAATGAAGCTCTTAGCTTAGATCCTCACTAGTGACACCTCTAAAATGAGAATTATGCTGCTATATGCTTCTATTATGCTTAATCTAGCTCAAATTGACACAATTATTATGCTAAAATGCTCAAAATGCTCTTAGAATGCTTTCAATTGCCTATAGTAACAATGCTTTGCAAATGAAATTCTAAGATGGAAATGCTCTCCAAAATGCCTTATATTTATAGTAAATGTCCAAGGGTAGGGGGTGGAGTGAAGTAATCATGGTTATCCCTTGGTTGAGTCAAATACTTTGCATTGTCCATAAATGGGGGGACAAATGAGGGGACAAGCCTTTAAATGGTTTCAAAGCTTTGGACAATTTAAATGTTTGAGTGATTTGTGTCTTTTTGTCCTCAATTCTTATTGGTCAATCACTTTGTTGAAAGAAAATAGGATTTATTAAATTCAATTACCTAATTAAATTTAGCCATGTATGGGTAATGGGTTCATTTTGATTTTTGGTTAAAACAACTATACAAATAATTGATTAAAATCAATTATATATTGTTTTTGGCCCCTTTAAGCTTTGATTTAATTATTTAATTTCTCATTTTCTTTAATTGATTTTGTCCCTCTTTATTTAATTATGTCCATTTTTACTTGTTTTAATCCCTTTAATGCATTTTATTGATTTTTGCTATTTAAAAGCACTTGTCCAATTTTGTGTGTCTACAGTTCCCATTTTGGTGTGTTGTAATTTAGAAGTAGATTAGTTGTTTTCCTGTTGATTTCCTTGGAAACCATAAATCCTATGGTTCATTGCTTCAACATTTGCATGTCTCATCCCTAGTCAGAGCCAGTTTTGTCACGATTTTGAGCTATTAAAATTGAGCCCATTTTTGCAATTAGAGTCACCACAAAGACCCAAAGCCATAGATCGGCATTAGTCAAGTTCAGATTTCGGAAAACTAGGTTACTTACTGAATCATAGTTATGCGAGAAATTATTTAGCATGTTGCATTTCCTAGCCTTACTTTTAGGTGTTACTCCAGGTTTTTCTCATGGTTTGGGTACATGGTTATGCTTAAGAGTTGATTCAGTAAGTAGCCAAGTCCTATTTTGTTGTATCTAATGTTTTCAAACCAAGTTTAGGATTTGCATGTTCTGATTGTATTTTTTGGAGTCTCACGGTGGTAGATTAAAGTAGAGTGAAAGTCCTTCGAAATAAATGTTGACAAGGGAAATGCATCCAAGGGATGAATATAAAATGATCATGAATACTTGCAAATAGTCAATAATATCAAAGATTCTTTTTGAATTTCTCCTGTAAAGGTACCTTTTATGTAGGATATGCACTCTCCTAGTGCAATTTCTAAAAAGTCTCTGAGCATAGAAATTAAGAAAGAATGAGCCTCGTGAAATGACATATTAGCTTCATAAAGCATGAGAAAGTTATTTTTAACATCAAAAAATCAATCGATGGGCTAAATTGCTGAATTTGGGAAATGGTCTTTGCAGCTGCCTAGCTTTGGGATTTGTAGCATATGCATGTAATTCCCAAAGGTGTTATTTTAATGATATTTTTTCATTCATCTAAGGCATAAAATGTTTTTTGATAAGTTGAGAGATAGGAGCACACGGATGAAGAAAAGACTAAGTTAAATATAGGTGCCTAAGGTTGACATTCAAGAATATGGGAAAAAATACATAGCTATGCAGGAGTTGTAGTGTTATACTGCAATCTCTGATGGTTACATGAATGCTCTGGGTAAATGCAAAAAGTGGCACAAGATTTCTTTCCCATGTGTTATAAGTGAAAAAACACTTAGAAAGAGAAATTTGAAGGTGTGAAAGGTTTCCCTGGGCGGAGTTCAAGAAATGAAAGTAATGGGTACCTATAGTGTGGGACGTGTAGTGCTCATGTATGAATTCTAAAACCTAATTGAAGTTTCATCGAATGGGTGCATTAAAGCTTAGATTGAGTTTATCTCTGCCTATTAAAGGTAAAGAATGTTGTAAGCAAGAAAAGAACTATTAGTTACACCCATGGAAAAGATCCAATGCTAAGTTCAGGAAAAGATGTTTCTAATTGCATATTTTTATATCCCCAAGTTTAAAGAGTTGTTACAATTTTAAAATTCCAAACTAAAAAAGTTGACCTGCCACACTTATTGGCGCCAACATTCAAATGGAGTTAAGTTGAAGGAAAGCCTGGAATTTACTGCTAGTTCATGGAAGATTCTTAGGTAAGGATAAATTGATGTAGATGATGTGGTGGATGTATTCAAACTTGTTGTATTCAATCTTCCCAAGGTGAACTTCACTCAATGACCCCAAGAGCCCAAATGCTTCTACTTTATCAATTTTACTTCCCCAAAACAATCACTACTTATGAGGGTTTTAAATGACTTAAGACACTTATCCAACAATGTTACAATGGTTCTTGCAACCTTCCAAGATCATATCAGCAACTCTACTTATAGGCCCCCAATCCTAGTAGCCCTCATTCCTAAGTATAGTCAAGGTAACTTTTAATTTTCCCAAAGAATCCCAAAAATAAAATATAGTTTCAAGTACCCTTTTGGGAATTATGTAAAACCCCAAGGTCACATAACTCAATTCTACTCCAACATCCCTTAACCCTTACTTTGTTCATAGACCTATTAGACTTGATTAGGCCTCCATTTACAAAGGAATTAATAGAAGGATTCAACCCCAAAACCTATAAATTTCCATAGCTTGAGATATGAATCAAATCAAGAGATTATGGTATTGATTTTCTTGTATGGCTTGTTTAGATGTTGGATCCACCATACCCTCTCTAAATTGCACTAAAAACTAGGGCCTTCCAGTTCGGACCCTTCCCTTCACTACCAGAACCCCAAAAAAGGTTCCTCACCATGTATTTGACATGGACGTACACCTTCTACAATAAAATATCCCTCTCCATAAGGAAAAACTTCCATTGTTATACCCTAGCCTCCAAATTCATCAACTTCTTCAGCACTATCACGGTGATCACCTTTTCTCCTTACTTCATCTTCACATTAGTGTCTTGAGAATGTATGATAAATGTTAAGAAAAGGTTATTCCATGAGAATCAGGGTGTTATCATTCATGGAATCACCATATTTTTTATAACCACCAACTATTTCAAAAAAATAGTTAAATATATGTGACTTTCAGCACCAAAATGTCTAAAACTAAAACAAAACTTGTCCTTAATGCATCAAAAAGAGTTGATCGTGGACTTATAGATGTCCTAAATGTACTAGAAACATTAAACCACAAAGATGAAGACTTAACAATGCAAGAAACTCATAAAATTTGCTAGGTTACAAAGTTTTATTGCCCTTTTTCTATCACAGTCCGTACACCAGTCACTATATTTTCACACAAATGACTTATTCAACCTTATAGACCTTATAACTAACCATACTAACCAATCTGGATCATTTACATTCTTTATTTTTTACTAAAACATTAAAAAACTAATTTCCCTCCCAAATCCATCCAATTGTTGACAATTTAAATATTTGAATTTGTAACTTGCAATTTATTCAAATTTCCTAACTTCTAAGCCTTCTAACCCACCTAACCTGATCCAACATGGATTCATGGATATTATGTTAAACCCCAAGACCAGTTTAAACATAGTGGGTTACTATTGACCCAATTTACAAGATTTTAGTCCTAGGATCCTTACAAGGATCCTTAGGATAATTTATCATTACATCATTTGTATTTATTTTGGAAGCCATTATTGGCTCCAAAATATTCCAATTGAATCCCTGAGATGTCCTCCAACCTTTCATGTCTTGTGTCTTCATGACCTCATTTTCCTTTCTTGGTGCCCCTACACCATACTCCCCACCAATGAAGAAACTCTTGTCCCAAGAGTTAAACAATGACTTGTTCCTGTTAGACTAATTAGTTAGTTTCATTACTCTTTTTTACTTAAGTTATCTCTTAGCTACATTATAATTAATATCTTTATTAATTATAATGTGCAACCTAGCTTTTTTAGTTTTAGGGTTTTGTTTACCTTTATAGGTTGAACCTTGTAATTCTTTTTTCATTATCTTGGAATACAATTTGCTCTCACTCCGCTAAGATTTTCCAAGCCTTTGCTTTTTGTCTCTTTGGTTTCCTTTCAGCAACAGGTTATTTGCATGTAGGTGTTCTTGCTGATCTGTGAAGTTGGATTTCTCAACTTCTACATGGTATCAGAGCTTCCCTGTTGTTGCCTGGTCTGAGCCTTTGGAACCGTGATTCGAAGATGAAAGCCACAACTCCTCTAGTTTTTTCTTCTACTATTTTTTATTGGATCTAGGGGTCTCATTTTTTTGGAGCACTTTGAGCTAAAACAGACTCCGCCATTGCACTCAGAAGGCCTGGGAGAGTCCAAAAACATATAAAATTTGTTATTTTTGGCCTCCAGGGCAACTGGGAGAATTTTTCTGGCCTATTAGAGTCGTACGAGCTTGAAAATCGAGAAATCTTTTTAAATTTTTTTTTTAAAAATACCTTCTTGGAGCATGCCACCACCGTACCACCTCGGTACCACCCCCGCCTGGCCCCCATGCCACCCCTTGCTGCCCACCGGCCACCGCATCGCCCCTGCACTGCTCACTGCCAACCTGCATAGAGGTGATGTCATTGCTGATGTCACCTGTCGGGAAAAAAAATTTCCAGTCAATTTTTCAAATTTTTTGGCAATCGAAAATTTTTTTCAGGGCCCAATTTTTTTTTTAGGCCAATAATCATTTGACGGTCATACGGCCGTCAATTTTTTTGTCGTGACTGGTTTTTTCCAGAGAGCTCTTCTTCGGAGGTGCAGTTGGTTTTTCGGCCGTAACTTGTGCATACAGTGTTCATTTTTAGAAAATAAAATATCATCGAAAAGATCTTTTCGAGCCGGACGTGATGATGCTAGGCTCATTTGCTGATTTGGCTATTTGAGCTCTTCATTTTGGAATTGAAGTAGAGGCTTCAGTTTCCTCCCTCTCTGCATCTAGCATCGAGGTTCTCTTCTCATTTTTTGTGCTTTCCATAATTATTTACTTGCTTTATGGGGGTTAGATTTATACATTATGGGGGGGTGTTCTCTCTTTCTATACTTTACTTTAGAAAAGACCCTTCTACTTTCATCTACTTCTTCTCTTAATGTCGGACCCCTCTGTGGCCTGGCTGATACCACACAACTACCACACTTGGAAAGGACAGATGACCAGATTGCTTATCGAAAAGGGGCTATGGTCATGCCTCAATGAGACTTAGCTAGTTCTACAGAGGCCTTATGAGGCTCTTATGCAAAGAAATAGGATCGATGAGGCCTCATTGCAATGAACATTTCAAATGAGTTGTTGTTCCACCTGGATGGTTTGACCACACCCAGGGATATGTGGAACATGTTTTCCACCTTGTTTGGCACAATGAATCAGTTTAGGGTTCTCCAAATAGATGCAAAGTTCACCTCCTTGGTACCTGAATCATTCACCAGCATTGAGGACTTCTTGATGAAGTTCAAGTCTCTTTGATCAATTTTACAGGTTGTTGGAAAGATGAAGTCAAATGATGAGTGTATCTTTTTGATACTCTCAAAGCTTCATGGCCCTTATCAGATTTTTACTTCTACCTTCTACTCCACTATGGATGCACTGGGAACACGACATGTTATGCCCTCTTTTGAGACTTTCTATGATAGGTTGACTCATCAGCAATCCAAGCTCAATCAGATGGATTCACTTATAGGTTCACAGTCATAGGCATTGCTTGCCAAGACACCTCAGGATACATAGAAGCAAAAGCTGAAGCAGATATCTGATTCCTCTTCTCAGCACTCTACTGGCCCACCATCTTCTTCTAAGAAGGAGAAACAGAAGATTGAGAGCCCTACATGTTCCTATTGTCAGAAGGGACCTCATGATGAGTCACATTGTTTTCAGAAGAGATTTGATGGCTATGAGAAACAGATTGCAGATTTGCAAGCTCTCCTTCAGAAGAGAACTATTTCCTCTCCATCATCTTCCACCTCACAGAGGTCTTCTTTTAGGGCTTCTGCCTCATCTTTGACATTTGGATAGGGTCATGCATTACGGGCTTCCATTGCATCCCCTTCATAGGTCCCTTGGATACTGGATTTCGGTGCTTCTCACCATATGGCATCTTCTCTAGATATTTTCTCTTCTTTTGAGGCTTCTCCTATTCCTCACATTCTCATGGGGAATAACACTATTATGCCAATTTGTGGGAAAGGCTCTGTAGGCATTCAGGATGGTACATTCAATGATGTATTGTATGTTCCATCTTTGTCTGCAAACCTCCTTTGGATTTATCAAATTACACTCAGTGGTTCAGGGAAGACAGTTGAGTTCACGCTAGATTCAGTCTTCATCTGGGATAGTGCAATAGGTGGCATTGTTGCTACAAGGATAGTTGATCATTCCACCTGTCTCTACACCTTCTCACACTTTGGTCCACCATCTCCATTATCGGAGCATAGCTCTCCTCTTACGCGAGAGCATCATGTGGGACAGTCAGGTCACTTGAACCTCTATGTTATTCCTGAGACCACTTCTATGACTACCTCACCTCATCTTGTTGGGGTTTCTTCTCTTTAGTAGGACTCTTCTTCAGCACTGTCATACCCTCTAGCTCCATTCATCGAGCCACCAGGTGTAGTTGTTGAGGATTCTACAGAGGACACTCATCCCTTCTCTCTTGACATTGTCATCACACCTGTCATACCACCTACATTAGGGATTCCCTTTCAGGATCCTCGTGTCTACTCCTTTGAGCATCAGATCAGCCTTCTAGTGACACCTCATATTTCAAGGTTACCTCTTCAGTGCTCACTACCTTTCACTCCTTTATATTGGCATCATGGTGGTTTGTTCATTGATCCAAGGGTTCCTCCATTCTAGGGGGGCTTTGGAGCCTTGACCCTCTCTCATAGGGGGGGTTGGCAGCATGCATTGTACTTATGGATTTGAGAGAGTCTCTTGAAGTCATTTTTTGTCTTTTGCTTGCTTTTATATCTCTTTTTGGAGAGGAGTTTTTCCCACTGGGTTTTCTCCTTTCTCTCTAGTTTACAGAGATTTCCTTGTAATGGGTACCTGATCAGGCCTTGTTGCCAGGACCCATTTCCTACTTTCATAGTTGTGCTAGGTTAGATTACCTTTTGAGCTTCAATTGAGGGGGGGTGTGTTAGTCCATTTTCCTATCAATGCAAAATCTTGTGAAAATGGCCTTTTCACTGCAATTCTTGAAGATGTCCTGTCTTGCCTGCAATCACAATTTTAATGTGTGATGAAAATCCATAGTGTTTCATGGTGTGTGCTCTTAGCCCCTGGTATTTTATTGTGTCACCAAGCTCTAGTCCAAATTGCATGTGCTAAATTGCAAAACCCAGGGAGATATTCAAGTTTTAAGGTCTGCAGGAAATAGTCTCAGAATCTGCCTAGTGTCGAAAACCCACAATATTTTTTTGAATACCTTGGATGTTTTTGATCTTTCACTGAAAACCCTATGTGTTTTTGACCTTGCGTTTCTTATCTTCTATCGGCACTCCTTGTTCATCGGTCTTAAGTGCACAAGTGCGATGGTTGGTGGGGCCAGATTCTTCAAGCGACAGAGGGAGGAGATCGACGGTCGGTGTATGAGCGTAAGGAATATTACATGCTCATGAGATCATGCACCTGCTGTTGATCTCATTTGTCTCAAATGTATCTTTGGCAGTGGTCCCACTACCAGGTGAACTAACTTGGCAGTATCTCATTGGTCCACGGGAGTATGAAGTGGAGTGTTGTCAGTGGGACCAGTCTTCTTGGCATTTAGGCAGATTAAAGTTTAGTTTAATCTTGTGGCGGTCATTATACCGTTAATGAAACATGCTCAACCTTTAATGTAGTGGTATAGCGATAGCCATTGATTCTCATAAGGGAGGTAGGTGGGTTCATTGACACATATGCACAGTTGGCGCTATTTTATTCGTCCATGTATTTTCACAGTGGCTTGTTGTCAATGGGACCTAGTTTCTAAATGTGTCAGCGGGTCCCGATCCTGTCAGTTAATTAACAAACGGCATATAATCTCATTCAAGTGTGTCAGAGGCTTAAGATCTTGTGACGGCCGTCGATCTTCCTGTGTGGGCTCGATTGAATTTCTCAGTGTCTTTGACAGTTGTGATAAAATGTTTAGCGGCCTGATAAATTTTCTTCCTGTTCGGTGGTTCGCGTAATGTTTTGGTGGTGCCCCAGTTTATTTGGTGATTCAGTGAATAGTGGTCATGTGATCACTAAGTTTTTTAGCGATGGTGGAAAGTATTTTGTGAATTGGTGAAAGTTTTTCGGTCACCAATTTGCCAGATAAACTGGGGCCGCTTGCTCGGTGATGTGCTCAGTTATGATTGGCCGATGGGTGACAGGGTGGCATTGACATGGAGGCTTGTCATGTGTTTGCATAGCCTAGTTTTTGGCTATGCAATCATGCGACCACTACTGGTGTCGTGGTTGCAGAGTTGGGTGGGTCCACAGTGCCTGTATTGCTGACGTGCTAGTTTTTGATTGGTTGTTGACTTTTTGAGGGGCCCACGACTATTGTGAACTTAAACAAGGGCCACCCAATTTTCCAGGAAGGATGAATCATCAACGACCATGTTTTAAAATGAGCTGGGTGCCAAAGACTTGACCATTGGAATTCAAATTTAAATCTGCAGATGGTTTTCGTGACAAGAGGTACCCAGAATTTATGGTTTTTCTGGTCGTTTCTTGATTTGGTTGGTGGCATCGATTGTTGTAGTCTGGTCCAATGAGTTGGGTGATTTCTTGTAGATGTTTTTCTGTGTGGGGGAGGACAATTTTTATTGGCTCGAGGTGTTTTGATGGTCTGGTTAGACTGTTATTCATGATGAATTTGTGATCTTGGGTACAGATTTGAAGATTTTATCTTTCTTGTGGATCATTCTTATTTCTGACAGATTGGTGCTAGTTTTCCCTCCAATGAGTTTTCAGATTTAGCTATTGTAACCCTAACCCTAGCTATCTGTAGCTTGTTGCAACCTATTTTGGGTTTCCAAGGTAGCTAGTGGTATAAGTTGTAGCTTTTTTGACTTAGAAGGGGTTCTAAATTTTGTCAGTTCCAGTGGTTCCAATTTCTGGTTCCATGAGCGGTTTCTTCATGTAAACATTTTCATCCTGGTTTTATCAACATTAGGGAAAAACCTCATGTATCTTTTGCATATTGTCTATGGTGTTTTCTGAATCAACTTGTAATACAGGGATTTGAATCCACATACTTAATACAGTTTCTTATTCTTGGATCTCTCCTTTAGTTGTTCTTAATGAATTCTGAGTTTTCTGGCTCATTGCATTTGGTTTCTTATGTATATGTTTCATCTCTCAGCCTTGATTTAGAATCAGGTTAAAAGTCTTTGAGTGAAGCATAGATTCATTTGGTTCAATCAGTAAGGATACTAGTAAGTAGTGTAAGAGATGTTTAACTATGTTTATGGCTTGGATTCTTAGATGAATCTAGTAGTTGTCCTTGTGTTCCATGTTCACTTCAGGTATGATGCCCAATGGATAAGGCACTAATCTTAAGCTAGTATCCCTGTGCTGATGCAAAGTGTTGCATGGTTGTTTGCATCCTACAAGAAACCCAATTATATTTAATATCTCCAATCCTGCAATCCCTCATAGTCTTGAGGTCACAAGGCCATTTTACACCCAATAGCAATTGAGATTCAATGAATGTCTGGTTAACATTTAGTAGTCTCTTGCTATCATCTACTTTGTTTAATCCAGTCCAAAGTCCTAAAATGCCATAAGTTACTGGATTAGGTGCACCTGCCATGGTTTTGTAGAGCCAGAAGTGAAGAGGGTAGTCTTGTCCCTATAGTTGGTCCAGTTGTCTTGCAGAGCTTTCACACTTGGAGCTAACCACTCCTAACATTAGTCTCAAGGCATATTGGCAGCCCTAAGTGGCATAAGCATTTTCAAACACCAACAGGGTGTTAGAGTAATTAGTTAGTTTCATTACTCTTTTTTACTTAAGCTATCTCTTAGGTACATTATAATTAATATCTTTATTCATTATAATGTGCAACCTAGCTTTTCTAGTTTTAGGGTTTTGTTCACCTTTATAGGTTGAACCTTGTAATTCTTTTTTCATTATCTTAGAATACAATTTTCTCTCACTCCGCTGAGATTTTATAAGCCTTTGCTTTTCATCTCTTTGGTTTCCTTTCAACAACAGGTTATTTGCATGCAAGTGTTCTTGGCGATCTGTGAAGTTGGATTTCTCAACTTCTATAGTTCTAAACACCCTACCACTATCATCTGTCTTTCTTGGTTTTAGCATGAGAGATGAAATCTCCCAAAGTGACCTTCTACCTCCTATTACCTGTACTCACCCTGTCAAAAGTATTAGTCTAAAAATCAAAATGTTTAGGCCCTATTTTTGGACCAGACTATTGCCTTGTTGTTCCACTCTTGTTTCCATTATTCTACAACACCTATACCTCCTTAAACTTTGTCTTGTCATCTACTGGACACATTATTATGCCTACTTGCACATACTTCAAGTCCCAAAATCCCTCATTATTAGGACTTTTCTTCCCCTTATATTGTTGTAGACTTTTATCCTTCTACTAGCAAGTGTCTTCCCTTCTTGTACCATGCATTATCAACTTCAAAGGATCTCCAAAACAAATTACAAAATTTTATTTCACATCATTTAAATTTAATGGTTTCAATTTATACTTCTTATCATCTTTATAAACCAAATAAGTATTGTCAAACCCATCATGTAATGTCCTTCTATTATGTTTCCATGGTCTCCCTAGTATGATATTGTCACATGTCATAGGAACCACATCACAAAGAACCTTGTCTTGATATGCACCAATATAAAAATTCACATAAGCCCTCTGACTAACCTCTACATGCTATTGTTGGGTAACCAAATTGGCCTTGTAAGGGTTAGGTGTAATGCCCCTCCAACCCTAGCATGTCCTTGATATGCATTTTGGAATTTAGGAAGTATTATAAGGACTTGTATGCTTGTTTTGATTAAAGTATGATACTTCTTGAGGTGTTTGCATAACCTATTTTATTCCAACAACTATAACTTCACATTCTAGTTTGGGAAATGATAAATATTTTTAGGTGTGTTCCTTCATATGTTTCCATGATATTTTAGGACGTTTATTTTATGGGATCACCTAATAGATAGATAGATATATTACTATGTGAGATACTTGTTATCAAAGATTATGATTATCTTAGATTAATCACTTAAGGGTTAAATTGTGTTACCCACTCTGATGATGTTGCTTGTTATACTCGAGAATAGACATGATTGTGATATTTTAGCATTTGTGGATTGTATGTTTTCTCCATGCTAGACTTAGGATGATACCTTAGCTACATGTGAGGATGCTTGAAAACTTGAGCTACGTATCCATATTTACTTGTAGGATTTTAGGAGCTAGTCCAATTCTAAATGGAGAGGATGTAATGCCCACCCTAGTATCTTGATATAGACAAGATTACTACATTGAGCATTATGGACTCTATGATTTGTTTATTTTGATTAGATAATGAGACATTATGAGTACATGTTTGGATAATAAAACTGGTTTATGAAAGTCAGGAAATTATTTACATTATTAGTAGGACATTTTTCTTATATATTTACATGATTATATTATAAAGATTATTCATTCTTGTTTCACAATATGGAGTAATGATTATTTTGGAGCTAACCATACTAATCCATTTATGCTTTCGTATTGAAACTATCTGATGTGCTTATGGGAAGAGGAGATGCATACATAGTCACTTCTACAGGAGATCCACACGATGTTGCACTCTCCCTCCTTGTTTTCCACTATATGTGTGTGTGTGTGTGTGTATTAGGTACCAAACATCAACTTCACCTGGCTACACAAGTCTGAGTGTGCCTTCAAATCCTTGAACATTGTTGTGTGGAGATATTACCAAGTTAATCTCAAGGAACCCCTATTGAATTAGGTTCCTGTTTAGAAAGTCACATGGTTTGGTGGTTCAAGCAGTATCATTATTTTGTTATTTTGATATTTTCATTTTGGAGTATGTATTCATTATCACTTTGTGAATGTGATGTTTCTCAATCTTTAGATAAATATATTTGGATGTATTATATTGTGTGATTTAATTTATTATATATGTTTATGTATATAAATATACTTATATAGTTATGTGTTTGTTTTGTATGGGTGAATGTATTTTATGATAGTATATTAAATAATATATTATAGAATAAAAATAAAATGAATAAAATTATTAAGTCACTTAATTAGTAAAAACTAGCTTGCCTAGGGGTTTTGAACCCGAGACCTCCTAGGAGTTAGGCTATTTAGTTTCCATTTAGGCTATGTGAGTCATTTGGGAATTCTTTCACCTCTAAAATAGTTATTGTTTTGAGAGGTAAAATAAGTTAATAAAAAAATAAAACATTTATTTAAAGCTTACGGGAGTTGTTTAATATTTGGAACCAATTATAGTAGTTGGAGTAGTTTCTTCCTATAAATTAGAAACTCCTCCAGCCATATGGTTGGCTATTAAGTATTTAAACAAATGAGATATTTGAAGGAGGAGAAAATGGGGATAGATTTAGGGTTTCAGTAAGAAAGTTGATAGATTGAATCAAAGAAAATATTTTAGATTAAAAAGATTTATTTCGAGTTAAGAGAATCTCAGAGAGGAAGGAGGTGTTTGGTTTCAGAACAATTTAGAAGCTTTTCCCAGAAGAGAAACCATTATTCTAAACTTTGGAAGAAGGTGTTGGTTCAGACGGGAAGCTAAGGATTACTTTATGTTGAAAGGATTTTCTCTGTAGGACTCCAGGTAGGATCTAGAACCAGGGAAAATTACCTTAATGTCTATGAATGTGTGTGTGTGTGTGTGTGTGTGTGTGCATTATAAATATGTATTATTTTCATTTTTCTTCAATGTATCTATTTTTTAAATAATCTGTTTGATTAGGAAAGGATGTGGGAAATGGGTTTTGTGGTATTCAGAAAGTATGGTGATTAGTTGATAGAATTACTCTTCTAAGTTTCTTCCTAGGAGGTTTATTATTGATATTATAGTTGTAATGGATTTCATTCCTCTATATATTCATGGTTTAGGAAAGTTTACGAAGGTTTAGGAAGTCCTACACGTACTTTCTTTTTTGTAAACCTTTATGCATTTTTATGTCAATGTTTCAATAATTTTTGTGCAAAGATTTAGTTTTTGTTTGGATGGGGGGTTTTTATGAGTTTGAGGAGGGATATGAGTGTGGTACTAGGAGACATCAACTAGTTCTATCTTAGAAAACCTCCCATAACCCTCATTTTGCTCATTTTTTGCCGTAAAATCCATTTGGAGGTGATTCTAGGAGTTTTTTAGCAGAATCTCATACGAGTCAGGATGCCTAGCCATAAATACTCATACCATCCTATGGGAATAATCTTACTAGGCTATGAGAATACTCATATGGGCTTCAAACATCATGAAATTAAGTTTTTTTCACTTTGTGTTATGGGTTTTGGTCTGCATCTCTTGGTTTTGGTACTGATCTTTGTTTGCATCATTTTACCTCTCTGGATGTTAAAAATAATGCATGAGGTTGATCAAAATGTTTTAATTAATGTTTCATGTGTTTTAAATCCTTGTTATGATTCATTTTATGAATATGGATAAGGTTAGGACTCGTTCTGAGGGCCTGAGTGTGTAGGAGAGTTTCCTAAACCTATGAATCAGAACGTTTGAAGTGTTTTCTTGTTCTTTTGTCTTGTGTTGGGGTAGGGGAATAGATGCCCAGGGTGAGTGGCTCACCATAGGTGTTGGGACCCAAAGTGGTTGCCAAATGATCCTATGGGTGATTTTTTCATCAAGTGATAACCTTAAAATTAATTTGGGAGGGGGATTCAAAAGATAACGAAAGAAAATATAATGTGATAATTCCACACAGACCTGTTGGAGTACCGGGACCATGGGTAATTTCCAGGGTGGATCCTTATTCATAGAGAGGGGATTGGGGTTACATGGTTTCTAGGGAGGATCCCAATACATAGGTTGTGTGATGAAACTCACTTAGATGGTATCCTAGAACATTGACCCTTGTGTTGTAGCATGGTGATTTTTTGTACATTTTACTCTCTCTCTTTTAATATTGTTTTCATGGTTTTATTGGCCTTAGATTTCCTTAGATATTGAGAGTACCTTGGTTCTATATTCTATCATGGGGGTGGAACAACACTAGTTTCACATGGTTGGGTGGCAAATCTTCTTTCAAGGTGTTGTTCGTAGATCATGGATGGCTTTGTTTTGGATCCTTACTTGGTAGTTGTTGAAGCCTATCTCTTTGTATCATGTACTTCTATTAAATGTAATTAAAAATGTATGTGTGTGTGTGTGCATGTGTGTGTGTGTATTGTAGGATTTGAGCAATACAAATCCATAAAACCCGAAGATCATCTGCATACAAAAACCTATTACAAGGAAGTAGAGACAAGAAGAGGGCAAAGGTTTGACTCAAAAATATGAAGAAGAAAATATCCTCAAAATAATAAATAAATTAAATTTACAATGGATCATCCTTATAAAGGAGATCAAAAGCCTTGAAAGGCAAACCCTAGTTCATTTAATAATTAGCTAAGTTATTACAAGACTAATGCATGAAAGTTTATATTTAAAACAACTAGTGCATAAGTTTAAAACAACTAGTGTGTGTGTGTTTAAATATAAACAACTAAAGAAAAAGAGTTGACATCTTAAGAAGGGAGTAAAGTTAATTAATATAATTAATACTTTACTCTAACACCCCCCTTAAGATGAGCAACAATGCAGCTACAAACAATGCAAGAAGAAAGCAAAGGAAACTACAGTGTTGAAAGCATAAAATGGGTCCCAGCAACATGGCCTGATGAGGTACCCAACACAAAAGAGAGTCTCTATAAAATGGAGAAATAGAGAAAACCACATGGGACAAACTCTACTCCAAAAAGAGACAAAGACTAATATGAAGGATTGAAGAAGCCACCAAAACTAGGAATGTTCCAGAAAATAGGAACAAGAATGAACATGTAGAACATCACTGAAGCAAGAAGATGCAAACTCTATCAAGAAGTAACTGTTGGTCTAAAGATCCTCCACTGAAATAGAGCATGACCAGGTAGAGAAGACAGTAATCTATATGAGTGACCTCAAATGACACTACTCAAATCAGGAGGCAAACAAAGGAAAACAACTGAACTCGAAGATACAAATGGTATAAAATGCCAAAGCCTGAAGAGTTGATCAATCAAAGATGGAAGAGTGCCTCTAAAAATAGGAAAGAAAGAGTGTCTATATGGTAAATGATCCATCTCACCAAAATGCATAGGTACCCAGCCACTGCATCTGCCTAGTACATAGGAACAAATACTAAATACATAGCCCACACTATCAAACCAAGGAAGCAGAAGAATGATCAGTAGAAACCCCCCCATAATGCTGACAAGGGAGAGGTGAGAGGTACACTAAAAATAGTGCCAATAAGAATTACATCATGAAGAACTGGGAACATCAAAGGTACAATGAAAGTACAAACACAAATAAAGATACCCTGAAGCTAATGTCATGGAAGGAAAACTCACTTGACAAAGGTAGATGGAAAACATCAAACCCCACAAGGCACTTTATAATGGAGTGTGATTACAAAGAGCATGAACATGTGCAAGATTCCATAGATGCAATAAAATGGCACTTTATCTCAGTGCATGTGCATAAAAGAATACTACAAAAGTGAAGTATACACTGCTCAAATAAGAGAGAAGGCTGGTGAAACAAAAGAACAGCCTAAGAAGAGCCATCCCCTAAAGGGAAGAGATCCCAAGACCTATAACATCCAAGATATCCACCAGAGTGCAAAAATGAAAAAAATTGAATAAAATATACCTGGAGAAGAATCTGGGAAAATGACTCATAGCACTAGAAAGTTCTCAGAACAAGCTTTCCAACAATATCTTACTTTCCCAAAATGGAGTCTGGATGTGCAATATAGAGCTTCCGAAGTGCAAAATTAAACATCTGGCTTTGACAGTAAAAAACACCATAAAAAATCAAACATTCAAACCTCCAAATCTGGATAGAGCTCAAAACCACCTTTCTAATGATATCTTGTTTCCCCGATTTCGACGCCGTATGCTCAAGTTATGAGCAAAAAACCACCAAGTGCTCCAAAGGGCCCAAAATGGTGTCTAGATGTGATGATGTCAGCACTTCAAGGGCTTAAAATTAATGGCCAAATGGCCATCGCAACATACAAGCACCCTGGGGCTAAAATTCTAGCCCCTGGTCGCCATATGACTAGGGGCTAAAATTGCATTTTCCTGGCTTAAATTTGATGGCCAAATGGTCGTCGCCGGCCAAAAAAAAAAAATTTAAAAAATTGTCTTTCAAATTTTTGCCTCGATTTGCATGCCAATTTTTTGGTTTATATTTGCATATCAGACACCAAAAAATTTTCCTCAATTTGTGTCAAAAAAAATAATTATACCTTGGGAAGTGTGTCAGTACGTACAAATTCTACATCAGGAAGCGTGTTAAGTTGTCTAGTACCAAAAAAATGCCCCAAAATGCAAAGTTGTCCAAATTTGAAGTATTTTATATCGAAATAGGGGTTTTGGGTGATGCAAGCTCAACGGTGAGGTCTGTTTGAGCTCAAAGTGCAAAATTTAGTGACCCCCTAATTTCAATAAAAAAACTTTAAAAGGCCCTAATCTGAAACAGCTGAATTTCTAATCTCTAAATCCTTCAAACGTGAACAAGTTGTAGCAGATTAGGCTCTGATAGCATGCAGGATTTGAGCAATACAAATCCATAAAACCCAAATATCACTTGCATACAAAAACTTGTTACAAGGAAGTAGAGACAAGAAGAGGGCAAGGGTTTGACTCAAAAATATGAAAAAAAAAATATCCTCAAAATAATGAATAAATTAAATATACAATGGATCGTCCTTATAAAGGAGATCAAAAGCCTTGAAAGGAAAACCCTAGTGCATGTAATAATTAGTTAAATTAATAAAAGACTAATGCATGCAAGTTTATATTTAAAACAACTAGTGCATAAGTTTAAAACAACTAGAGCATGTCGGTATGTGCAAGATCATGAGGGGCCAAACTATGCCCAAAAATGGCAATGAAAAATCAGTAAATCAGGGTTAGTCAACATGACGTGAAAATTTGAACTAGCTATCAACCTAATACCAAAAAGTTGTAACAATAAAATATATAGGAAATTGAATGTAGTTTCTAAACTACTAGGCCTTTTCTAAAAAAAAATTAATATAATTGGTGAAAAGTATAGATTTCAATACAGCACTACAAAAATTTCAAGAAAAAAATAATAGGTGTATGTCTGACCACCTTAATCATGATCAAATGATAATATTTTTTTATAAGATTTAATATATAAGTAGTAGACTCATGCCCGGATGTGACACATATTTTTTTGTAATTTTATTCCAAAAAAATAATTAATTATGAATTTTCTGCTACAACGTTTTCAGAATTAAAAAACTTATGTGTCTGACTTCAGGTGTTATACTTCTTGATGCTCGTTCTATTGTTGATTGGTGTACTTTAGCATTGTCACAGGGGGGACTCTTGATTCTACAGTGTGTAGATTCTTTTGGTTGGTTGAGGAGGGAACTATAGGAGATAGACTGGATTGTCAAACAGTGAAAGACTCTTCAAAAATGCATTCATTCTTAAGCTCCAATAGTAGTACATGGACCATTTGGACATGAGAGTTGGCTTGTTTTTGCCCCAAGTGTTTTTAGTATGATTGGGATCATTGCGAGTCAAGTGATTGGGTGGATACATGGGTTCCAGAGTATCTAACTCCTTTATCTTTGACACTCTCTACAAGAAATGATGACATGGACACTTCAGTTGACTATGACCATCTTTCAGATCTTCTGACGCCAGGAAATGTTTTTTCATTGGTTGCACTATAGGGGAATGATGAGAGGTCAGATTATTGGTTAGCATGTTGTGTACAAGGTAAACATAAGCCTGTACAACCGATGACAGATGGTGATGGGTTCACATATCCTACTAGTTTAGTTGTTGTTGCGGGAACATGGCTACGAACATACATGATTAGAAAGAATGGAATTCTCACATTTGAAGACTGTGAGAAGCACAAAACTATTCTCATGTATTCACACCTTGTTATAGCAACAAGTTGTCAAAGAATCAAGGAAGACCAAAGACAAAAGAACTTTGGACTATTAGTACTGTTGATCGTGAAGCACTATTGGAGACCCTGAAACAAAGAGATGACCCTTCAAGAACACTTGACTAGGTAATAAATTAACTTAGTGCATTGTTTTCTAAGTTTGTTAAGCTTAATTTCAATACATTAATTTCACCTTTCTTAGATTGTATTTTGAGTCAATAAACTTGGTTTTGTATGTGGATTGTAACTTGTGCAGGAGCACCTATGAAGATGCCTATGATCACCATGGATCCAATCAGAGATAGAAGGACAAAAGGATCCTTAATGGTTAATTGAGATCTTTTGAAGCCTATAATGGCAATTTGTAACAATCAATTTGATTTAAAAGTTAAATGTCCTAAAACTCTTGATAAGGACTTATGACCAAAATCATGTATGGGCGGCCAATAGTGCCAAGAAGGGATCTTACATGTCATTTACTTATGTCATTTGCATGGTTTGAATTCTTACAAGTTTGATTGTTGTTTATAATGCTTTAAGGATTATTTTTTATCATTTCAAACAATCTATAAAAGTTAAACCTCAAACATAATAAGCTTCAAAGTTCAAATTTCACAAGCTTAGTCATGATTAGTTTCATAGTTCAAATTTCAAACATACCACTAACAGTCAATTGAAAGTGACTCAGTAGCATATCTTTCAAACCATCCAACCTAGCATCAAACCATCTGCTCCATCAGCTCCTATTGGCTGGGTAAACACCAGTGACAACCCCGTTCCACCCATGGAGTCACGGGAATGCTCGCGACCACGCTCGACCCAAGTGACCCTAAGGTGCACTAAGCATGATTGGGCAGTGATGCTTCAGGGCTCGTATCTCAGAGCTCGTGAGGGGTATCAACAAATTTTTAAGGGCTACGGGGTCATGTTTCTGAGGTCTACAATAACGTCTCTCAGTTTTGGGTGATTCGACTTCATTTGCATTTGGCAGGACAATCTCAGTTGATGCCAAAACATGTAGTGAGGGTCAATTGAAAGTGGCTCAGCAACATAAGTTCCAAACCATCTGACCTAGCATCAAACCATCTACTCCATCAGCTTTGGTTGGCTAGGTAAACACCAATGACAACCCCGTTCTGCCCACGGAGTCACGAGAATGCTCGCGACCACGCTCGACCCAAGTGACCCCAAGGTGCACTAAGCACGATTGGGCAGTGATCTTCCAAGGCTCATATCTCAAATCTCATGAGAGGTATCAACAAACCATTAGGGTCTATGGGATTGGTTTTCCAAGGTCTACAATAACCTCTCTCAATTTTGGGCAATTTGACTTTGTTTGCATTTGGCAAGGCAATCTCAATCGATGTCAAAACTTGCAGTGAGGGTTAGTTGAAAGTGGCTTAGCAGTGTATCTTTCAAACCGTCTGACCTAGCATCAAACCATCTACTCCATCAGCTTTGGTTGGCTGGGTAAACACCAGTGACAACCCCGTTCCACCCACGGAGTCACGGGAAAGCTCGCGACCATGCTCGACCCAAGTGACCCCAAGGTGCACTAAGCACAATTGGGCAGTGATCTTTCGGGGCTCATATCTCAGAGCTTGTGAGAGGTATTGACAAACCATTAGGTGCTAAGGGATCATGTTTCTGAGGTCTACTATAACCTCTCTCAGTTTTGGGTGATTCCACTTCGTTTGCATTTGGCAAGGCAATCTCAGTCGATGCCAAAACTTGCAGTGAGGGTCAATTGAAAGCGGCTCAACAGCATATCTTTCAAACCATCTGACTTGGCATTGAACCATTTGCTCCATAAGCTCTGGTTGGCCGGTTAAATGCTAGTGACAACCCCGTTCCACCCACGGAGTCATGGGAAAGCTCACGACCATGCTCGACCCAAGTGACCCCAAGGTGCACTAAGCATGATTAGGCAGCGATCTTTTGGGGCTTGTATCTCAGAGCTCATGAGAGGTATTAACAAACCATCAAGGGCTACAAGATCATTTTTCCAAGGTCTACAATAACCTCTCTCAGTTTTGGGCGATTTGACTTCGTTTGCATTTGGCAAGGCAATCTCAGTCGATGTAAAAACTTGCAGTGAGGGTCAATTGAACGCGGCTCAACAGCGTAGCTTTCAAACCGTCTGACCTAGCATCAAACCATCTACTCCATTGGCTCTAATTGGCTGGGTAAACACCAATTAAAACCCCATTCTACCCACGGAGTCACGGGAATGCTCGCGACCACGCTCGATCCAAGTGACACCAAGGTGCACTAAGCATGATTGGGCAGTGATATTCTGGGGCTCGTATCTCAAAGCTCATGAGAGGTATTGACAAACTATTAAGGGCTATGGGATTGTGTTTCTAAGGTCTAAAATAACCTCTCTCAGTTTTTGGCAATTCAACTTCGTTTGCATTTGGCAAGGTGATCTCAGTCGATGCCAAAACTTGCAGTGAGGGTCAGTTGAAAGCGGCTCAGCAGCGTATCTTTCAAACCATCTGACCTGGCATCAAACCATCTATTCCATTAGCTCTAGTTGGCTAGGTAAATTCCAGTGACAACCCCATTCCACCCACGGAGTCAGGGGAAAGCTTGCGACCACGCTCGACCCAAGTGAACCTAAGGTGCACTAAGCACGATTGGGTAGAGATCTTTCAGGGCTCATATCTTAGAGCTCATGAGAGGTATCAACAAATTGTTAGGTGCTATGGGATCATGTTTATGAGTTCTACTATAACCTCTCACAGTTTTGGGAGATTCGACTTCGTTTGCATTTGGCAAGGCAATCTCAGTCAATGCCAAAATTTGTAGTGAGGGTCAATTAAAAGTGGCTCAGCAGGATATCTTTCAAACCGTCTAACTTGGCATTGAACTGTCTACTCCATCAGCTCCAGTTGGTAGGGTAAATGCTAGTGACAACCTCATTCCACCCAAAGAGTCATGGGAAAGCTCTCAACCATGCTCGACCCAAGTGACCCCAAGGTGCACTAAGCACGATTGGGCAGCGATCTTCTGGGGCTTGTATCTTGAAGCTCATGAGAGGTATCAAAAAACCATCAAGGGCTACGAGATATTGTTTTTGAGGTCTAAAATAACCTCTCTCAGTTTTGGGCGATTCGAATTCATTTGCATTTGGCAAGGCGATCTCAGTCGATGCCAAAACTTGCAGTGAGGGTCAGTTGAAAGCGGCTTAGCAGCATATCTTTCAAACCATTTCACCTGGCATCAAACCATCTGCTCCATTGGCTCCGGTTGGCTGGGTAAATGCTAGTGACAACCCCGTTCCACCCACAAAGTCACGGGAACACTCGCGACCACGCTCGACCCAAGTGACCCCAAGGTGAACTAAGCACGATTGGGCAGTGATCTTCTGGGGATCATATCTCAGAGCTCGTGAGAGGTATTGAGAAACCATCAGTGCTACAAGATCATGTTTCTAAGTTCTACTATAACCTCTCTCAGTTTTGGGCAATTTGACTTCGTTTGCATTTGGCAAGGCGATCTCAGTTGATGCCAAAACTTGCAGTGAGGGTCAGTTAAAAGTGGCTCAGCAGCATATCTTTCAAACCGTCTAACCTAGCATCGATCTATCTACTCCATCATCTCTAGTTGTCTAGGTAAATGCCAGTGACAACCTCATTCCACCCACAGAGTCATGGGAATGCTCGCGACCACGCTTGACCCAAGTGACCCCAAGGTGCACTAAGCATGATTGGGCAGCAATCTTCTAGGGCTCGTATCTCGAAGCTCATGAGAGGTATCAACAAACCATCAAGGGATATGGGATCATGTTTCTAAGGTCTACTATAACCTCTCTTAGTTTTTGGCGATTCGACTTCATTTGCATTTGGCAAGGCAATCTCAGTCGATGCCAAAACTTGCAGTGAGGGTCAGTTGAAAGCGGCTCAGCAACATATCTTTCAAACCGTCTGACTTGGCATCGAACCATCTACTCCATTAGCTCCATTTGGCCAGATAAATTTTAATGACAACCTCATTCTACCCATGGAGTCACAGGAACGCTCACGACCACGCTCGACCCAAGTGACCCCAAGGTGCACTAAGCACGATTGGGCAGTGATCTTTCATGGCTCGTATCTCAGAGCTCGTGAGAGGTATCGACAAACCATAAGGTGCTATAGGATCATGTTTTTTACATCTACTATAACCTATCTTAGTTTTCAGTAATTCAGCTTCATTTGCATTTGGCAACGCAATCTCAGTCGATGCCAAAACTTGCAGTGAGGGTCAGTTGAAAGCAGCTCAGCAGCATATCTTTCAAACTATCTGACCTAGCATTGAATCATCTACTCTATCAGCTCTAGTTGGCTGGGTAAATGCTAGTGACAACCCTATTCTACCCATGGAGTCACGGGAAAGCTCGCGACCACGCTCGACCCAAGTGACTCCAAGGTGCACTAAGCACGATTGGGCAGCGATCTTCTGAGGCTCGTATCTCAGAGCTCGTGAGAGGTATCAAAAAACCATTAGATGCTACAAGATTTTGTTTTTGAGGTCTACTATAACCTCTCTCAATTTTGGTCAATTCAACTTCATTTGCATTTGGCAAGGTGATCTCAGTCGATGCCAAAACTTGTAGTGAGGGTCAATTGAAAGTGGCTCAGTAGCATATCTTTCAAACTGTCTGACTTGGCATTGAACCATCTACTCCATCAGCTCCGGTTGGCCGAGTAAATGCCAATGACAACCTCATTCCACCCACAGAGTCACGGGAAAGCTCGCGACCATGCTCGACCCAAGTGACCCCAAGGTGCACTAAGTACGATTGGGCAGTGATCTTTTGGGGCTCATATCTCAGAGCTCGTGAGAGGTATCAAAAAACCATTAGGGGCTACAGGATCATGTTTTTGAGGTCTACAATAACCTCTCTCAGTTTTGGGAAATTCAACTTCATTTGCATTTGGCAAGGCGATCTCAGTCAATGCCAAAACTTGCAGTGAGGGTCAGTTGAAAGCGGCTCAGCAGTATATCTTTCAAACCCTCTAACCTAGCATCAAATTGTCTACTCCATCAACTCCAATTGGCCAGGTAAATGCCAGTGACAACCCCATTTCACCCATGGAGTCACGAGAACACTTGCGACCACGCTCGACCCAAGTGACCCCAAGGTGCACTAAGCACGATTGGGCAGTGATATTCTGGGGCTCGTATCTCGGAGCTCGTGAGAGATATTGACAAACCATTAGGTGCTATGGGATCATGTTTTTAAGTTCTACTATAACATCTCTTAGTTTTGGGTGATTCGACTTCATTTGCATTTCATAAGGCAATCTCAATCAATGCCAAAACTTGCAGTGAGGGTCAGTTGAAAGCATCTCAGCAGCATATCTTTCAAACCGTCTGACCTAGCATCAAACCATCTACTCCATCGGCTTGGGTTTTCTAGGTAAATGCCAGTGACAACCCCATTCAACCCACGGAGTCACAGGAAAGCTCACGACCACGCTCGACCCAAGTGACCCCAAGGTGCACTAAGCATGATTGGGCAGTGATCTTCTGGGGCTCGCATCTCAGAGCTCAAGAAAGGTATCAACAAACTGATAGGTGCTACAAGATCATGTTTCTGAGGTCTACTATAACCTCTCTCAGTTTTGGGCGATTCGACTTCGTTTGCATTTGGCAAGGTGATCTCAGTCGATGCCAAAACTTGCAGTGAGGGTCAATTGAAAGCGGCTCAGCAGTATATCTTTCAAATCGTCTGACTTGGCATCGAACCATCTACTCCATCAGCTTCGGTTGGCTAGGTAAATGCCAGTGACAACCCCATTCCGCCCATGGAGTCACGGGAAAGCTCACGACCACGCTCGACCCAAGTGACCCCAAGGTGCACTAAGCATGATTGGGCAGCAATCTTTTGGGGCTCATATCTCAAAGCTCGTGAGAGGTATTGACAAATTGTTAGGGGCTACAGGATCATTTTTTTGAGGTCTACAATAACCTCTCTCAGTTTTAGGCGATTTGACTTCATTTTCATTTGGCAAGGTGATCTCAGTCGATGCCAAAACTTGCAGTGAGGGTCAGTTGAAAGCGGCTCAGCAGCATATCTTTCAAACCATCTGACCTGGCATCGAACCATCTACTTCAGTTGGCTAGGTAAATGCCAGTGACAACCCTGTTCCACCCACGGAGTCACAAGAACGCTCGCAACCACGCTCAACCCAAGTGACCCCAAGGTGCACTAAGCATGATTGGGCAGTGATCTTCCAGAGCTCGTATCTCGGAGCTCGTGAGAGGTATCGACAAACCGTTAGGTGCTACGGGATCATGTTTTTGAGTTCTACTATAACCTCTCTCATTTTTGGGCAATTCAACTTCATTTTCATTTGGCAAGGTGATTTCATTCAATGCCAAAACTTGGAGTGAGGGTTAGTTGAAAGCGGCTCAGCAACGTATCTTTCAAACCATCTAACATTGCATCAAACCGTCTGCTCCATTAGCTCTGGTTGGCCTGGTAAATGCTAGTGACAACCTTGTTTCACCCACGGAGTCACTAGAACGCTCGTGACCACGCTCGATCCAAGTGACCCCAAGGTGCACTAAGCATGATTGGGTAGCGATCTTCTGTGGCTCAAGTGACCCTAATATGACAAGTTATATACATAGTGAGTATATACATAGTATTCAAACAATGTAGTACTAAGTGGCTCAAGTGAGTATATATAATGGTATGAAACATAAGAACATAGGAAATCTATAGAAGTTAAACCTCAAACATAATAAGCTCCATGAACAGGGTATTCCAGAGTAAAGAAAAACAAATGTAACTTCAACAAGATATAATTTCAATCATAATGATAATCATAGTCAAGATATAACTTCACCATTCAATTCCATAAACATGAATAATAAATATGTATATACAAAAGATGACGCAAATATAACATATAAATGAACATGTTCTATATATACAAAGTATGAAATGTATCAAAAGTATCTCCATATACAAATATGGCACATGCCATTTCAAAATGTCTACAAAATCAATGTTTTAAGGTGTACAATGTGGCATATAAGCCATCTCAAAATGTGCCAAGTGGTATCTCTAAATGACCACAAAACTAAAACTACATCCTATGTCGTAGGGGGATCATCAAAATGTAGCCTCTTTGAAGAAGTGTTGGGCTCTGATTGATTCTGCATAAAAAATGAGTTCAAACCCAAGTTAGATTGCTTACTTTATATGATTTGTACATATATATATATATATAGTGCATAATTCAAACACTAATTTAATTAAAATTATAATTGAACCACAATCAGGTGTCCTAGCATAAGTCCTAGGTAGCGAAGGGACCATGCCAACAATACCAACTGTGACCTATAAATATATATTTGCAATAATGAGATTAGTAGAATGGTGCAACATAGAGTAATAAATCTACAAAATAGGATGATAGCATAATAAAATTACAAATTGATTGAACTAAAATTAAAACTTACATCTGATGATCCCTCCTTTGGAATGGTGGGTTGGGTCAACAAAGATACGAAAGATTCTCGTGGGCCCTCCCTCACACTTGGAGTAACCTATGAGAGTAAAAAGATTCTCAATTATATATAAATGTACTTCATCATAGCAACCCTGGTTACAAAATACAAATAACAATATGTAAAAGTCTATGTACAATCAGGCTATCACTCTGAATCGAGATGCCTGTAACCCTACGCTGCCGAATAGCTATCGGGACATCATCAATAGCCACACCCTATACAATAAAGTGCAAGTAAAATATTTATTACTACACACAAGTGGCATACATGTGCATGCATAATTAATCTTAAACAATTAACTACCTTTCCTTTGTCGACACCTGATGAAGGAACCCCCTCGTGCCCCCCACTGACATTGGTTGTACCCTGCAAGAACACAATCAGATGACAATATATAAGTAAATGTATGAGTTTTATTGCTCTAATTGATAGAGATTTAAGCATGTACACCAAATGATATAAAAAATAACTAATGGGTACATAATTTATAATATATTGTATAGTCATCAAGGCCAAATGAAATGGCCGAAAGTGTGGACTCATTCACCTGTCTCACCTCCTCCTGTGTCATCAACTGAACATAAATGGAAAAAATATATATACATAAGTGCATGCAATCATTAAAACTAATCTAAATAAATAAATTATTTTTTTTAAATTAAATAAGTCATGTGACAAATTTATTTATAATGTTTACTCTTACCGTATCAACAGGAGTTAATGGCTCTGTGTACACCTCCTAAGCACTCTCATGAGATGTAGATGCTCCATGAGGTGTTGTAGCCTCTGCAGCTGCGTCTCTTGTATCCTCCTCATCAATAACATGTAACTGATATATATTAGCATTGGTAAGTGGTTCGAGGCACATATTCTTGCATATAATGCAAATATGGAGCTCGCATACATGTGAACTTCGACGAGATGTCGATGCGCTAGCATCATCCACACCAGGAGGCAACACTGACCTGGTCTACATGATCAACTGATCACTCAGTAAATGAATGGCCCTAATAGTCTATGAGGCAGCCTCTGCAATGATATCGGGATGCTGCACTCGAGGAGGAGGTGCGACATCAGTGGGGGGGACAAAGGTAGTGGCCTTTTTGCGCTGGGCAGATGACCTAGTCTGAGGAGCTCCTCCACCTATGCCCATGTTGGGCCTCATACTCCAATAATCAACATGGTGACCAAGCACAAAATCAGCATACAATTTTTTTATGAAATAAAATGGGACCTCCAAATTGCTATGGGGTGGTTTATCAAAAACCATCCACCAACGATCCCAAAAGTTTGTGTGCATTGCTTTATTTGTGCACCATTTTATTGATAATTTGGGCTTTTTGGGGTCAACTGGTATTCTGGTTTTAGGATTGACAAAAAGGGTGGTTATATCTTCCTTGGTTATATTAAGGGCCGCAATCCCATCATGGTCAAGCCCGTCATCAAATTGGGCATGCATATCATCACGCCAATGAAGAGCAGCATTATGTTGTTGCATGAGTGTGTCAATATTTTCAGCAATTGTATTTAGTGTGGCAAGCATGGGACCTAATGTAGGTATATTTCAATATGTGTTTTGGAAACTTTGTATTGTGTTCAAATTATCTTGTATCAAATCTTCTAAAGATCGAGGGTTTTGACACGGGGGATTGTTTTCGGGATTGTTATTTGGTGCGGGAGGGTTATTTTCTTCATTGTTGTCAGCCATGCCTGATTAAATAAAAAACAAATCTAAATTTCAATCTAATTTCATATAGTATTACAAATATAAATAGAAAACCCTATTTCAACAAAAAAAAATGACATTTGGCATGAAAATTAAATAAAATAATCAAAATAAATAAAAAATCTACTTACCGAATATGTTGGGAGTCAAATTTTTTGTTTCCCAAATCAGATACCCGAAAATATATCAGGTATATGATATATCAAGCCATTTTAGCAAGGAAAAATGCAGAAAGAAATGAAGAAAAGGGCTCGCGAGTTTTGGATTTATGCCACAGTTATCGAGTACCCGATTAGGCCTATTCTTTGGTGTCAAGTTTGTCTAGGTGTACTGACACCCAGGCCTACTCAAAAGTCAACAAGCATTTTCATGCACTTTTGGACGAGTGAAAAGTGAATAGTTTTCACATCGCCACTTTTTGGCCCCTCAGATCTTGCACATACCCATGTGTGTTTAAATATAAACAAATAAAGCAAAAGAGTTGGCATCTTAAGAAGGGACTAAAGTTAATTAATATAATTAATACTTTACTCTAACATATATATATATATATATATATATATATATATAGAGAGAGAGAGAGACTCTTTGGAAAATTGATGTAATTGTAATGGGTATTGAAAGAAAGAAGTTATGTATTTGGGAAGGGTAGTTTTAGGAATGTCAAAATGGATTGTTTATAGGTAAATCAATTAAGGATTATAGTTAGGTAGTTTCTATCCTATCTCTCTTGTGAATCTTGAAATGTAATTGAAAGTTAGGATTTATAAATTGCATGTTTACTTATGTTTTTCACAAAGCATTGATTCTATGCAAACCTTTTTAATACAAAGTACTGATGGATGTAAACTTCTAAAGGGGGAGTACTTGATTTAATATGTGGCTTTTTGAATAGATATGTTAAGGGTAGAAGGGTATCTCTAGGTGAAAAGAAAAGGGAAAGAAACATGTAGTATTACGGAAATAGTATAAAGATGTAATTTCATTTGTAATGCTCTTAAACATATTTTCCTATGTGTATGATGAGAGGTTAATAAAAATAGATTTAAATCTCAATCCTTAACTAGATGCATACAATGTCGTAGGTGATAATTTTGTGGTAGTTAGGCTTGTGATAGAAATGATTTAGTGGATGGTTTATGATTATAATTAATTAAGGTTAAAGACTTTACCCTATTCTATACGAATGTATAGTTGAAAGTGTATCACCTAAGGTGGGAGTATATCTATGTTTCTAAACCGAAAGAAAGGTGGTTTTGTGAATGTATGAATTAAAATTGGAATTCATGATTTAACTTTTACACTTAGAGTTAATAAGTAAATGATTAAGAAAGATTAGAGTTCTCTAAGTATCATTAGGGAGCTTGAAGGGACTTAAGTAACTTAGTGGTGGATGTAATTTAGTTTTAAAATTAGAAAAAAAAAATTAGTCACTTAAATTGAAATGTTTGACCTTATCCTTTTGTGTTCCTTGGCGGGGCGTTACATTAGGATAGTCAAATGGTACAATTCCTAACTTGAATATCATATCAGAAGAAACAATATTTTTATGTGATCTAGAGTCTACAATCAATTTACATAACTTCCCCTTGCATAAACAATTACTTCTGAAAATGTTTACCTTTGGTTCTTGCAATTGCTCACCTTGCCTTACCATCAAGAATTCACCATCAAGTTCAGGATCTGTTGAAAGCATTTTTGGTTCCTCATTCTTCTCATCTTCTTGTATGAGATGTACCCTCATATCTCTACCTTGATCTAATTCATTCCACTTAGGACATCTAAATGACTGATGGCCTATCTCCTTGCAATAAAAATATTTACCTGTCAAGACACCACTTCCTCTTCCTCCTCCAAATATTCCACCTCTATGGTTGTATCCTCCTCCCTAATATGATGTGGATTCATTGCCCTTGTCTTTTTCATTTCTTCTCTAAAGATCAAAAAATTTCCTTCCACCTCTTCCCCACATGGCTCATCCTCCTCTATTATTTTATCTTTCATTCTTCCTCTTCAACTTTTTCGCAACTCTAACTACAAGTTGAAAACATTCTCCAAGGGTTATTGGTACATTTAACCCTATCTCATCATGTATGTTGTATCTTAGGCCATTGATGTATCTAGCCACCTTATCATCTTCATCTTTTACTCCTCCCCTAATTCTTAGAGTGTGAAATTTCTTAGTATAGGACATAATATCCATGTCCCTTTTCTTCGAGTTGTTCCTCCTCACCTTTATTTGGATTGCCAAATCTAATGGAAAAAATTGACTCGTCGTCATCATCTTCATCCTCTCCCAATTTGAGATTTTTCTCAAAACCCTTGCTATTATTTCATTCTGAATGCTGGTCCACCATGTAAGTGTTGTTCCTCTTAACCTTTCTTTTTTCATCTTCACTTTCTTCTCTTCTTCTACATCCTCGAGATAAAAATAATTATCTAGTGCTTCTACCCATCCAAGCACCTCTTCTATATCCATCTTACCTTGATAGATTGGAAAATATACATTACTCCTACCACCAGTTCCTTGTACTTCCCTTATCAACCTCATGAACATTCTCTCCTCAGGATCATTTTCTTCCCTATGACCCCTATTCACTTGTCCTTCATTGTATTCTTCTTCTCCTTCATTGTTCTCTTCATGAACCTCTTCTCCCCTATGTTCTTATCTCTCCTTCTCTAAGGCCTCTATCCTTGATATCAATTGTAATCTCTCCCTTCTCACTTGTTTTTCATCCCTCTCCTTTGCTACTTCCAATTCTCTCTTTTTCCTCTTTTCAGTCTGAAGGGCCTCCTTCAATTCTTCTATCTCCTTAGCCATTTGGTTCTTAGGTGCCACATCTAAAACTTGTATCTCCTCCCTTCTCAAGGATCTACTTTTTGATGCTTTGATACCACTTGATGCAGAGGTTATGGTGGATGTATTCAAAATTGTTGTATTCAATCTTCCCAAGTTGAACTTTACCCAATGACCCCAAGTGCCCAAATGCTTCTACTTTGTTAATCTGAATTCTCCCACACAATCACTATTTTTGAGAGTTTTAAATGACTTAAGGAATGTATCCAACAATGTTCCAAATTTTCTTGCAACCTTACTCCAAGATCATATCAAAAACTCTACTTATAGGCCCCCAATCCTAGTAGCCCTCATTCCCGAGTACAGTCAAGATAACTTTTAATTTTCCCAAAGAATCCCCAGAATAAAATAAATTTTCAAGTACCCTTTTGGAACTTATGTAAAACCCCAAGGTCATAGAACTCAACTCGACTCCATCACCCCTTAACCCTTACTTTGTTCATAAACCTAATAGACCCGATTAGGCCTCCATTTACAAAGGAACTACTAGAAGGATTCAACCCCAAACCCTATAAATTTACAAATTTTTGAGATCTGACTCAAATCAAGAGATTATGGTATTGTTTTGCTTCTATGGCTTGTTTAGATGTTGGATCAACCATACCCTCTCTAAATTGCACTAAAAACTAGGGCCTTCTAGTTCAGACCCTTCCCTTCACTTGTAGAACCCCAAAAAAGGTTCCTCGCCATGTATTTTACATGGAAATACACTTTCTACAATAAAATATCCCTCTCCTTAAGGAAAAACTTCCACTGCTATACCCTAGCCACCAAATTTATCAACTTCTTCAGTAATGTCACGATGATCACCTTTTCTCCTTACTTGATTTCCACATTAGTGTGTTAGGAATTTATGATACATGGTAAGACAAGGTCATTCCATGATAATATGGGTGTTATCATTCATGGAATGACCATAGTTTTTATAACGAGCAAGTATTTCAGAAAAATAGTTAAATATTTGTGACTGTCAGCACCAAAATATCTAAAACTGAAAAAAACTTATCCTTAATGCATCAAAAATCATTGTATCACAGACTTATAAATGTCCTAAATGTACTAGAAACATCAAACCAAAAATATGAAGACTTAAATGCAAGAAACTCATAAAATTTACAGAGTTACAGAGTTTTATTACCCTTTTTCTGTCACAATTTGTACACTAGTCACTATATTTTTGTACAAATGACTTCTTCAACATTATAGATCTTCAAACCAACCATACTAACCATTATAGATTAGTTACATCATTTTTTTATGAGTAAAACATTAAAAAACTAATTTCCCTACTAAATCCATCAAGGCGTTACAATTTAAATATTTGTAACTTGCAATTGATTCAAATTTCCTAACTTCTAACCCTTCTAACCCACCTAACTTGATCCAACATGGATTCATGGATATTATATTAAACCCCAAGACCATTTTAAATATGGTGGGTTACTATTGACCTAATTTACAATATTTTAGTCCTAGGATCCTTACAAGGATCCTTAGGACAATTTATCATTACATCCTTTGTATTTATTCCAGAATCCATTATTGGCTCCAAAATATTCCAATTGACTCCCTGAGATGTCTTCCAACCTTCTTTCATGTCTTGGGTCTTCATGACTTCATTTTCCTTCCTTGGTGCCCATGCACCAAAAATGGTCACAAACACTCGCGTGCATGAACTGGAAATAAATAGCTAAGGCCAACTTGACCTCCAACAGCTCTATGCATAGCTCATAAATCAACATCTTGAGACAAGTGCTTGGTATAATGTCTATAAGAGTGCAGAAAAAATGGTGCTAAGATATCCTAGCTATGATCACTTGAATGGTCTATAAAGTGAGTGGAAAGAATTAGGTGATACAAAAATAAGTCATTTTGACTTGAGTGATTTGCATGCCAAATTACTCGTAGATCGATTGCATCCAATCACACAGAAGCTAAAAGAAAGTGGATTGGTAGAGCTAGTCATTTTTCCCATACCAGTTCAGGCTCCATAATTGATTAGAGAGTGTATATCTTGCTTCAATTCAAATAGAAAACATATAAAGATGTCAGATGGACAAGTTCTCCTGAATATTGAAAGAGATACCATGGAAAATATCTTATGTATCTTGCAGATAGATGCCTGTAATGAGTATGATTTCACTCTCTTTGCATTTACATTTAATGAGAAGAAAGCTAGATGGCGAGGGGTGATGGCTTTGGATTGGTTCCATACAAGAAGGAGTGCATGGACAAGGATTCTCAAAACCTTATATGGGGCTAAATTGAAGCGTGAAATTGTGGACATCCTCATCCTTCTTCACAAAGAAAAGGAAAGTGAGGAGGCTCTAGCGCTAGCTGAGCATGACTTCTTCCTCATCCAATCTATGTGTGTAGAAAATAGTTATCTCGACTAGGCATGGGTTGTGGCAGAGAGATTGAGCTTAGAGCTCTCATTGGATAAAGGCACCAACATATTATAGATTTCCTCTTTCATGGTCTATGCATTGGCTACAACTCAGATATGGTCAGAGCTCCTAGGATCCAAGACTATTATGAGTCTACCCAGGTACATGAGTTATACCCATGCTTGCCTCTACACCAGAGCCACACTTATTTCATGGAAGTAAATGATGCATTCATGATGAGACTCTGTAGAGAGCTTCAAGGATGCCCAGAAAGAAGATTTTCTCCTGAAGTTTCCAAAGTGATTAAATAATGCGGGGCATACTACATCCAGATCCCAAGCTTCTCTTATCTCAGAATAGGAGGTTTGGATGATACATCCCTAAAGTTGCCTCGCTATCTAGAGGAAAAACTGGTGATGATAGAATTGTTTTGAAAATTCTAGAAGTAAATGGACTTTACAGCAGGGTACACAAAGTTAGTATATCTTTCTCCATCAAGATAGAGCTATATTCCTATGCTTCCAACTCATTTGCTAAGAATTTGGTTAAAAAATCCCTGGAAAAGTACCCATTCCAAAAATATGATGTTATCAAGTTGCATTATGATTATGTTGACTATATAAAGGACTATCTGAATCTTAGGCTGGCATATAGGCACGCACCAGATGTCAAAGGATTATAGGAAAATTGCAAGGATGACTTGGAGGTTAAGTATTTTTACTGGTCACGCCTAACAGTTGAGAAAATAATGACATACAAAATCTAGATTGATGTTGAAGGAGCTCAAGAGGACGGGAGTTTTATGAGACCTAAGAAATATGACAAAGAGATAAAGGGTACTCCCATTAATTCAAAGCCATATACAGGCCCATAAATAGTAGGCTTGGATGGGTTGATGGGAAGTATCCTCCAAAGGACTCATGATTGGGATGAATGGAAGAAATCTGGGAAAAGAAGGACTAGCACACCTCACGAAGGGGGAACTCAAGCCAGTAGAAAGACAATACCATTTCTACTTCTTTTGTTGCCATGATACCTAGTGCACCTCCAGGATCTACTCAAGCTTCGGGAGGAGGTGACCAACCACCTGAGAAACAAGTCAAAGTCACTCCAACCTATGAAGGATGATCTCTTCCGAATCTACCTTCAGATTCCAAAATGAAAGATGCAGAGGCCAAGAAGGAGAAGGAGGGAGAAGTATAATTTGAAGCTCAACATTAGCAAACTGATGTAGAGATGGAGACTCTGAGCCACCTAATAGACCAAGGTGAAACATATCAACAAACTGAAGCCATTGGCACTGAGGGGAGTAGAGGTAATGAAGCTATATTTCTTTCTTCTAAAGATACTGATCTTTCTAAATTACCTTTTTCTAGTAGGAAAACCAAAACTTCTCCTTTAGTAAGGAAAATGTTTGTTGAAGATGTAGTAAATCTAGCATCTCCCATTTTGTCTTCCCCTTCCTGGATAGATAAAACCATCGAGAAGAAGAGAAAGAGAGTGGAATATAGTGCTCTGCCCAGGGTATGACAGAAGATTATCAAGATCCCACCAGTGAAGAAGGTCAAAGAACCTACAGTATTGGCATCACTAGAGACTGACCCAACCACAAGTCATGTCGTGCTTGAAGTTGATCAAGCGAAGGAAGAAGGGGATTTGGACCAAATGAACATTAATGAATTTAGTGTGATCAAGGTAGACATAGGTGTACCACATCATGGTACCACAAAGAGAATGTGGGAATTCTCTAACTAGTTGGTCAGAGAACAACTTGGTCATTTGAAGTTAGATAAGGCCAAGCTAAAGAATACAGTGTTGGGCTTGTCCACACAAATCACGGACTTTCTAAGATCACTATCCAGATAGCCTATAGAGACTTCAACAAGCATGGAGGTCTTTGATCCCTCCACGACTGATACCAATGCACTCATCACCCAGATGGAAGAAGAAAAGCACATGGCTCAGATTAGTAGACTCTGGGTGGATGATCTCAAAGTGATAAGTGTGGTGACAATTGAAAAATTAGCCACCCGCTACAAAGAATTAGACAAGATCTACAATGATGTCTTCACCGATCTACAAATTATTGAGGAGGAGAGGACCTATAAGAAGACTGCCAAGTTAATCTGGGAAATTTCTGAGCTCAAAACAAGCATGGTTGTAAAACAACATATCATGGAGGTCAAAGATGAATCGGTTCAGAAGTGGGTATTATTGATTGATTCCAAGAAAGATGTCACTACCACTGCAGTTAAAGGCCTGAAACAAGTTGTCAAGCAGCTAAAAGAAGAAAAGAAATAGATTCAAAAATACATGATAGCTCTACATTGTGGCTCGCATCAAGGAAAATGTGAAGAATTGGTCAACATAGAATAGAGTAAGCACACTTATCAAACTTATATCGATACATTGGTTGATCCAGCAACCTTCCAATCATCTGATGTGCAGAAAATTAGTGCCATCAATGCCAAATTGATAGCAGTCAGACCGGAGCTCCAGGCGTTACCTGCAATAATTCAAGAAATCAGAAACAACCACCTCTTATGTATGAAAAAACATGATGTTATCAAGATAGTTGGAGCTAATGACATTACACGTTCCATAGAAGAATATGAGAAGACATGACTCAAAACCAAGGAATCTGAAAGCTAAATTGATTCATCTGCCTTTTAGTTCCACTTATTTCTTCTATTTTATATTTTTTCTGATGTAACGAATTTACAAGTGTACTCCTCACTCTATAGAGCCTCTTTCGTAACTAATTTTTCTATGAGAAGACAAATCATCTCTCCCTCTCATTGTATGAACTGTAAATATGATTTTCAAATTTAATAGAAAGGATCAGCATATTTGGAGTGTATTTTAGCTTCCCCCTGTGGCTGAGACCATTGAGTGAGACACGAAGTGTTGTGTATTTCATTTGTGTTTCTCATTTTAGTTTAGTTTGTTTTGGTTAATCTCTTATGAATGAAAGGATTTTTTCTCTATTGGCTGCAAAATATTTTCCTCAAGCAAAAATAGTTGTTTAGTGGAGGGAAATATTAAAGCTATTTGAGAATAATCATCTGTAATTAATCTAGTCTTAAAGTTAATTTGTTCATCTTTGTCGAGTTAAGTAGAATTTAGCTATTAGTGCAAGGATTTGGTGTAGTTGTAGTTCTTATTGTGCATTAATTTCTTGTTAGGAGTAGATTAAAGTTAAGGAAGTTTGTTAAAGCTCTAGTCCTAGTAATTTTCTTGTAGCTACATAAGATTACTTATCTGCCTCTTCTGCTCTTTGGTTAAGAACATACCCTTATTTAGATTAAAATAAATTCATTACATATCAGTCACAGGGAGCTATACTTGGTCAAACTTTAGAGATTGAGTTAATTTATTGATAGGAGTTACCCCTTTCAACTGTTGATTATGGTGTTGGGTAGTTACTAGGCATGAGTCGGTTTAACTAAATATTACTAACCAATTTTTTAACCAACAAGTAGTGAGTCTCTAATTGATAATCTAGAGAAATGAGATCCTAATATTTTTAATCAAATTATATAATTTAGTGAATTATCTTTGTGGGCAAGTGTTGACCATGGTTTTCCTAATATAAATATTGGTGTTCTTGTGTTGTTGGTTTTATTCTTTACCTACATACTGATTTGTGTGGTGATTACTAAATTTAGTTGTTGGATTTTTGTTTTATGTTGATTCACTCTCCCCCTCTAGCATCCAAAGTGTGTTTATCAAGGATGACCTTTTCTTAAAATATGAAAAAGACAACTCAATTGAATAGTTTTTGGCCTTGAATGTTTATAACATGAAATGTTTGAATTGAGCTTCAATTGAACCTTTTCTTACACCAATCTTCTTCTCTTTGCATATTCTCTTCATATTCATCTTTATACTTAACATAAAGACATTCTTCTTTGCTTTCCATCTAATCATTGATTGTTCCTTTTATCTATGATTTGTTGATTGTGCACTTTACCAAAATAATTTTCTATGGTGTCCATCTTCAATTGCATTTTCTTATCCCTTTTAATTTTGAGGTTTATCTTTGTTTGGATTTGGTACTGCAATAATGAATGGGTACCTTGAAACACAATCCATCTGAAAAGTCCTTGCCATTTCTCACTTGTGCCCTAATTTTGATTTTTCTTTTCTTTTCCCCTTTTTTGTGTACTTCCACCATTATCATTTCTAGTATTAACAACAACATCATTTGCGACATTTTTATCAACAATATTTGTGGCATTGTCAGCAACATCATTTGTGGCATTGTTATCCAAGTCAACTAACTTACTCTGGATACCCTTGATGTCTATTGGAATATTATCTACAACATTGGCATTTGAGTCAGTTAATGCATTTTGATCTTTCATGGACTTATGTTCTTAAATAATATTATATGAAACTACTGATGTTGTAGATTCATCTAATGGATTGTAAAAATGACATTATATTTCTATTTTTGTCACTAATAAATTTGGGGCCATTTTGTGACGGCTATGTGTCGCTATACGGACAGTGATAGACGTCACAGTTTTTTAGTCACAAATCACAACGTCTATGGGTTTCCATCACAATTGCGACGCCCTGTCGTCACAATGTCATTGCTTCACCCATTCAGCACCTCCATCGCATTGCGATGGCAGGGCGTCACAATTGTGACGGTCCTCCGAAGCAATTGCGACGGGCCTGGGTGTCGCCAATACGGCACTGCCGTCGTATGTCTTGGGAGGACCATCGCAATTGCGATGGTCCTCCGAAGCAACTGCGATGGGCCTGGGCATCGCCAATACGGCACCGCCATCGCATCTCTTGGGAGGGCCATCGCAATTGCGACGGTCCTGGGTAGAATTTTTAAAAAAAAATTATTTAATACATTGCTAATGAACCACATTAATGCTTTTTTCCTTCAACAAATGAGGACAGTCACTCTAAAGACAACATGATAATGTACACTCACTGTAAGTGTACATTATCATGTTGTGTTTACAGTGACTGTCCTTATTCAAGTGGCAATTACACAAGGGACAATCACTATGAGATGTCCTCATTTGTGACAAGGACAGTCACACATGAGGACATCTCACAGTCACTGTCCCTTGTGTAATTGCCACTTGAATGTATCGCTATTCAACCACATTAATGCTTTTCTTCTTCAACAAATGAGGATAGTCACTCTAAAGACAACATGATGATGTACACTCACTACAACTATACATTATCATGTTGTCTTTACAGTGACTGTCCTCATTCAAGTGGCAATTACACAAGTGATGCAGAGTGGTCTGCAGAAGTGGTTAGCAGAGTGCATAGGGTTTCACCAAACACCTATCTCCACTAACCTTGGAGACCAAATAATTGTTCACACACCTTCTCTTTGATGCCCTAGGACATCTAAACTCATAATACAACCCTCTTATTCAGCCCAATATGCTGCTATTACACCATTCCCATCATTTCATCAAGGAACACTTCACTGTTTCCTGCAAATCATCAGCCTTCTCGCACTAGTGCTGCATAGAATAAGTTAGATTTCTATTTTACATGTCAATAACAAGCCTACCATGAAGTCTGGGCCCTTGGGATTCATGGGAGGTTCATTTATTTAAAGAAAACCTTTGACTGTTACAGAAAATTAGTAGAAACTGCCAGTTTATATGTTAGCAGGTGTAAGTACTTCTTCAAAATAGAATTAAAATTGATGCAACAGTGAGTAGAATGCAGTAAATAACCTTTCTAGTTCATAAACATATCATTCAACAATGAAGAATTCAATAAAACATTGAAACAACATTAAAATGAAAGCTAGGACTTACTAGGACTTTTATGACTCTTGACTGGCAAAGTACATTGTTCATTACAATATGCCATTATTGGCCTTAAAATATCCCAGTTGACATGTAGGGTTGCCTTTGATCTTCTGGTTCCATCTTGTTCCAAGGTGTTCCTAGTTGACTTGATAGGTGCCCATGCACCAACAAGGGATAGTCACTGTGAGATGTCCTCATTTGTGACAAGGACAGTCACACATGAGGACATCTCACAGTGACTGCCCCTTTTGTAATTGCCACTTGAATGTATTGGTATTCAACCACATTAATGCTTTTCTTCTTCAACAAATGAGGACAGTCACTCTAAAGACAACATGATAATGTACACTCATTGCAACTGTACATTATCATGTTGTCTTTACAGTGACTGTCCTCATTCAAGTGGTAATTACACAAGGGACAATCATTGTGAGATGTCCTCATTTGTGACAAGGATAGTCACACATGAGGACATCTCATAGTGACTGTCCCTTGTGTAATTGCCACTTGAATGTATTGCTATTCAACCACATTAATGCTTTTCTTCTTCAAAAAATGAGGACAGTCACTCTAAAGACAACATGATAATGTACACTCACTGTAAGGACAGTCACAAATGAGGACATCTCACAATGACTGTCCCTTGTGTAATTTCCACTTCAATGTATTGGTATTCAACCACATTAATGCTTTTCTTCTTCAACAAATGAGGACAGTCACTCTAAAGACAACATGATAATGTACACTCACTGCAACTGTACATTATCATGTTGTCTTTACAGTGACTGTCCTCATTCAAGTGGCAATTACACAAGGGACAGTCACTGTGAGATGTCCTCATTTGTGACAAGGATAGTCACACATGAGGACATCTCACAGTGATTGTCCCTTGTGTAATTGCCACTTGAATGTATTGCTATTCAACCACATTAATGCTTTTCTTCTTCAACAAATGAGGACAGTCACTCTAAAGACAACATGATAATGTACACTCACTATAAGGATAGTCACAAATGAATCTCACAGTGACTGTCTGATGTAGAGGGAAGGGTGGTGGTATCAAATGCACAAGTAGGTTTAGAAATTTCAGAGGTTAGACACTTGGGCTTATTCAACAATCTTAAATACTTCAAGAACTTGACTATCAAGGCTATCCTAAAGGATGGATTTGAGTTTTAAGGCTTCACTTTACTTGGTTTCAAGATTCTGAGACTCTCACTCAATTCCCATATCCCATTTCACCAATGTTCTCACAAACTGGTCACAAAAAGCTTAACAGGTTGTCTAAACCCTGCAGCAGACTTAAAAAGGGAATAATTCTAACTTTTCTCAAAACATTTGATGAGGTAACAACATTTATGGATACCCTCTTTGGAGTTCAACAACATATCAAAAGTTTTTATACTGTTGCTTTGGACAAACACCCTTGTTCGGCACTGCTACCCTGTTTCAATGCACTAAAATCTACTAAATTTTCAAAGGAAGTATGGGTTAAAGATCTCCTGGCTCCCAACTCCTGGAAAGTGTCTAGTTATGTCTCCAATTGCTCAATTCCAAAAGGAATTAGACACAAATGCTCTGCAACTACAAAACCCCAATTTGTTGTCTTTGAACCCTGTCAACTAGGGCTTCCTCAATCTACTGTCTCCACATGACCCTGCAATGAATTGGTGGCAGATTCACCATCAAATGAACATTGTATACTATTCCCAAGCATTAAACATATGCCTTATGTGGACAGATCACCCACTGCTACACCTTAGCACACTTCCAATGCCGTTTTCCACTGTTCTTGTTTGTAATCACACTGTTCTCCCACGCGGTTCTGCATATATTTAGATTAGAATCATATAATATAGGTTAGCAAATGTCATTCCATGAATTAGGCCTATCAATTCATGGAATGACCTCAATCGCCCCTAAACTTCTACTGTAACAAAAAACTAAGATATAGAACGTTGTTTCAAGACAACTTGTGCGACAGCAAACTTAATAGATTGTAACACTCATCAATCTGCAATTTGAAGGATAACAAATCTCCCTCAGAGCATATGGAATTCGATCAATTCAAAATGAGATTCAAAATGAATTAGTTTACATAAACTAGATGCTTTATTGCTCACTGTTTCCCCAAAATGGTACACACAGGTTCACTGCAATGTTTGGAAACATAACAAAAGCAAATGAAATGATTAAAGAACCCTGTCAAAGCATTTCAATTTCAAACCAAGCCAATAAATTTTCAAAATAGAAATCGAATTGCAAGAAACAGCAGTCTTGTATTGCTTGTCGAGCACAAATTAATACACCAATCTCCTCTCTGTTTAGTAACAGAGCCTTTATCTAAATATAAAGGATTCTAATATAACTTCTTCTAATAGATTCAACTATCGACCAAGTGTTACAACTCGAAACATAACTAACTAAGAACTAATCTTCAACCAACTTTCATTGAGTTGAATGTTTAAACTTAACACATACCAAACTAAAACTAGCCGTTGGATTTTGAAAGTTCAAAATTCCAACTTACAATTTATTAAATTCTTTAAAACAAAAGACCACTAACTTACTAATTTGGATCTTTTATGATCATTAAACTCTTCTAGACTCCAATTGTGGTGCTTGGACAATCTTAGTCCATTATAATTTGTCTGTTAGTCCTATTAAGGACATTACAATTTAATTGAAGAATTGCGATATTTTACTAACATTATAGGTGCTAAGATCCACCAAGTGATCTGTTGTCCTTGATTAAGCATTCCATCCTCCTGTTTAGCCTTGATGTTCTTTGAAGTCTCCTTTATCTTCGACCATGGATTAAATTTTGGAGGTGCTCCTGCACCACTGTCCCTTGTGTAATTTCCACTTGAATGTATTGCTATTCAACCACATTAATGCTTTTCTTCTTCAACAAATGAGGACAGTCACTCTAAAGACAACATGATAATGTACACTCACTGTAAGGACAGTCACAAATGAGGACATCTCACAGTGACTGTCCCTTGTGTAATTTCCACTTGAATGTATTTCTATTCAACCACATTAATGCTTTTCTTCTTCAAGAAATGAGGACAGTCACTCTAAAGACAACATGATAATGTACACTCACTGCAACTGTACATTATCATGTTGTCTTTACAGTGACTGTCCTCATTCAAGTGGCAATTACACAAGGGACAGTCACTGTGAGAACTTCTCATTTTGTGAAATTACACAAGGTACTTTCTTGTCAACATATGTTGTATACTGAACTTGCAACTCTATTCTCTGATTATGCATTATAGTTGGGTGTTTTCTTATGTTGTTTCGTGATTGTTTTGTTGGTATTTTTAGGTAATTCAATGGATCTCATTGATGATGATGATGATGATATTGAAATTGAAGGAGAGATTATGAGGAGGAGAAGAGTCCTGCTTGTTATTGTAGTTGTTCTTGCCACCCTTGTCGCGGCCATAGGGGAGTGTATAAAAGAAGGTAGTCAAAAAATGCGTAAGCGCACAAGAGATGCAATTCCTTTTTATAAGCGTGTTATCAACTCCAATGAGACGGATTGCCATGACTAAATACGCATGACTAGACGATCTTTCTTTAAACTAGCCAATATTCTAAGGCAAAAAGGAAGCATCAAAGATACAGAATTCCTCACGTTAGAAGAACAATTAGTCATGTTCCTCCATACTCTTGGCCACAATCTGAGGAATCGTAAGATTGCCCATAACTTTGGGCACTCTGGAGAGACAGTAAGCCGATACTTCCACAAGGTCTTGAGGGCTATCTTGGCGCTCCATTCGAATTATTTTATACCCCCTAGTCCAAACACTCCTCGGGAAATTACTGGGAAGGCCCGTTTTGATCCATACTTCAAGGTATATCTCTCAGTGGTTTAAGTTTGTTTAGAGTTTTAATCCTATTATTGTTTGATTAGACCTATGATTTATTTGAGTACAGGATTGTGTGGGAGCAATGGATGGATCCCATATACCAGTCACTGTGGATATCAACTTGCAAGCTAAATATTGCGATAGAAAAGGCAACTTGTCGCAAAATGTTATGGGAGTGTGTTCATTTGATTATAAGTTTCAATACATCCTTGCTAGTTGGGAAGGGTCTGCTGCAGATAGCCGTGTTCTAGCTTCAGCTCTATCTAGAGCTGATCCATTGGTAGTTCCCCCAAGTTTGTAAAATATGATTATATTATTGAAGCATACGAAAAATAAGACAACGTTATGACAATGACATTTTGTTTTGTTTAGGTAAATATTATTTGGTCGATGCTGGATATCCTAACGTACCAGGATTTCTCGCACCTTATCGGTGCACACGCTACCACCTAAAGGAGTTTTCAAGAGCAAACCCAATAAACACCTCACACGAGTTGTTTAATCATCGACACTCCTCGCTTAGGAATGTAATAGAGTGTACATTTGGGATATTGAAGCAGCGTTTTCCTATATTGAAGCATGCGACATCTTATCAAATCAAGACACAAACACATATTGTTTTGGCATGTTGCATACTTCACAACTTCATTACGATAGAGGATAGCCTTCCATCTGAGGTAGAATTTGAAGAGGAAGATGGTCGTGATGGGATAGATGTACCAGTGCTTGAGACATATGGGTTGAGCCAGCGTGAAAGAGATGATTGGGCCAATTTTCAAGATGAAATAGCAAGAAGGATGTGGGAAGAATATAGATCTCGATCTTAGTCAGTTGAATAACTATTATGGCAATGTTTAAACTAATGTCAGATTTCATAAATTTCACAAACTGATACTATACATTAATAAAAGCCGTTATGCCATATTTAGTGTTGTCATGTTATATTCAATGTTGTTATATTTAATGTTGTCATATTATATTTAATATTCTCATGTTATGTTTAATGTTGCTATATTTTATATTTAATGTTAAGTCATGTTATATTTAATATTGTCATGTTATGTTTAATGTTGCTATATTATATGACAAGGACAGTCACACATGAGGATAGTCACTGTAAAGACAACATGATAATGTGCACTCACTGTAAGATGTCCTCATTTGTGACTGTCCTTATAGTGAGTGCACATTATCATGTTGTCTTTAGAGTGACTGTCCTTACAGTGAGTGTACATTATCATGTTGTCTTGAGAGTGACTATCCTCATTTGTGACTGTCCTTATAGTGAGTGTACATTATCATGTTGTCTTTAGAGTGACTTCCTCATTTGTGACTATCCTTATAGTGAGTGTACATTATCATGTTGTCTTTAGAGTGACTCTCCTCATTTGTGACTATCCTTACAGTGAGTGTACATTATCATGTTGTGTGTGCATCAGATATGTCTATGGATGGTGACGTTCAAGTTATCCAAGCAACTTCTTCTTCCAAGAAGGTGTTCTGGACAAAAGAGATGGAACGCAAGTTGCTAGACTTGCTACAGGAGCAAGTGCAGCTTGGAAAGAAAGCTGAAGGGGGTTTCAAGAAAGAGGCTTGGACAGCCATCGAAAGGAGGTTCAATAATGAGATGAAAATGAAGCTATCGAAGGAAAACTTCAAGAACAAGCTGAAAACTTGGAAACAAGGGTATAGAGTTATGAAAGACTTGAGGAATACAAGTGGCTTAGCTTGGAATGAGACTACCCAAACTATGGATGCTGATGATAGTGTTTGGGACGAGTTGTTGAAGGTAACATGGTCTTCAAATCTCCTTTTAAGTTGAATATATCTTTTTAAGTAATGAAGGACCAATAATGAATTCAATTGTTATGCCATGATACAGAGAAAGGAATTTAAAAATGCCAGAATGTATAAGAGGCAGCCATTTCAATACTACAATGAATTATCCTGTATTGTTGGGAATGACATAGCTGAGGGCACTGTAGCTGCAACAGCTCAAGAGATGGAGGAGGATTTCATTGATGATGAAGATTTCAGTTATCATGGTATGGATAATGCATGTTTTGAGACTGCTGCTGATTTGTCTAATGATGATAATGAATCTATTGATACACCTACATCGAACCAATCTACTGTAAGCGGCAAAGATAACCCTTCAACATCTTCAAGGAGGCAAAAGAGGAGGAGTGGAACATTGGCAGGTTCGTTGGATTCGATTTGTGAAGTGATCAAAGATCTGTCTGCAGGCATTACATCAGGCCTTGCACAGCCTCTGAAAGTGGATAAATCATCTAGTTTGAGAAATGAGGCAGCGGAGTTGCATAAATCACTTAAAGCAATCCCTGGCCTTCGCGACTCTACTATAATTGAAGCATACGAAAAGTTAATGCATGATCCACAATCAGCCGCATTGTTCTTGACAATGGATGAAGGGGAGAGAATCCAATATATGAAATTGAAGTTTGGACTTTAGTTGATCGATGTTTATTAGGTCTTCTGTTTAAAATCAAAACTAATGTTTAAAATCAAAACTAACTAACGTTTCTCTCCATTAAGACTATGTAATGCAGTATGAAGATATTTGATAGAATGAATGGAATGTCATTGGTTTAAGTTGAACTACTAATCCATTTTCAAGTGTTGAGAGTTGTGTTGAAGGGTTGTGCTTGGAAAAGTTGATGTTGTCTTTTAGATTTCAAATGCAATTGGTTTCATGTAATTTTGTTAAGTTTTGAGCAAGATATGATAAAAATACCATTGGCTGCCCTGAAAGTTTGTTTTTTCTAAAAGTTACAATTTGAAAATAGGCATGGTATGGCTCTGTACAGTCTGGTACGAACCTGCACATGATTGATAATGTTGATATTGTCTTTTACCTTTCAAAGACAGTTGGTTTCATGAAATTTCATTGGATTTTGATTAAGTTATGGTATTTTTCATGTTGACTGTCTTGACCCTAACTAGGATTTCCAGCGAGAGTAATAAATTCATAACCAGAGTTTCCACGGTTGAAAATATTGATTAGGATCTTGTATGTTAGGTTGAAGCACTCCTTCCTTTGCATTATTATTGTATTAGAGCCAAGATCATGCTAGGATAATCATGTAAACAGTAAAATTACTCTATAGCTATTCATTTTATGTACTCTTTATGTATCTGATTTGCAGATTTATCCATGACACAAATGAGGACATCTCACAGTGACTGTCCCTTGTGTAATTGCCACTTGAATGAGGACAGTCACTGTAAAGACAACATGATAATGTACACATACAATGAGTGTACATTATCATGTTGTCTTTACAGTGACTGCCCTCATGTTGTATATTCTTCTCTGTAGATGCTACTGTGTGCTAGGGAAATTCTTAGAATTGTTGGTATATTCTTAGAACTTGTTACACCTGGGATATTCTTCTCTGTAGATGCTACTATGTGCCATGGTCCAAACAGGCCCATAAATGTGGTTGAATAGCAATACATTCAAGTGGAAATTACAAATATTATAATGTATCTATCTATTCCTCATGACTGCTCATGACAGTACAAGTGATATTTTTTTGGGGGTGGGGAAAGGTTCGAGACTTTCAACTGTATGAAGAATCCTTTCTACCTAATACAAAAATGCACCCCATAAAACATCTGATTGGTTTGAGTATCTTTGAACTATTTGGGTCTATTGACAACACTAGACCAGTGTCTACAGAATGACTAATTTCATGCAAGACAATGGCTCTATCTGACAGAGAGTCCATGCTAGGCTTCATGACTTGATGCATTTTACGTTGCCTTTGGGTGAAGATAGGGAATTGTAACTAGTATCAGTATTGAACATGCTTTTACTAGAACTGCTTGTCCTAATGAATCAGAGCAAAATTACCTTTGTCCTCGTTGAAATACATGTTGCATATATATATATATATATATATATATATATATATATATATATATATATATATATATATATATATATATATATATATATATATATATATATATATCTTGACACGTACATATGTGTTTCTCAATCATGAATTGGGTGTTTGCCTGTCAAGCATCAATTTGGTCTCTAGGAATTGTGCACTCTCTCTTACTTTTGAAAAAGCATTTGAGCACTGTGCTAACTAATGAAAACTCTCTGTTTTGAGGCCCATAAACTGATCTTTTTACAGAATCTTGACCATAAAAAAAGAGAGTGATGGAACTCAATCCTCTTTGAATGAGGTCCCACCTGCTCTGCTTTTGGGTCACCGCACTATATAATGAAAGTGCTCATTATTGGCCACTTCCTTCACTGTTGTTTAGGATATGCTCAAGAGACCTACTGCCATTTTTTGGATACTGTCCAAAACAACACCCAAATCAAGGGGAGCAGTATGCAGCACAAGGGGATGGGAATAATATGAAAAAGAGTGAATTTAGTACAATGAGGAGGACAACAGAGATGCCTTTAAAGGGTAAAACAACAAATATAAGATTTTATAATACCATTTCAAATATGATTTGTTTTATTACAAATTAGAAGTATCAGGCTTGTCATGTTCATCTTTTTCTTCATTTCCTACAAACTCCATTTGAAAAGGAACACACCCTTCCTCCATGAGATAACTTTTCCACCAATCCACTTCTGAAGCATTCACAAACCCTATCCACTTTTGGAGAAAGGATCACTAGTTTTACAATGTCTGACCCAGAAGAAAGAGCATAATTATTCTCATTTGCATAGCCCACTAGATAAGGAACACAAATTGTGGCTTCAACTAAACCATTATATATCTCTTTCGAAGAGCTATATAACAAGGGTGTTTAGGAATACATACAATATTGAATGCTTGGAGCAAGGAAAAAGATGAAATGGATACACTAGTGATAGATAACAAGGTGTTGACATTTTGGTTTGCCATGGGAAACAAAGTGAAAAGATGTATGGTATGTGAGGCAAATTCATCTTCTACCACAAAGTCCCTATTTAATTCAAAACCAAATATAACACAAAAGCCATTCCTATTTTGTATAGTTTCTCCACACATATTTAGCATAGAAGTTTCTAGTTTAATTCTAGAAATAGTTTGTAAAGTGTCTGGTTCATGTGTGTGAGCCTACTTCATGTGTGTGGATTATAAGCATGCACTATCAGAGTGTCTGAATATTGAGTGTCTTATTGTTATTGCTATTGTTTAATTTTGGGATTGTTGATATAGGTGCATTATTGAAATCGGTTTGATGGCTCTGATCAATGTGCCAAGTTGTCGATGTGGTGGTGGGCAGTGCCAGTTGAAGATTTCACGGTTAGTGGAGAACCCTGGATGACAATATTGGTGTTGTCCAAACAAAAAAAAGGTTGCTAATGTGTATATATTTAATGTTTGTAATGTAACTACTATTTATTATATTTAATGTTTGTAATGTAAATAGTATTCAATACTAATGTAGATTGGGCATCGCAGGGCTATCATGATTGTGGGTACTTTAGATGGGTCGATGACAACCCATCTTCATCTATTCGCCCATCTCCAATTATCCACGATCCAGACATCCACCCATCTCCACTCATCCACAATCCAGGATTTGAGTGCAATAGTTGTCAAGCTAGGACAAACGAAATTAAATTTTCACACATCTACTTATATTGCTATAAAATAATGTGCTATAACCCTACAACAACTCAAGCAACTAAAAATAGGTCCAAAATCCAAGGTAATATAATTTGGTTGTGAGACACCTGCCTATAAATTTTAGACCTTATAAACTTTACAAAATATCCTTAAAGAGTGAAAATCTTAGTAGAAAATATTGCAAGGTTACATATAGAAATGTTCATAACACACTTACCTTTTACGAATCTAATATTGTGTCACTAAATAGGACTGTATACATAAGAGGCATTCAAGTTTTTATGAAATGAGATTTTCTTAGCCAACACAAACTTAGCTTAAGACAGATTCCTTCTATTACAAAGCATCTCTCTACTTCATACCTCCATATTCCTGCTAGCAATTTCATCCATTTGTTGAAGATGTTGCTGCCTCCCGTGCTCATCTTCCTTGAATCAAAGATGAAGCTTGACCACTGAGAAAATACACCGATTCTGCAAATGCCTCAATTGTTTTTGAAATTCTAAAGCTTCAGCCCTATATGTTGTTGTTGCTTCCCTGCCATGCAAGAAAAACAAGACAAAATAATTAATATGCATTAAGCTAGTGACACAGCTAAGTATGAAAAATGCTCCAAGTTATGATAAAATTGTGAAAATAATTTAAACTTCAAAATTCTACGTCTCTAACAAAGAGCCACAATGCAATGATGGTTGTATATAAATTTTCATGGAAACTAGTTCATTCAGAGTGGTAAAATATGATTGCATCCACATTAGTTAAACTACCTACAGTTTTTGAAATCTATGCTAGATCGATCATCTTGACTTTTTTGGAGAAATTTTTGCTTCAGTTCTGAAAATAAGACTCAAATAACAAGTTCTGTACAAAATTTGAGACATTACTAATTGAGGACATGTGTATTTTTATGGCACTGAAAGTTTGTGTCTTACAGGCAATGTGCAAGACTATTTATCAAAATGGTTTTATGAAAGCTCCAGGCTATATATGTTATAGTGGAGAAAGTTCAATATGTTCCAAACTTCCAACAAAATAATCAAATGCAATATTTCTTTAGTGTTAGTAATTTATAGTAGCTCCAATGGCATCCAAGACCTTAAAAAATAAAAGAAATTTTTAAAATTAATATCACTAGAATACTTCCATTTTCACACACCAGCCTTTGCATTATTGCTTGTTTGTTTCAGGTATGCACCTTATTTTTATTGGCATATAGAAAGGCTAAAAAACCAACAAGGATGAAGTATCAAAGCCACAAACTCTAGCCACTGGAACTTCTAACTTCATCGTGACTACATATCAACTATCAGATACACCAATGACCCAATTATATTTAACATTTATGAAAATCAAATTAATTTGGAATTGAATACTAAGCACAATTCCATTAGGAACATGATAACATATTCTTAAGAAATAATGCTCTACAATAAAAGTGGCTATTTCTGCACCAAACACTCTAGTAATAGGGGTCTCATGACTAAACTGAACAAGAGAGCTTACATCTGAATGTGTGAAATATCTAGAGTTTCATGTGTGAAGTCTGATAGAAGCTCTTTATAACAGGAAAGAAAAAGGTAATAGCAATTAACCAATCAACAATACACAAAAATCAGAAAATAGCAATTATCAAATCATAAACTTATAAAGAAATCAAATGATCAGAAAGAATAGAGTGCTCTATTTATTATAGAAGGCTCTATTTCCTTTACAACTTGCATACCACAAATAAATAATCTCAATATTAAAACCTTGGTGCCTAGAGATTGACGATGGTGAAAACTACATTTTTCTGATTGTACCGTTAATTTTCTTTATTCGAATTAAGTCTAACGAGCTAAAGGAAGCTATTAGAGCATGAATCTATGTTTTAGTTACAATAATCCATGCAAGCAATTTATTATGCAAACAAAGTGACTAAAATAAGACTACTATTTGATTGGTCATTTCCATTTTTGTCAGTGGTTTTTCGATCTGGGTGAAAAAAGAAATTCCCATAATTAGTCTCTCATCCAAGGTGAGCGGTATACCTTGCCTAGAATAGTAGGGCATTCAGGTAAGGGAAACAATTGGATTTGGAAAAACTAGGTTTCTTAATGCATGGCGATCTCTCTCTGGTTAATGACCATCTATCTTTTGAATCAAGTTGAATAGGTTAATATCTAAATGCGCAAATAGTAGATATTCTAAGATGGTCTTGGATAGAATTTTAAAAAAAAATTATTTAATACATTGCTAATGAACCACATTAATGCTTTTTTCCTTCAACAAATGAGGACAGTCACTCTAAAGACAACATGATAATGTACACTCACTGTAAGGATAGTCACAAATGAGGACATCTCACAGTGACTGTCCCTTGTGTGATTGCCACTTGAATGTATTGCTATTCAGCCACATTAATGCTTTTCTTCTTCAACAAATGAGGACAGTCACTCTAAAGACAACATGATAATGTACACTCACTGTAAGGACAGTCACAAATGAGGACATCTCACAGTGATTGTCCCTTGTGTGATTGCCACTTGAATGTATTGCTATTCAGCCACATTAATGCTTTTTTCCTTCAACAAATGAGGACAGTCACTCTAAAGACAACATGATAATGTACACTCACTGTAAGGACAGTCACAAATGAGGACATCTCACAGTGACTGTCCCTTGTGTGATTGTCACTTGAATGTATTGCTATTCAGCCACATTAATGCTTTTTTCCTTCAACAAATGAGGACAGTCACTCTAAAGACAACATGATAATGTACACTCACTGTAAGGATAGTCACAAATGAGGACATCTCACAGTGACTGTCCCTTGTGTGATTGCCACTTGAATGTATTGCTATTCAGCCACATTAATGCTTTTCTTCTTCAACAAATGAGGATAGTCACTCTAAAGACAACATGATAATGTACACTCACTATGAGTGTACATTATCATGTTGTCTTTAGAGTGACTATCCTCATTTGTTGAAGAAGAAAAGCATTAATGTGGCTGAATAGCAATACATTCAAGTGGCAATCACACAAGGGACAGTCACTGTGAGATGTCCTCATTTGTGACTGTCCTTACAGTGAGTGTACATTATCATGTTGTCTTTAGAGTGACTGTCCTCATTCTGTAAGTGTACATTATCATGTTGTCTTTACAGTGACTGTCCTCCTTCAAGTGGCAATTACACAAGGGACAGTCACTGTAAAGACAACATGATAATGTAGAGAAACGTTGTCATTTGTATTTTCAACAGTGCTGAGAGAGGTTCCCTCTGCGAAATCACAGCTACAATTTCTGAGTACGTTGGGTTTATTTTTCTTTTGTCATTATTATGTAATCTGGTATTCAGCTGTTAGAGAGCTAAAATAACCAGAAATGAGGACATATCTATGTTGAATTTATTGTTAGCGGCTTTGGTTATTTATAATGCTTCCCCACAATACTTAATAGGATGCATTTGGTTTTCAAAGCTTTCACTGACTTGGATTCAAGATTCTGAGACTTTCACGTGCCTTGCTTCAGTTGTTTCCGCAAACAAATCGCGTGCCTTTTGTATGCTTCCACATTTTATATACATGTCCATCAGGGTAGTCACCACCACTATATTTGACAAAAACCCATCTTCAATTACTTTTTGGTGAATTTCCCTACCCTGTTCTATGACTGTACCTCTGGTTTTAATGTATAAAAATGACCCAAATTTCAAAGGAAGTATATGATAAATTCCACCTAACACTTCCTAATCCCTGGACAGTGTCTTCTTACACTTTGAAACAAACAATTCCAAAGGGAATTAGCCTCTAGGGCTCTGCAACACCCAAACCCACAATTCTTGGCTCTAAACCCTTCTTAACTAGGGCATTCTCAATCACCCAATTCTACACCCTTCAAATCCAAATTAGTGGATGATTCACCATCTCACAAACATTATACAATGTTCCACATTATAACAATCCACCCTTGCTTGGATAGATCACTCACTGCTATACATTAACATTCAACTCAAGGTAATTTCCCACAGTTTATCCTGTGATCACACTGTTTTCCACAAAACTTTGCCTATGCAATGTTAGTACTTCATAATACAAGTTAGTTATTTTCATCCCATGAATATTAGGCCTTCTATGTTACAACAAAATCAAAGTAAACTCATTCAAAACGGTTTAGAATGGATGAAAGAAATCCTTCTAACTCATGTATGTGTTAGTTCAAACAAATGAGGATAGTCACTCTAAAGACAACATGATAATGTACACTCACAGTAAGTGTACATTATCATGTTGTCTTTAGAGTGACTATGCTCATTTGTTGAAGAAGAAAAGCATTAATGTGGCTAAATAGCAATACATTCAAGTGGAAATTACACAAGGGACAGTCACTGTGAGATGTCCTCATTTGTGACTGTCCTTACAGTGAGTGTACATTATCATGTTGTCTTTAGAGTGACTGTCCTCATTCTGTAAGTGTACATTATCATGTTGTCTTTACAGTGACTGTCCTCCTTCAAGTGGCAATTACACAAGAGACAATCACTGTAAAGACAACATGATAATGTAGAAAAACGTTGTCATTTGTATTTTCAACAGCGCCGAGAGAGATTCCCTCCGCGAAATCACAGCTACAATTTCTGAGTACGTTGGGTTTATTTTTCTTTTGTCATTATTATGTAATCTGGTATTCAGCTGTTACATAGCTAAAATACCCAGAAATGAGGACATATCTGTGTTGAATTTATTGTTAGCGGCTTTGGTTATTTAGAAGTTTAATTTTATTTGTTCATCTTTCAAGCACAAATGTTTTGTGGACCGTAACGTCTTCATTGTTTCGGGTATGCAATGAAACAGCCCTAACTTGCGACTACCTTCACAGTACTGCAAAACCGAAGAGGGAAAAGCAAGTTAGGATGGAAATAAACAAACTTAAAACTTAGACTTAAGAAAGATGAAGGCAATGCTTCAAAAGGTCGATGCCCTAAACACGGGAAAACACAATACCACCATTAAACAATGCCCTAGTCACCGTATCAATGCTGCCAGCTTCATACCAGTATGCTGACTGCTCACTTTCATCCTGTGATAAAGGTAACTTCATTAATCATACTTGAAATGGCAGCATACGAACTAAAGCTGATGAACATTTATAAACTAAAAGTTTAAAACTACAGATTACAAATGTAGTAGTTTCATATGAAAAGAACTTGATGTCTGAAATTTACCATTAGAAGTATCCAAAGGAATACCACAGTACTGTTGAACTTGGAGAATCGGAGATGATCTACATAGCAAGGTTCAACAGCTGTAAGGACTGTTACACCATCTTTAGCATTTGAATACATTTTCTCCTTGGCTTCTGGTGGATCCTCAAAGACCCCCAATGACGTTTTCCCTACAATTATCAATTGTTTGTCAGTATGAGATATTAATAAATAAACATTAATCACAATATTAGGCAAACAATGTTCTTGATGTCTGAATCTAAATCACAGAAAGCTCTAATAAAGCAATTCTCAATTTCACATTAAAATAAGTTTTAATTTCAAATGGTTATAATAATTTTTGCAAGTTATAAGTAGCTGGTTACAGTATATGACATAAAAAGAAAAAAAATCATTTCTATTCTTTTCTTCTTTTTCTCTTTCAACGAAGCTTTTGCACCACACAAATGCATACCAAGAATTTCTCAGGAGGTTTCAAGACCATTGCATACCAAACTTCTTCTCTGTAGATGCTACTGTGTGTCATGGTCCAAACGGGCCCATAAATGTGGTTGAATAACAATACATTCAAGTGGAAATTACACAAGGGACAGTGACTGTGAGATGTCCTCATGTGTGACTGTCCTTGTCACAAATGAGGACATCTCACAGTGACTGTCCCTTGTGTAATTGCCACTTGAATGAGGACAGTCACTGTAAAGACAACATGATAATGTACACATACAATGAGTGTACATTATCAGGTTGTCTTTACAGTGACTGCCCTCATGTTGTATATTCTTCTTTGTAGATGCTACTGTGTGCTAGGGAACTTCTTAGAACTATTGGTATATTCTTAGAGCTTGTTACACCTGGGATATTCTTCTCTGTAGATGCTACTGTGTGCCATGGTCCAAATGGGCCCATAAATGTGGTTGAATAGAAATACATTCAAGTGGCAATTACATATATTATAATGTATCTGTCTAGTCCTCATGACTGCTCATAACAGTACAAGTGATATTTTTTTGGGAGTGGGGAAAGGTTCAAGACTTTCACCTGTATGAAGAATCCTTTCTACCTAACACAAAAATGCACCCCATAAAACATCTGATTGGTTCGAGTATCTTTGAACTATTTGGGTCTATTGACAACACTAGACCAGTGTATACAGAATGACTAATTCATGCAAGACAATGTGATGCAGAGTGGTCAGCAAGAAACTTGGTCTTAAGCCCCAACCCACTTCAAGACACCAAAATGTTACACCTAAGCAATTTAGCCTCTGATTCTATCAAACCAGTTTAAAATCTTTGTACTAGAGGGACTTCAAAGGTTTCAAGATACTTCTAACACCTTATTGACTCAATCCCAACCAAGACCAAATTTCCTTTTAGGGACAAGTTCCCTGATTTTCTACCAAAAGAGACTTTATTGATCCTAGGCTTTGCCAACCCAATCAAACATTTGAAAACTCTTAAGATTCCCTAAAACATGCAGAATCATGCATTGGTTGTGTTCCAAACAACCCAAGACATCAAAATCACAAATAGACCTAGTGACTCTAGTAGGTCTCCAAAACCTGTTCTGCAGCAATAAGTCTTCAATTTGACAAAGGACCTTATGAACTTATATGTTTTTTGAGTACCCTTTTTGATGTTCTAACAATCCTCCAACTCCCAGACCCTGACTCCACTCCAGCATATCAATGTCCTTATTGAGTCCGCAGACCTAATGCATGCCTTTGGGTGTGGGTTCCAAAACAAGGCATTGAAAATGGGTGCATGAAACCAAGATCAGAGTTTGAAGATGTCCACCATGCTCTAAAGATCTAGATTCAACAAGGTTTGAGGTCCTTTACTTTCCGCTACCCTCTGATCTTGCATAATCCATCAACTCCTAGTCAAGAACATTGAGATTCTTGACCTAGGGCTTGCTCTCGAAATTCTCTGGCTTAGTATCTTGTTCCAAAGCTTTTAAAATATGAAAATAAACCCCCTTAACTTGCATTTTACAAAGAACAGAGGATATCCTATGGTTTATTTGCAAGTTAAGGCCATTTGAATGCAATAACCCAAAAAATTAGGGTTTGACAGAACAACAGATAAGAAAAAGGAATAACTTTGATATAAGGTGTCTTGAATCTACCAAATAAACTCTCAAAGCATAAGATATAAATACTCTAACTTCCACACTGGTCTGCCCTCCCTTTCACATCCGTACACTGTACAGTGCTTGAAAGAAATGCACAGAAAAGGCTCTGAAATAGTGGCTCTATCTGACAGAGAGTCCATGCTAGGCTTCATGACTAACCTAGAGCACATTCCTTGTTATGGAGGAAGTTTGAATGGTGAAGAACTTATGGAATGGATAGAGGACCTAGATAACCATTTTGACTACAAGTATCTTATTAATAACCATTTTGACTACAAGTATCTTATGGATAGAGGACCTTGATAACCATTTTGACTCATTTAGTATCTTATTGAGCTTCACTTTGTTTCGAGAATATAGTTTAATATTCTCTACTAAAAAGGGCCAACCACGTGAAGGTGGAAGCTCATTTGGCCCCACCCCCCTCCCCCTAACATCACTCTACATTCCCCGTTAACATCTAACATTCATTCATTCTTTCAATTATTAATAAAATGTAACATTCAATCAATATCACATGATAACATTCATTAACACATTAGATTCGTTAACATGCAACATTCATCAATATGAAAATAAACACATAATTCATGAACATTCATTAGCACATAATTAAATTCATTGAGACATAAAATTTAGTCATTATCAATTAAGGTATTTAGATGACAATCATTTCTTTTTTCTCTTTCTAATTTTTTTTTCTATGTAAGCTCTAAGAGGAGCATCAGTGTTATCATCAATACCCCCCTCATCAGTTGTTTTGTTCTCTGTTCTTGATGATCTCAAATTCCTATGCTGCTGTAAAGGGGGGTCCTCTACAATAACAAATAAAAGAGTTAAATTTAAAATATTTAATTATAATTGTTACAAGTATTTAATTATTTTAAAGAACATAACTGTGGCGCTCTTTAATTACCTGATCTGGCCACATCATTTTGTCTAGACTCAACCTCAACATGCTCATGAGCACCGACCCCTCGATCCTCTACAGTTGCTATACAAAATGTTACATTAATCCAAACACCAATTGTAATTACATATAAAAATTTTAATAGCAAATGTATACCTCCACCACTAGGATGCACATCATGCGAACCTTCATTATGCATAGATTGTGTAGAAGGATTGTTAGGCTGCATTCCAATATCCTACACATTGTTATCATTGCTTTCTTAAAACAGATATACTCACTTTATATTAGAACTTAACATCAAATAGACTAATTGGTAAAGTATTCAATTTGAAATAAATTTCATTTAGCTTATTTACCTGTGGCTCAGATGCATCATTATTTGAACCTTGCACACTGATTTCAGCTCGTAGCCATTCAGCCACAGCTCTATAGCCTTGTTGGAAGCCAATTCTCTTGTCCTCTTCTGTGAGGCATCTATTGAACTCTGACCCCTACATTTTTGCTTGGTATGGTGAATTTTACTTGCATTGTTTGATCAAAAAAAATTTCCTTGCAATATATAAAAAAATTGATACAAGTTTTCATTTACTAATACTTACAACTCGTGCTTGAAGTTTGGAAAAACCACCAGAGCTGAGCTTGTGTGTCCCGTGCTTTTCTAATCTTGCCTTTGTTGCCTTTGATGTGTCAGGCAATCTATGAAAAGTTTGAAATATGTTAGAGACCAGTACAGGAAAAATTTAGAGGTTAATTAGTACATAATTACATTCTCAAAAGTATCACATACCTTGCTCTACTCTCTACTGGCGTAATTCCTTTTTTCATGTCGGCTTTATACTTTCCATCCAAAATCAAAGCCTGCCACTCAGCCTCAAGAACACAGGGCGGACGCTCGTGCCTTGGGTTAACCTCTAAATATTTCCTGTACTGGTCCCTAATATACTTCAAACATAAACCAGCTCTTTCAAGGAGCTTGTTTCTCTCGAATGCACGAGGTCCAAAAAGCTGGGTCATACTATGTACAAGATCATCCTTCAACTTTTTATCTTGGTTATTCCACCTTTTAAGTAAAAAAAAACATGTTAGACTCATAAATGAAGAGAAGCTACCTTTAATATAGTTCAAGAAATTGATGAAAAGGAAAACTATTCTAGCAATGATATGAAATCAAAATAGTGGTTTGGGGTTTTAGTTAGGATATGATGTTCCACCATGTACGTAGGGTGGGCCTGAATATCCGCAAACACTCATCACCAAGTTTTCGCCAAAAATTATCATTCCCTACAAAATAATCATGGGATCATTAGTCGATGAAGAGTGATCAAAAACTAAATTACTATTATATCACTATAGAATAATAATAACTTTAAAGTACCTGGAACTTTGGCTACTTTTAAGGGAATGCCTTCATCGTCGCTGATGATCAATACGCAATCCTTCACCGTTCCCGTACTAGGAACACGGGAACATCCAGGAAATGATGTTGCATCGGGACTTGTTGCATCTCCTATTGCAAAAAATGAAAACCATTATCAAATGCCTCCAAGAAATAATACTTCAAGGGAAATCAATTGGTGCAGAGCACCCATGGCACAAACACAATCAAGGGATCTACATCGTAAACACATAACACTTAAACACATAACAAAAGAGAGAAAAAGAGGGATTTGTGTACCAGTAGATGGTGCAACAGTTGGTGCATTTAGGCTGTGTGTTGTTGACATGGCAGTCGGCAAGACATTTGTGGCTGTCCTGGATGGAGGCGGCGTTGTCATATCATCATGGAAAGGAGCTGAAGAATAAAATTGTTAGAGCATGCATAAATATAGAACGCGTGGACTAGCATGGACAAGATTGTTAGAGCATTAAAAAAAAAGATTGTTCGAGCATGTATTGTCAATGATTATGATCATTCCTATATATATTCAGTGGAAAACACAAGTGGGGAATGGAACATGTGATCTACCTGAACCACTTGCAGTACCGGCCTCATCATGGGAATGGGGTTTAAAATTACGCAAATAACTCTGTAAAGACAATGCATCCATATTTTAATTAATGTCATAAAAGAGCATAACATAAAAACCATTATTGAACTCTTGTAATAATTAAAAATTTCATTAATACTTACTTTAAAGTTTTCAGAAGTGTGCAACAACTCAGCTGCCCTGTCTTTTATTTCCTGAGTCTGAGGATGTATGGATACCAAACGTAGAAGTTCTTTCCCAATTTTCTTTAGCAGCTTTTTAATGGAACCGATCGGGTCATCGGTCTCTGCTAAATCAATAAAAAAAGGGTCCACAAGGGGGGACTCCTGAGGGACTGCAAGTTGCTTTCCCTCTCTCCGACCACTGGCCCTCTGTGACAACAATAGTATTAGTATTATCAAAATTACTCCAAAACAATGAAGAAAATAACATTAAAAAAAATAACATTTTGCTTCTATCTAGTTTGCACAATTACAATGAGTTTTACCTGCTCATGTGTAGATGAGCTAGGAATATCGTCACCATCACCTTCGGGCGGTTGCTCCATATTGTGCCCCTGTGTCAAAGATCAAGTATAAAAATGTTAGCCAAAAATTTAATAACTAAATGGTATGTTGGAGTCATTGATTAGAAGTTGGTTTAATAGTATGTACCACCCCCATGATAGTAGCCTCGTTTGTATCTATGCGGTTCAAATTGTAATCAATAAGCAGCTCTTCCCCTGCACGTATTGATTTTATCGCACAGATGAATACACGATTTCCCTCGCGCGCCTCAAATATGCAATTGGGTTGCTTTATAGTTGACCCAGGTCGTGTACTATTTATAAAACCCGCAATATTCCCTGTTGTTTTTGGCCTTCCATCAATGTATATAGCCACACTTTTACTTTGATTATTGTCTTGCTGTTGTATATAATTTTCCGAGAGTGCATACCTACGCATACTTTTTTTATATTAAACAATATACATCCAACTTTTGTAATCGTAACATGGTCCAACATACTCCATCAATTCAGAAACTTTGTTGTAAGACACCTTTATGCCATCCATAGAAAATAGGCCCAAACCATGTAATGATGATGGTGCTATGCGATATATCCTCTCATTAACACAAAAATTAGTGTTTATTGGAGGAAGTTCCTTGGGTACCCAATGTTTCTATAGATGTTGGTACCTCAAGGGCACCTCGATGTCGCCTTTCATCTCATCATCATAAGAACATGACCCCCCTTGAGCAAGGAAAAATTTCATGTGTTTATTGAATTTCCTTCTAGTCCTTTGACCTCTAGTTAATCTCCCTATTCTAGATAAACTGCATGTCTCACTTTCCTCTTCTATTCCTATATTTCCCTCACTCGAGGAAGACACTTCTGACAAATACCTATTTGCTGGTACCTGCAAATGGGAGAGATCTTAGAAGACATCAATCTTACTATTGATAAGTGTATTAAATAGACTTTCTATAAGGTGTATTGACTTATACCTGTCGATCCATGAGACTGTGCGGGATGCTCTTGAAAGGGGTTCAATTTCCTACAAATGTAATTCAATTATCGTGAGCATAATCACATCCATCATAAGCATCACATAAAAATTAAAAACATTAAAACGTACACATTATAACACTTAAATCAGGCTCACATTATAAGCCTGCTAGGGAAGTAGGCCTACTGAAGGGCTAAAACTGGGTTTTTGTATCAACTGATGAGTTGAGGGCTTAGTAACCTTGGGGACATGCTATTTGAAGTTGTTTGATGTGTGTGGTGGAGGTGGAGGAAACACCTAGTTAAGGTGAAGTCAAGTTTGGAGCCTATTGAGGCATTGTGAGCATTTGATAGTTTGTTGATTAGATTGCTTGGATGAATCCATTGGATGGATTGAGGGACATTGGGATTATTCCAAAGATGTAGAATGCTAAGGTGGCATAAGGATTTGGTGTGCACTCTGATAGGTTATGGAGTTGGCTTGGATCAAGGAGAGTGATCTTATGAAGATGCTTGGTTGGTGTTGTGAGAACACTTACAAATGCTTTTGACCTGAAAGAAAATAAGGCTCAATACATTCATGCATCAATATGTGTTTTAAATAGTTTTATTTAATTAATTTAGATTAATAGTTAATTTAGATTAGCAGTATTCTATTTGTAGTTGAAACTTGTAGCTTTTAAATAGATAATGAATAAACTATGTAACCATTTAAGACAAATATATTTCTATCAAGAAATGAATATTAAATACATTAAGGATTGATGGCATACCTTTAAATTTCATCATCATCATCCTCATCATCATCATCATCATCATCATCATCATCATCCTCATCATCGTCGTCATCATCATCGTCGTCGTCGTCGTCGTTGTCGTTATTGTCGTCATCATCAACATCATCATCATCAACATCAACATCATCTTCATCATCATCGTCATCATCTTCTTCTTCTTCTTCATGAAAATTTGTCTCAGGAACATCATCCAATAATTGTCGATCGTGATCATCATCTACATCATCTTCTACTTCTTCGGTATCTTCTTCTTCCATCGCATTATACTTTATCGGCCTTCCTCTCGGTTCATGTCTAACAACAAATGACCAACCCAGTTTATGTGAAACCTCTGAGTAAAATACCTGCTCACATTGGCTTGGAAGAACATAGGGCTCATCCCCAACTGGCTCAAACGACCTTGTATTAACCATTGTAAATCCATTATCATGTTCAATAACAGTTCTATTAGGATCATTTGGATTAAGTCGTAGCCTGTACCATTTGACAACGAAGAGTACTAATTTGAAGGAACTAAAGTTGCACTCAAGTATATCATCCAAAATGCCATAGTATTGATTTTTAGACTCTTGAGGATCTAAGTCATTTCTAGATGAAATATTAGTCACTTGAAAGACTGCAGTTATTCCAGAATCACAAGTTTTCTTCGTGTCATCCAACACTTTGATGCAAAATTTTTGACCATTACAGAACATACCCTTGTGGTGTTTAAACTGCAATAATATGTGAAACATGTCAAAATTATTATATCGTGAGTTGATAAACATACGGGTGATTAATAATTTTGTACGTACCTGGAAATCTCTTAAACCATATGCTAAATCTATTTCCCTTTGCGTAACATTAGAATCTCCATTACGATGAGCTTCTTTAACCAATGAAGATACACCTTCCCATGTTAATGTGTGACCAGAATGTTGACATCGTTCAATCCATACCGTCATCCAATCAAGATTGTTTGCAATATACAAATGTAGTGCATCCCACTCTCGAGCAACTGTACAAAAAAAAAATAGACGACTTACAACCGATTTATTTTGAAGATTAAGAAATAATTTATTACAATAACATCTTATAATTTATTACCTGTCACTTTCCTTAATCTACCTTTCCCCATCAAGTACTCCCCTTTGAATTTTTTAAAAGGGTCGAGATCCCAAATGCGATCTACATGGATATTTGAAGCAAACTTAGGAAGATATTCAGTAATGTACACCATAGTCTGGTATACCATGTATCCCTCTACCATAGAACCCTCAGGATGTGCTCTTTGTCGAACCAAAGCCTTCAAAGATTTCAAGTGCCTCTCAACCATCCACATTGACCTAGTGTGTGCAGGTCCACACAATTCAATCTCCTCAACTTGGTGTATGAGGTAGTGTTCTTGTGCATTGAAAAAAGTTGGAGGTAGACACTTTTGCATTTCACACAGTAAATGAGGAATTCTTCTCTTCCAATAGTTTATATCTTCTTTATGGATTTCTTTAGATGACAACCACCTACATTAAGAGATTCAAGTCACAAAAAATATATAAATACGAGACTTTACAAAATAATATACAATAGATTACATAGCAAGAAAAACAAATCGCGAATATAATAAATATATACAACAAATTGAATAGATATTACTGCTTACCTCATGTATTTTCCAAGATCATATATCACTTTTTTGATGTTATTGTTGAAGTGCTCTGGGAGAGATAGAGGTAGCACGTACTGCAGTAATTATAAACCAATCATTTCATTATTTTCTAACATAACATAATGAATAGTACACGTAGTTTATGAATATATTGTAAATACAGAAGAACATAACTTACCTTGATGAAAGTATGCCAATCATGCATTTTGAGCCCTGGCCCAAATTCACTTTTCTTTGATATGAGATTGCTTATGTTCGCAGCAAATCCTGTGGGAAATCAAATTTTTCGTATGACTTCTTTTATGGCATCACTGTGCTGCTCCGTTAATAACCAAGGAAGGGCACTTATATTAATCTGATCTCTATTGCTATTTGAGTGAATGAAATTCTTCAGTGCATGATTGGATTCATGAATGTCATTACAAATTTTGACAATTTTTTCTTTGTCACGCCTTCCATCCAGTATTTTCCACAATGTCTCTATTATATTCTTTCCAATATGCATAGGATCAAACAAATGCACAATTTGTAGGTCCTCGTAGTAGGGCAACCTACTAAATTGTCTGGGATAGCTTTTTAGTCCCTTTGGAAGGTTGTCAGTAGTGCCTTGACGACCTTCACGATCATCAATTACATAATTAGTAAACAAAAATCACAATAGAAATATATAAATTACAAACATAAACCATTAGGTGGAATGACATTACCTCGATGATTAATTCTATTATATTCCAACTTCCATAGGCGAGGTGTCATTCTTCGTGGCTTTGATGTAGTCTCTTCTTTCCCATTGAAAAGATGTTTTTCCATACTTCGATACTTATGATTCCTGTGGAGGAAGTGTCTGTACTCATCAAACACCTGCTTTCCTAAACTTTTTGAATGACGAGATTTCATCTTTGGACCACAAACTGGACATGCAAATTTTCCCTTTGTTTGAAGACCTACAAGATAATGATATAATTGGATTATTAAATATGTTGATTTTTATAATTAGAATTATCATGCGCAACTTGAATTCACTATAACATACCACAAAAATGTGTTAGCCCTGGGGCATCATGTATTGTCCATACAAGTATTGCATGGAATTGAAATTGTCTTTGTCCTATTGGTCTAGACACGTCATACATAGTGACACTGTTCCATAACTCCACCAACTCGTCAATAAGAGGCTCAATATATACATTCATATCTTTAACTTGATATTTACCTACTTGAATGAACAGTAACATTACATAATTATTGTGACCATTTTACTGTAAGATTTGTAAGTACATGTAAATTAATAACTATCAAATGATAAAATACCTGGAACAATCATTGCCAACATAATGTGCTCCCTCTTTATTGACATCCACGGAGGAATGTTATTGTTGATAACAAAAACAGGCCACACCGAGCAAACAAATCTCATCTCTCTAAATGGATTGACACCATCCGCTGCCAATGAAAGCCTAAGATTACGAGGTTCTTCTTTGAAGTGTTGCCACTTTTCCTCTATGTGCATAAATGTTGAACCATCCGCAGGGATTCGAATAATGTCATCTCGACTTCTATTGCGTGCATGGTAATCCATAAATTGTGCCAAGCTAGTACACCTGAATAATTGTCGCATCCGTGGAATAATGGGGATGTAACGAAGAACCTTGTGAGGCACCTTTTTTGTTATTCGATCTGTTCGATATCTACTCGTATGACATACAGGGCATTGTGTTGCAAATTCATGTTCTTTATAATATATAATATGATCATTGGGACAAGCATGTATTGCTTGATACTCCATTCCAATATCTTTCATAATAGCAGATAATTCTCGATATGAGCGAGGTAGAATATTTGATGGTGGTAACAAAAACTCGCCTATCAATCTACAGCAAAAAATATAAGTTGTTAATATAAACAATATTAGTGGTACATTATTCACCCTTTGTTAACTATAAAGACATATATGACATACCTTAACATACGTGACATTGTTATGTTGGATAAACCATTCATAACCTTCAAGTTCAACAACAACAATACAGCAGAGAGAAGAGTTGTTTGGGAGTCTTTGTATAGGGGCTCGTATGCCTTCTCAAGTAGAGGTACATCGAGGCTATCATCATCATCATGATCAGATCCGCTTGGACTAAATGTGTCATGGATCAATGTATTTATACCATCATCTTCAATTGTGTTTTCTAGCGCATGATCATCATCTTCCATGGGATCATTATCTTCACCTTGGATATTCGCACCCCCATGTTCCTCCATATCATGTACTTCCCTGGGGAGATCAACCTATATAAAATTGATTAACATAAATAAACCATGATCTTCAACTCATCATCAAGTGATTTCATATCTATATAAATTGTTAAAATGATATAATGAACAACTTACCAATGGATGATAGTCATGCCCCCCTTCAATGTGACCATTCTCCCTACAATGTCTCTTAACTGTTTTGATTAGCAGTCTTCTACGGTTTAAGCCCTTACAAATTTTGCAGGGACAATAACATTTTCCATCACCTTTTCTTTTCAAGTTAGACCACAATCTAGCGATTGTCTCCCTATTTTGTTCTTCACTTATATTATCTGACATGATCGTTCTTCGCAGGAAGCAAAAATTGGGCTATGAAAACTTCAGTCTACAACTTTCAGTGACTAAGCAAAATTGTCAAAAGTACACAAATCTTCTTAGACCTAGTTAAATCCTTTAATATTTTAAAAGTCTAGTTAAAATATACATTAGATTAAAAAATATACAATTTTCATGCCTGAGCGCGCGGCTACGACTAGTGCAATGGTCTTCTTGCTTAGCTCTAGAAGCTCTCTAGCAATCAAAACATATAAGCTACAAGGCCTAACAGCAATTTCAAAACATATAAGCTACAAGGCAAGACATATTACATGACATGGCAAAAGGATTAAAATATACATTAGATTAAAATATATACAATTTTCAAACCTGAGCGCGCGGCTATAACTCGTGCAATGGTCTTCTTGCTTAGCTCTAGAAGCTCTCCAGCAATCAAAACATATAAGCTATTAGAATTCATTAACTTTCTGTAATTGGAAAACTCTATTTGATATTAGACCGTAAACTACTACTATTCTCTCCATAAGAACTAAGTACAAAATTCTTTCAAGTTCACATCCATGATTCCCTTTAGATTAAAATATACAGCAAAAATAAGCTAAAAGTCTAGTTAAAATATACATTAGATTAAAAAATATACAATTTTCAAACCTGAGCGCGCGGCTATAACTCATGCAATGGTCTTCTTGCTTAGCTTTAGAAGCTCTCCAGCAATCAAAACATATAAGCTACAAGGCCTAATAGCAATTTCAAAACAAGGGTCATCAAAAGAACCAAAAACAATGTGTGCAAACAATACCTTGTGAAGTGGTATAGACAATTAGAAGATGCTACTATGTGCTAGGGAACTTCTTAGAACTGTTGGTATATTCTTACAACTTGTTACACCTGGGATATTCTTCTCTGTAGATGCTACTGTGTGCCGTGGTCCAAACGGGCCCATAAATGTGGTTGAATAGCAATACATTCAAGTGGCAATTACACAAGGGACAGTCACTGTGAGATATCCTCATGTGTGACTGTCCTTGTCACAAATGAGGACATCTCACAGTGACTGTCCCTTGTGTAATTGCCACTTGAATGAGGTCAGTCACTGTAAAGACAACATGATAATGTACACATACAATGAGTGTACATTATCATGTTGTCTTTACAGTGGCTGCCCTCATGTTGTATATTCTTCTCTGTAGATGCTACTACGTGCTAGGGAACTTCTTAGAACTGTTGGTATATTCTTACAACTTGTTACACCTGGGATATTCTTCTCTGTAGATGCTACTGTGTGTCGTGGTCCAAACGGGCCCATAAATGTGGTTGAATAGCAATACATTCAAGTGGCAATTACACAAGGGACAGTCACTGTGAGATGTCCTCATGTGTGACTGTCCTTGTCACAAATGAGGACATCTCACAGTCACTGTCCCTTGTGTAATTGCCACTTGAATGAGGAACAAGGAGGAAGTGATACAATAATAGGGGGGTGATCATTTTAAAATGTGTTGGACAACAAAAAATGCTATGCACGGGGTAAAACATGGGCTCAAACCTTAAGAAAACTAGAGACTAACAACAAAGAAAATGTACCTCATGATACTTATTGAGCTTAAAGCATAAATAACCTACTATGTACAAGAAGGAAGGATAAACTATTAATAGAAATGTTTAAGATGGATCCTATTTATCAATATCTCAAAAGGATTACCTTCCATGTTTTCCAACTCAAAAACATAATTTTCTTTGTAGCGAGAAATATAAAAAGGACCCTCCCATAAGGCATCAAACTTTGTATGTTGACTTGGATTGGCTGCTCTTTCATTGTACTTCAAAATCATATCATTTTTCTTAAGAGGGGGATTGCATACCTCTTGTCAAACCCACATTATACTATTCTTTGGTGATGTGTCAAGGCATTATAAGCATTCTCATAAGCTTCTTGTAGATTCAACAATTTTACTAATATGACATTCATCGCACCATCTTCCTTTACTTCAATTAATGTTAGAAGTTGTAGAGCTAGGATTTCCATTGATATAGGAAGAACAACTTCTATTCCATTGGCGAACTGGTGTCGGAGCACCTCACACAACCAATTTGGAGATGGAGATTATACAGACTTTCAGGACAAATCAGAGGGATGGAATACATAAACAGGGTGAACAGGTCAATTGGAGGATCTTAGCACCTTTAATGTTATTAAAATAATGCAATACTTCAATGAGTTTGTAATGATGTCCTTATTAGGACTAAAAGCTTGTTTACAATGGACTGAGATTGTCCAAAGTTCAATAATGTTCTAAGAATCTAGAATAGGCTAGTGCGGAAGTTTAAGTCTTTTGGAAAGTTTAATAATCATAAGAGATCAAAGTTAGTGAGTTTAGTGGTCTTTGGATTAAAATAATTCAATTAATTATAAGTTGGAATTTTTGAATTTTCAAAATCCAACGGTTAGCTAACAATGGAGGGAGTTAGTATTTAGGATTTAGTTAGGCTCAAACTAAGCTCCAACCGATGAAAATTGGTTGGATTAGTTTTTGAGAAGTTATAAAGAATCTTATATATATCTCTGTTACGACAAAGAAGGGAGATATATACGGACTGCAACAGTAAGAAATATAAAACTCTTAGTTTTTGCAACTCCATTTATCTTGGAAGTCTTAGTTTGTTTGAACTAACACATACATGAGTTAGAAGGATTTCTTTCATCCATTCTAAACCGTTTTGAATGAGTTTACTTTGAATTTGCTGTTGCGCGGGTGTATGGACTGGTGAAGGAAACAGCGAGCAATAAACTTTAATTTCTGCAAGTTCCTTGATCTTTTAAGTCTCAAATCATTTGGTTTGATTATTCAATTATTCTTGTTATTGAATGAGTTTACTATTATATTGAGACTGCTGTCGCGCCAGTCACTGCTGAAACAGTCATTCTTTTGTCTAGACTTGTCATTGCAGTAGAGTTTTAGAGATAATGAAGATCATCCCATGAACATAGAAGGCCTAATATTCATGGGATGACAATAACTAACTTGTATTATGAAGTACTGACATTGCATATGCAAAGTTTTGTGGAAAACAGTGTGATCACAGGATAAACTATGGGAAATTACCGTGAGTTGAATGCTAATGTATAGCAGTGAGTGATCTATCCAAGCAAGGGTGGATTGTTATAGTTTGGTTTTATACCTCCCAATTGCATTTGTTTAAAAATCATTGGAGGTTTTTAAACAAATGCAATTGGGAGGTATAAAACCAAACTCAACCACTTTTGCCAGCATTCTTCAAGCATATGCCAAAATGGGATCTTTAGAACAGGGTAGGGAAATTCACCAAAAAGTAATTGAAGATGGGTTTTTGTCAAATATAGTGGTGGTGACTACCCTGATGGACATGTATATAAAATGTGGAAGCATACAAAAGGCACGCGATTTGTTTGCGGAAACAACTGAAGCAAGGCACGTGAAAGTCTCAGAATCTTGAATCCAAGTCAGTGAAAGCTTTGAAAACCAAATGCATCCTATTAAGTATTGTGCGGAAGCATTCTAAATAACCAAAGCCGCTAACAATAAATTCAACACAGATATGACCTCATTTCTGGGTATTTTAGCTCTCTAACAGCTGAATACCAGATTAAATAATAATGACAAAAGAAAAATAAACCCAACGTACTCAAAAATTGTAGCTGTGATTTTGCGGAGGGAATCTCTCTCGGCACTGTTGAAAACACAAATGACAACCCGCTTGATTTCGCGGAGGGAATCTCTCTCGGTGCTGTTCAAAACACAAATGACAACCCGCTTTGTTCAAAACACAAATGATAACCCGCTTTATTTCGCGGAGGGAATCTCTCTCGGCGCTATTGAAAACACAAATGACAACGTTCCTCTACATTATCATGTTGTCTTTACAGTGACTGTCCCTTGTGTAATTGCCACTTGAAGGAGGACAGTCACTGTAAAGACAACATGATAATGTACACTTACAGAATGAGGACAGTCACTCTAAAGACAACATGATAATGTACACTCACTGTAAGGACAGTCACAAATGAGGACATCTCACAGTGACTGTCCCTTGTGTAATTGCCACTTGAATGTATTGCTATTCAGCCACATTAATGCTTTTCTTCTTCAACAAATGAGCATAGTCACTCTAAAGACAACATGATAATGTACACTTACTGTGAGTGTACATTATCATGTTGTCTTTAGAGTGACTATCCTCATTTGTTTGAACTAACACATACATGAGTTAGAAGGATTTCTTTCATCCATTCTAAACCGTTTTGAATGAGTTTACTTTGATTTTGTTGTAACATAGAAGGCCTAATATTCATGGGATGACAATAACTAACTTGTATTATGAAGTACTGACATTGCATAGGCAAAGTTTTGTGGAAAACAGTGTGATCACAGGATAAACTGTGGGAAATTACCTTGAGTTGAATGCTAATGTATAGCAGTGAGTGATCTATCCAAGAAAGGGTGGATTGTTATAATGTGGAACATTGTATAATGTTTGTGAGATGGTGAATCATCCACTAATTTGGATTTGAAGGGTGTAGAATCGGGTGATTGAGAATGCCCTAGTTAAGAAGGGTTTAGAGCCAAGAATTGTGGGTTTGGGTGTTGCAGAGCCCTAGAGGCTAATTCCCTTTGGAATTGTTTGTTTCAAAGTGTAAGAAGACACTGTCCAGGGATTAGGAAGTGTTAGGTGGAATTTATCATATTCTTCCTTTGAAATTTGGGTCATTTTTATACATTAAAACCAGAGGTACAGTCATAGAACAGGGTAGGGAAATTCACCAAAAAGTAATTGAAGATGGGTTTTTGTCAAATATAGTGGTGGTGACTACCCTGATGGACATGTATATAAAATGTGGAAGCATACAAAAGGCACACGATTTGTTTGCGGAAACAACTGAAGCAAGGCATGTGAAAGTCTCAGAATCTTGAATCCAAGTCAGTGAAAGCTTTGAAAACCAAATGCATCCTATTAAGTATTGTGGGGAAGCATTCTAGATAACCAAAGCCGCTAACAATAAATTCAACACAGATATGTCCTCATTTCTGGGTATTTTAGCTCTCTAATAGCTGAAGACCAGATTAAATAATAATGACAAAAGAAAAATAAACCCAACGTACTCAGAAATTGTAGCTGTGATTTTGCGGAGGGAATCTCTCTCGGCGTTGTTGAAAACACAAATGACAACCCGCTTGATTTCGCGGAGGGAATCTCTCTCGGTGCTGTTCAAAATACAAATGACAACCCGCTTTGTTCAAAACACAAATGATAACCCGCTTGATTTCACGGAGGGAATCTCTCTTGGCGCTGTTGAAAACACAAATGACAACGTTCCTTTTTTTTTTTGCACTTATATCCCGACAACGTCGCAATTGCGACGGTGTCGGGCTATATTTGAAAAAAAAAAGCCCAAAACCGCTTAACATTTCCCTGTCGTCGCAAATTGCCGTCGCAATTTCACCCCAAATGTATTAGTGTGTGATTTAATGGCCTTTGTTCAATAGTTTTAGGAATCTTGCTACTCGACATCTCTCACAAAATAGAAGTTGCAAGAAATGTCTTCTTGTTTAAGAAGGAACCTAAGATTATATATATCCTTTATTCCTTAGGCACTGAATGTCTCTCTACAAACTACTTTGTAACAATAAACAAAAAATGAAAAACACTAACAAGTAAATAGTATTATAACTCTATAAAAGAAATTGTTATTAGGTTTTCACGGAATCTGTTAACAATGGTGCTTGAAGTTGCAACTTGTCTATGATGTGAATTAAGAGCCTCTAAACCAAACAAAATGTGTCAACAATAGTATAACCTTTGAATGCATTTATAGAAATCAAAATTTGGTGAATTATGTGTCATTTTAAAAATGGGACATAAAATTTTTTTATCAACTCTACATTATTTTAAAAATGGGAGATTAATTTTTTCTGGCAAATTTAGGAAGATTGTTTACATGTAGAATAAAAGTTTGGTGATACTCTTGTATATTTTATTAAGGGAAAAATAGGATTTAAAGGGACCCAAAACCCTTTACAAAAGGATAGTTAAAGATATGTCGTGAAAACCCACCAAAACAAGAAAATAAGGGATCAAGACAACAAAATGGGTTTTACCAACAAGCTCCCACATCCTAAAACAAAAGGTGGACAAAAAGGTAGCAAACAACCAAGAACCACAAAAAGGACCAAAGAAACTCTAGTTCATTCACCCACAACAAGGAACCATCGAGATTTTTCTTTAGCACCTCCCTTGTGGGAGAAAATATTCATGTCAAAAGAGGGCGTAGATGTCTTAGATTTCTTTCCTTTAAAATTAATCCAACCTTCCTCAACCTTAGCAGTAGCATCCTTCCAAACCAGTGAACCAAAGGTTAGAACATCATAATCAAGAGAAAGAGGACCAAAAACTCCAACCAAATTTGAAGCAACTACAACACCGTCTCCCAGGGAGCTACTAGGGATGGTATCAAAAGCACTAACAAAAGACTTAGACACCAGGAGACCATCCCCACACCCATCAAAAGGAACAAACTCCATTTGCCACATCAACTCCACTATAAATTTGAATAGGCTAAGAAGAAACATCATCCCGAGGCACAGAGTCTATGCAAGCCCACCAACAATAGCCACAAGTGGGACTAGAGAATGTGACCCAACCTTAATATCCACACCATCAGAAGCCAATCAACCTAAGAAGAGACTACAAAATCCTGAGCCGCCACATGAACACCCCTTTGAAAATAAGATTTCTTCTCAACCATGTAAAGCTGATTTCAAGCACCTTTCCACAAAGAGGTCGATGCAATCTTCTTTTCTAACCCACAATACTCAACCGCATGATTAGTTTTGAAACATCTTCTACACCTGGAGGGAATCCCTTCATAGTCCAAAGATTGAACCTATCTACCCTTAGAAGATTGGATTAATATCTCAGCAAGATTGTCCCTTTTGAAATGTCTAACTCGACCAAAATACAAGCATAGGTGGAGTGAAGAATGTCAGATGATTCATCATCCACCAATAGAAAATCCCCAAGAGCATTACCCACCTCCTCAAAAAAAGAATCAACCCACAAATGAATAGGTAAGGAAGCTAAACCCAAATTGGAATCTTATCAAACATTTCAGAAGAAGGATTGAAATCAAAATGACAGGGTTTAACCATTAACAAAAAACTATTCTTCCAACTAAAATAATTATCACACGAGATTTTCTTTCTATCCTTAGCATTCTCAAATTTTGCAATAAAAAACCCTTTAGACATAGGGTAAATATGAACAATACTAGAAAGAAGAGGCTCCCAAAAATAGGATATTGAGTCATGCAGCTTAGGGAGGTTGGGCCAAAAAACCCTAAACTGATAGATAACGCCATGAGAGGAGAAAACAAACAAATTATGTTTTGTTTCCTCCCCAGTCATCTCATTCATTTTCACTGATATTGAGCAAGGGATAGGGACAAACCATTTGTCCTTAGAACAACACTTGAACACATGTTTAACACTAGAAGAAAGACCTTGAGCAGGTGTCACCACATCCCCAACACTAGAAGCCCTAGAAGCACCTAGGTAGGAGTGTGAGGCAGTACGAGAAGTTGCCCGCACAACTAAAAATGGACCATTGGCAAGAGATAAGCTTGAGTCATCGAAACCCAAAAGCATCCACATATCAGCAGAAGTAGCCCACAACGCAGAGCTAGCAGCGGGAGACATACCCGTTCTAAGAAATCAACATGTTCATAATTTTCTTGTCTTAATAAAGTGATGCGTTTTAATTTTTAGGTGATTATGGACCTACAATTACTTTTCAATTATAATTCCATAAGAGAATTGGATATGACCTATGGAATAAATTATTTAATACTTTTGGCAAAATGGTTCCTTAAAAAATAGCAAACCCTTTATTAGTTATTTGCAAATACATGGGCGGCTTCTAGCATGCATCCAATATTTGAGGCAAAAATATTAATTACAAATATTGGAACTATTTAGTTGTTGGTGACGAAATGTTGGAACTATGTAGAACTACTTTAAAATAAAATTGGTGATTCAACATGCATTTGACCAATAATTCATAAAAATTAAGTGATTCGGCCAGCCAGCAATACCAACACAATTTGCCAATTTTGAAATCCCTGATGTACACAATTCGTCAATTAGCAAAAATTAGCCACTAAAAGAAATGTTGACTATTGTAACTTCATTTAATAAAAGAACCAGGGTTGAATTTTTTTCATTTCAATCTTGTTTCTCCACCTTATCAAGATAACTTTCCCATTCTCATCCATTATTTTGTTTATCGATTAATAGTTGGAAAGGCTAGCACCTTTGTATTATATTAAAAAGGTTTTACATGCAAGGAGACTACAACATCAAAGTATCAATATGTTATCCCCCATTATCTAGTCTATAAACCAAAATCTACAATAGGCATGTTTTCGGCCTCCATCTAAAACAAAACATCCAAGTCCCCAAAACCCCAACCAACTACATAATTAGACATATCTCTTGCTTAAAACTTTACAAACTGACCAGATTGTGCTTAGAAATATAGTTTTTTACAAAGCAGGAAACATAGGGTGTTTAATGCAAAGTAAGTTTTCTGGATTCGATTGTGTAAGTATTTTTAGCATCAACGTTTCGGATCACACTCTGTGATCCATCATCAGGAAAGAGAAAGTGCAAGGATTAAGAGTAAAATAGTCATCTAAAGCTTTGCTTGCACTTGTAGTGGTAGAATAGTCATCCACTATTTGTTGACCAATGTGTTTAAGAAAATATAAAATGCCCACAAAGATAATAAACTATAATTCTAGGTAGTCAGTCATAGGACATCTTTTGGTCAGAATAAGAAAAACAACACTCATTTGAACATTTTTTGACTTGTTCTTTTTTGTCATGGTCTTTCTAAATTGAGCTTCAAGAAAACCTTCACATTCAACTAGTGTCATATTTCTTTGCATATGTTTATCATATTCGAGGGTGTGCTCAACATGAAGACATGCTTGTTTTATTTTTCATTTTATCATTGATTTTTCTTTTTTGTCTATGATTTGTTTTTCATAAATTTTGTCAATATGTTTTTCTATAGTGTCTAGTGTTAGCTCCAACTTTTTGTCCATATATATATACAAAAAGTTGGAGCTAAAACACTAGACACTATAGAAAAATATATATATATATATGAAATGTTGGAGCTAACACTAGACACTATAGAATTTATATAACAAACTTTCATTTTGTTGCAAGTTCATCTTTGTTTACATTTTCTACTAATTTAATGAAAGACACCCAATCAATCTAAAAATTTTGCATCATGTCATATCCCACTAGCATCCCATTTTATATTTGCTTTTTATGTTCCCTTTTTATACATTTGCAACATTGTTGTCCAACTCAATTAACTCATTCAAGCTACCTCAAGTATCTCCTAGAAGATAATCTACAATATTGGCATATTAGTCAACTAACTCGTTTAGTATTTACATCTTTGTTAATACTTAGTGAGAGTGTTCACTCATGTCCAGGAGTCTTGTTTTTGTTTGACATCTCTCATAAAATATAAGTTGCAAAAAATGTATTTTTGCTTAAGGAAGACATAGAATATATTTCTTTAATCCCTTGGACTATGGATGTTTCCCTACTCAATATATGTATGAATAGAAAAAATGGTAAAGAGAAATAATCTCATAACACTATAAAGAAATTATCACCTACCTTTAGGTTTCACTAACTTGTTAATACAACAATGATTGTAGATATAACTCACCTATGATCCAAATCAAGAGATCAAAAGTGAACAAAATGTGTAGAAATAAATAAAAAATTCAATTTTTTATATCAAGCCATATATTAAAGGTTCTTCCCATAGTGTGTTGGATAAGTGGTGGTGGTGGTGTTACAACCACCAAGGTTCAAACCCTATTGGGCCTTTGTAATCATATGCATGCCTTCACTAAAGCAATGTTCTTGTGGGTTTGAGCCTCAACTTTATTAAATGGGGATGAAGTCCCCCACTTGTGACCTCATCGGATCATAGCCCCAAGTCAAAAGCATTTCATGGAGTTTAATAGCATTGGTGAAATGGAACCTTCCAATAATCGGATGTGCAGAAACTCAGCGCCATCAATGCCAAATTGACAACAGTCAAATCAGAGCTCCAAGTGTAACCTGCAACAATTCAAGAAATCAGAAACAACCACCTCATATGCATGAAAAAACATGATGTTATCGAGATAGTTGGAACTGATGACATTACACATGCCATGGAAGCATATGAGAAGACATGACTCAAAACCAAGGAATTTGAGAGCTGAATCGATTCATCTACCTTTTAGCTCCACTTATTTCTTCTATTTTATATTCTATGATGTAATGAATTGACAAGTGTACTCCTCACTCTACAGAGCCTCTTTCGTAACTAATTTTTCTATGAGAAGAAAAATCATCTCTACCTCTCATTGTATGAACTATAAATATGATTTTCAAATTTAATAGAAAGGATCAGCATTTTTGGAGTGCATTTGGGCTTCCCCCTGTGGCTGAGACCACTGAGTGAGATACGAAGTGTTGTGTATTTCATTTGTGTTTCTCATTTTAGTTTAGTTTGTTTTGGTTAATCTCTGATGAATGAATGGATTTTTACTCTATTGGCTGCAAAATATTTTCCTTAAGAAAAAATGGTTGTTCAATGGAGGGAAATATTAAGGCTATCTGAGAATAGTCCTCTGTAATTAATCTAGTCTTAAAGTTAATTTGTTCATCTTTGTCGAGTTAAGTAGAAGTTAGCTATTAGTGCAAGGATTTGGTGTAGTTGTAGTTGTTATTGTGCATTAATTTCTTGTTAGGAGTAGATTAAAGTTAAGGAAGCTTGTTAAAGCTCTAGTCCTGGTAATTTTCTTGTAGCTACATAAGATTACTTATCTGCCTCTTCTTCTCTCTAGTTAAGAGCACATCCCTATTTAGATTAAAAGGCATTCATTTTATATCAGTCACAGGGAGCTATACCTAGTCAAAATTTAGAGATTGGGTTAATTTCTTGATAGGAGTTACCCGTTTCAACTATTGATTATGGTGTTGGGTAGTTATTGGGCATGAGTCAATTTAACTAAATATTACTACCCAATTTGTTAACCAAGTAGTGAGTCTCTAATTGATAATCTAGAGAAATGAGATACTAATATTTGTAATCAAATTATATACTTTAGTGAGTTATCTTTGTGGGTAAGTGTTGACCATGGTTTTCCCATTTTGGGTTTTCCACGTATAAATCTTGGTGTTCTCGTGTTGTTGGTTTTATTCTTTACCTACATATTGATTCATGTGGTGATTACAAAATTTAGTTGGATTTTTGTTTTACATTGATTCACTCTCCCCCTCTAGCATCCAAAGTGTGTTTATCGAGGATGACCTTTTCTTAAAATATGAAAAAGACAACTCAACTAAATAGTTTTTGGCCTTGAATGTTTATGACATGAAATGTTTGAATTGAGATTCAATTGAACCTTTTCTTACGCCAATCTTCTTCTCTTTTCATAATCTCTTCATATTCATCTTCATACTTAACATAAAGACATTCTTCTTTGCTTTCCATCTAATCATTGATTGTTCCTTTTATTTATGATTTGTTGATTGTGCACTTTACCAAAATACTTTTCTATGGTGTCCATCCTCAATTGCATTTTCTTGTCCCTTTTAATTTTGAAGTTCATCTTTGTTTGGATTTGGTACTTCAACAATGAATGGGTACCTTGAAACCCAATCCATCTGAAAAGTCCTTGTCATTTCTCACTTGTGCCCTAATTTTGATTTTTCTTTTATTTTCCCCTTTTTTGTGTGCTTACACCATTATCATTTGTAGTATTAAAAACAATATCATTTGTGACATTTTTATCAACAATATTTGTGGCATTGTGAGCAACATCATTTGTGGCATTGTTGTCCAAGTCAACTAACATACTCTGGCTACCCTTGATGTCTATTGGAATATTATCTACAACATTGGCATTTGAGTCAGTTAATGCATTTGATCTTTCATGAAGTTATGTTCTTCAATAATATTATATGCAACTACCAATGTTGTAGATTCATCTAATGGATTGTAAAAATGGCATTATATTTCTATTTTTGTGATTTAATGGCCTTTATTCAATAGTTTTAGGAATCTTGCTACTCGATATCTCTCACAAAATAGAAGTTGCAAGAAATGTCTTCTTGTTTAAGAAGGAACCTAAGATTATATATATCCTTTATTCCTTAGGCACTGAATGTCTCTCTACTAACTACTTTGTAATAATTAACTAAAAATGAAAAACACTAACAAGTAAATAATATTATAACCCTATATAAGAAATTGTTATTAGGTTTTCACAGAGTCTATTACACAATAGTGCTTGAAGTTGCAACTTGTCTATGATATGAATTAAGAGCCTCTAAACCAAACAAAATGTGTCAACAATAGTCTAACCTTCGAATGCATTTATAGAAATCAAAATTTGGTGAATTATGTGTCATTTTAAAAATGGGAGATTAAAAAAATTTATCAACTTTACATTATTTTTAAAATGGGAGATTAATTTTTTTTGGCAAATTTAGGAAGAATGTTTACATGTTGTAGAATAAAAGTTTGGTGATTCACTTGTATATTTTATTAAGGAAAAATAGATTTTAAAGGGACCCAAAACCCTTTACAAAAGGATAGCTAAAGATATGTCATGAAAGCCCATCAAAACAAGAAAACAAGGGATCAAGACAACAAAATGGGTTTTACCAAAAGGCTCCCACAACCTAAAACAAAAGGTGGACAAAAAGGTAGCAAACAACCAAGAACCACAAAAAGGACCAAAGAAACTCTAGTCTAGTCACCCACAACAAGAAACCATCAAGATTTTTCTTTAGCACCTCCCTTATGGGAGTGAAGATTCATGTCAAAAGAGGGTGTAGATGTCTTAGATTTCTTTCCTTTCAAAGTAATCCAACCTTCTTCAACCTTAGCAGCAACATCCTGCTAAACCAATGAACCAAAGGTTGGAACATCATAATCCAAAGAAATAGGACCAAAAGCTCCCACCAAATTTGATGCAACTACAACACTATATCCTAGGGAGCTACCAGGGATGGTACCCAAAGCACTAACAAAAGACTTAGACACTAGGAGACCATCCCCACACCCATCAAAAGGAATGGACTCCATTTGCCACACCAACTCCACTATAAATTTGAATAGCCTGACAAGAAACATCATCCCGAGGCACAGAGGTCTCAGCAAGCCCACCAACAATATCCACAAGTGGGACTAGAGAATGTGACCCAGCCTTAATAGCCACACCATCAGAAGCCAATCAATTTGATAAGAGACTGCAAAATCCTAAGCCGCCACATGAACACCCCTTTGAAAATAAGATTTCTTCTCAACCATGTAAAGTTGATTTCAAGCACCTTTCCACAATAAGGTCGATGCAATCTTCTTTTCTAACCCACAATACTCAGCCGCATGATTAGTTTTGAAACATCTTCTACACCTGAAGGGAATCCCCTCATAGTCCAAAGATTGAACCCATCTGCCCTTAGAAGATTGGATTAATATCTCAGCAAGAAGCCCTTTTGAAACATCTAACTTGACCAAAATACAAGCATAGGTGGAGTGAAGAATGTCAGATGATTCATCATCCACCAAGAGAAAATCCCCAAGAGCATTACCCACCTCCTCAAAAAAAGAATCAACCCACAAATGAAGGGGTAAGGAAGCTGAACCCAAATTGGAATCTTATCAAACATTTCAGAAGAAGGATTGAAATCAAAATGCCAAGGTTTAACCATTAACAAAAAACTATTCTTCCAACTAAAATAATTATCACACGAGATTTTCTTTCTATCCTTAGCATTCTCAAATTTTGCATTAAAAAACCCTTTAGACATAGGGTAAATATGAACAGTACTAGAAATCCAATCATGCAGCTCAGGGAGGCTGGGCCAAAAACCCCTGAGCTGACAGATAACACCATGAGAGGAGAAAACAAACAAATTATGTTGTGTTTCCTCCCCAGTTGCCTCATTCATTTTCACTGAGATTGTGCAAGGGGTAGGGACAAACCATCTTTCCTTAGAACAACACTTGAACACATGTTTAAGACCAGAAGAAAGACCTCAAGCAGGCGCCGCCACATCCCCAACACTAGAAGCCCTAGCAACACCTAGGTAGGAGTGTGAGGCAGTAGGAGAAGTCACCCGCACAACTACAAACGGACCATTGGCGAGAGATAAGGTTAAGTTATCGGCACCCAAAGGCATCCACACATCAACAGAAGCAGCCCACTACGTAGAGCTAGCAGCGGGAGACATACCCGTTCTAAGAAATCAACATGTTTATAATTTTCTTGTCTTAATAAAGTGATACGTTTTAATTTTTAGGTGATTATGGACCTACAATTACTTTTCAATTATAATTCCATAAGAGAATTGGATATGACCTATGCAATAAATTATTTAATACTTTTGGAAAAATCGTTCCTTAAAAAATAATAAACCCTTTATTAGGTATTGGCAAATACATGGGCGGCTTCTAGCATGCATCCAAAATTTGAGGCAAAAATATTAATTACAAATATTGGAACTATTTAGTTGTTGGTGACGAAATGTAGGAACTATGTAGGACTACTTCAAAAAAAAGTTGGTGATTCAACATGCATTTGACCAATAATTCGTAAAAATTAAGTAATTGGGCCAACCAGCAATACCAACACAATTTGCCAATTTTGAAATCCCTGATCTACACAATTCATCAATTATCAAAAATTAGCCACTAAAAGAAATGTTGACTATTGTAACTTCATTTAAAGATAAAACAACCAATGTTTACTTTTTTTCATTTCAATCTTGTTTCTCCACCTTAGCAAGATAACTTTCCCATTCTCATCCATTATTATTTTTTATCAATTAATAGTTGGATAGGCCAGCACCTTTGTATTATATTAAAAAGGTTTTACATGCAAGGAGGCTACAACCTCAAAGTATCAATATGTTATCCCCCATTATCTAGTCTATAAACCAAAATCTACAACAGGCATGTTTTCGACCTCCATCTAAAACAAAACATCCAAGTCCCCAAAACCCCAACCAACTACATAATTAGACATATCTCTTGCTTAAAACTTTACAAACTGACCAGATTGTGCTTAGAAATGTAGTTTTTCACAAAGAAGGAAACATAGGGTGTTTATCCAGTATCTAAAACTTTGCTTGCACTTGTAGTGGTAAAATAGTCATCCACTATTTATTGACCAATGTGTTTAAGAAAATATAAAACACCCACAAAGATAATAAACTAATAATTCTAGGAAGTCAGTCATAGGACATCTTTTGGTCAAAATAAGAAAAACAACACTCATTTGAACATTTTTTGTCTTGTTCTTTTTTGTCATGGTCTTTCTAAATTGAGCTTCAAGTAAACCTTCACATTCAACTAGTGTCATATTTCTTTGCATATGTTTGTCATATTCGAGGGTGTGCTCAACATGGAGACGTGCTTCTTTTATTTTTCATTTTATCATTGATTTTTCTTTTTTGTCTATGATTTGTTTTTCATAAATTTTGTCAATATGTTTTTCTACAATGTCTAGTGTTAGCTCCAACTTTTTGTCCATATATATATATACAAAAAGTTGGAGCTAAAACACTAGACACTATAGAAAAATATATATATATACAAAATGTTGGAGCTAACACTAGACACTATAGAATATATATAACAAACTTGCATTTTGTTGCAAGTTCATCTTTGTTTGCATTTTCTACTAATTCAATGAAAGACACCCAATCAATCTAAGAATTTTACATCATGTCATATCCCACTCGCATCCTATTTTATATTTGAATTTTCTTTTCCCTTTTAATACATTTGCAACATTGTTGTCCAAGTCAATTAACTCATTCAAGCTACCTCAAGTATCTCCTAGAAGATAATCTACAATATTGGCATATTAGTCAACTAACTTGTTTAGTATTTACATCTTTGTTAATACTTAGTGAGAGTGTTCACTCTGTCCAGGAGTCTTGTTTTTGTTTGACATCTCTCACAAAATATAAGTTGCAAAAAATGTATTTTTGCTTAAGTCATAGAATACAAGTCTTTAATCCCTTGGACTATGGATGTTTCCCTACTCAATATATGTATGAATAGAAAAAATGGTAAAGAGAAATAATCTCATAACACTATAAAGAAATTATCACCTACTTTTAGGTTTCACTAACTTGTTAATACGATAATGCTTGCAGATATAACTCGTCTATGATCCAAATCAAGAGATCAAAAGTGAATAAAATGTGTAGAAATAAATAAAAAATTCAATTGTTTATATCAAGCCATCTATTAAAGGTTCTTCCCATAGTGTGTTGGCTAAGTGGTGCTGGTGGTGTTACAACCACCAAGATTCAAACCCTATTGGGCCTTTTTAATCATATGCATGCCTTCACTAAAGCAACATTCTTGTGGATTTGTGCCTCAACTTTGTTAAATGGGGATGAAGTCCCCCATTTGTGACCTCATCAATCATAGCTCCAAGTCAAAAGCATTTCATGAAGTTTAATAGCATTGGTGAAATGGAACCTTCTCGATAATTAAATTTAAATGTTAATAGCAAAATTGAATCCAAGAGAACATCAAATGTTTTTGATGGAATAGATCCTTGTGCATAATATTTTTTAATTGATATTGGTAAATATGTGGGTGATGCATCCAAAATTCTAAAAAAAAATATAATTACAGCATTGGGAAAGCATTGTGTTATCGATGAAAATATTAATTACATATGCCTTCTAAAATAGTTTGATAGCAAATTGAAATACATTGGACCAATGATTCGCAAAATTTAAACGATTTGGCCACCCTACAATTTGTGAAGTATTCACCAATTACAAATTTGCCAATACAAACTATTTGCCAATTGACAAAAAAATCGCCACCAAAAAACCCCTAACAGATGGTACCTATCCAAATTCAACTTTACAAAAATCAAGGAATCAATGCTTTTAAAATAAATGTTCACAGATGCAGGCATGCCTTGAGCTACAGATAATTTGCAAGGCTTTAATCCTTTTGAACAATTATTTGATAAATTGGAATAAATTAAAATTTGATCGCTATAAATATTATAAACAACTCTCAAGAACAATACCGTCAAGCTAAAAAGATTGTTTGTCTTAACTGAATAGTAAGTTCATTTCATTGAACCAGATTGCATCTGAATCACCTCATACCGGCATATGCACACGATGCCATATCTGATGCAAAAAGTTTTTAATGTCTTACCGTTTTAATCATTACATGGCATTTCAAGCATAATAATTATATTATATTGCATTTCCACAATGGCAATGAAAATTTGACCTCGCCTCTTTGATGGTTAATGACATCATTATACACATAATTTCTCAATCATACCAGGTCACCCTCGACAATTAAAATGTATAGATTGCCCTGGTATCTTCTCACGCACAGCATGTTAGATGGTATAAATGCAGCCGTGTCTAAGTTCTTTCCTCCATTACATAAATAAGAGTTGTAATGTCTTGTAATGTTTGTTTTACATGACCAGTTCCGCTATTAGAAATTGTTATCCTTACAACCCTGCCTCTTCTTTTTCATGTCCTTCAGCACTAATCAAAATTGGATCCCACGTAAGTTTTTATAATCTCTCTTTCAAGACTATAACCAGTTAAAGTAATTTCTCTGCATCTTGAAAAAGCAGGTGGTGATATTTAAAATGAACAATACAAATCTAATATGACAAGATGCGTCTAGAAATCTGGGTACAAGTTAATTGGTAAAATTATTCTCTCATGCAATGCATATATCAATAGAGTCCATGTGTGAGAAATCATTAACCAAAAATTATGCAGTTTCCCGGCATAGATGTCAGAAATGCAGAATCTGTCAATTTCTATCAAAATCACCCAAAAAGAACTCGGCAATGTTGCAAACCCCAGCGCTCTATGAAAAGATAATGAAAAACTCAGCATATTCTTTGATAGACAATGTTTAATGTGCCAAGTGTTTGACAATGCTTTCTAGGTTAACATGTTGAAGCCGGTTTGAGAAGACTCTCATTGACTTTTACCAGACAATGGGAAGCCAGATTAACTCAACAAGTATGTAAATATAAACTTGTGTTGACAGAGGTACATTGACTTTTGAAGTTTTTCCATGTTTGATGAGGCATAAAATGTGCATTCGCACTTCTAAAATTCAAGCTTCCTCCCATGAGAATTTGTAATCATTGCAAGAAATTGCATCTGGCAAATGATCTTGACAAACTACCCAGATGGCAAATAGGATAATCATCCTTTATTCTCCCAAACCATCCATTTGGATGAGCGACAAGGTTATGCTCCCATACCATAAAACAGCATAACTGTACATCGGAATTCCAAAACATATATATTTCATCCAAGTCTCATTGGATTACAAAATCAACATCCATATGGGGGGGCACAATGGTGACAATGCAGCTTTCACCAATAAGATTTATTGATAAAAGGCTAAAGCAAATGAATATCGTACACATCACAAGAATTTGTACATTTTCATTGAGGAATCTATTGAATTTTAATATTCAAAATCTCAGTCAATCGAGGTCGTCTATACCTTCGTAATAGCAAAGATGAGCAAACAACGCTAACAGAGGAAAGAGCCATGGCAGCCCCTGCCACCCATGGCGGTAACCTGATCTTGAGAAAAGGAAAGAAGAGTCCAGCCGCCAGTGGAATTGCAATCAGATTGTAGCCCATTGCAAAAACATAATTCAGCTTGATCCTTGCAAAAGTTTTCCTGGACAAATCAATAGCAGTAATAACATCTTCTAAATTATTCCTCATCAACACATAATCTGCAGCTTCAATTGCAATGTCTGTTCCAGCTCCAATTGCCATCCCAACATCTGCAGCTGCTAATGCAGGTGAATCATTTATCCCATCCCCAACCATGGCAACGACAGTGCCATCCTTCTGAAGAGAGCGAACTGCCTCAGCTTTGCCAGCCGGCATCACTTCAGCCTTGACATCCTCTATACCCAACTGCCAATATCATGAAAAACAAATCAGAGAAAACTTAAAAAGTTTAGTTTACGTCCAATTCAAATAAAATACTCTAGAGTTTTTACCATTTTAAATATATTTAGTATTTGTAAATTGTCAGAAGTAGCTAAAATCTGAACAAGACTAAATTATTACAGGAAATCGCCATCAATCTATTATTTGATGGTTGCCTTCTCCTCGTACATATGCTTCTGACATTGATTTAGGTGCAGAGGGCCCTACTATCTATAGGGGCCGCTTCTCCAGAGATAGTGATCAGAGAATGGATGTTCGGTGTTCAGAATGGACATTAGAGAGTGGCAAATCAATCACCTGACGTTGAGAATATGTATAAAGATCTTTCCACGAGATGGACTACCTTACTGTACCATATTATGACCAAATGAAAAAGGCAAAGGTACAGAATAGGCCCCTACTCTATATCCCGCAAGAGAAGTTGGCAAGATTTTCTATTTAAAAGGCAGAAGAGGGCACAGATGGCATTTAACCCATGAGTTGGACTGGGCCTCTGCCAGGGAAGGCCTGCACAGTAAGGGGTTTGGTAGATCCTACAGCTATTGTCAGTGTTAAGTCCATATGAGCTGAACCAGCCAAGCTGCTTTAACTTAATAAAATGAATGGGTGGAAAACATTGTCAAGTTGAAAGGTTAGGGAATAGAAGCTTTGGATAGCTTGTTTGAGAGTGGGCATTTCATATTAAATGATACCTGTTTTATCATGCAAATCAAAAAGCAGCATAACAATGTTCTAGAAAAAGAATGTATTACACCAATGAGATGTTTCAATTGTTAAAATCGTACCTTATCACAATTCTTAATGAAAGATATGACACTGAATAAATGCAACATATAATTCCTACCTCTTTGGCAACAGCTTGAGCTGTTGTCCAGTTATCTCCTGTAACCATGATGGGACGAATACCCATTTTCTTTAGGCCTTCTATGACAACAGCTGCCTCTCGCTTGAGTGGATCTGAAACAGCCAAGATTCCTACTAATGTCTTATCAATGACAACCAATATTCCTGTTCGCGCAAGTTTTTCCATGCCCAGTAAGTAATCCTCTGCCGTTGAAGGTATTGACACTCCATTCTCCAAAATCAACTTCCTGTTGCCAACCTATTGAAATGAGTTTGGTTAGGAATATAGAATGGAGATTAAAGAGCAACTTCTGTACAATTATAACAAGGACGGAAAGTAACTCAATATATTGTACCAGAATTTCTTTCCCATCTATTGAGCATTTCACCCCTTTTCCAGGTAGGGATGTGAAATTTACGACCGTTGATAACCAGCTAATATTTTTGGTCTTAAGAGATCGCATGTCATTATCCTTGGGCAGTTCACCAAAAAAATGAAAATGATACGCATAGTTGACTACTGCTCTTGCTAATGGGTGCTCACTGCTTGCCTGGTTAATACAAGTATTCCAGCAAGATTAATGTAAATATAAATTCCTCAAAATCTTATTGATGTGGAAGAAAACTATTATCTGAGATCTTCAACTCAGTTTAATCCTACTTGATACCAACCTCTGCAGAAGCAACTATTCTCAGAAATTCTCCCAGTTCCATATCAGATAGAACTCTAGCAGCAGTAACAGAGGGCTTACCCTCTGTGAGGGTACCTGTTTTATCAAATATAACACATCTTACTTTTTGTGCGCGTTCCAAAGCATCACCTCCTTTGATAAGAACTCCATTAGTGGCTCCAACACCGGTTGCCACCATAACAGCTGTTGGAGTAGCTAGCCCCAAAGCGCATGGGCAGGCAATGACCAGCACAGAGATAGAAAACATGAGAGCAAAAACAAAGTGATCAGTTCTGGGAGGTAGCCATTCTTCTGGATAAGTACCAAGAGCTCCAGCAAGATACCTACAGAGAGCAGGTAATTAAATCAACAACCAATCACGTGTTTCTTTTCCATCAAGTGCAAAATCTACATAACATGAAAGTACATGTAATATTTTCAAAAATAGAGGTACATGTTAAGAATGAATATAGAAAACCCTACCAGCCCAACCATGTCACAAATGCTAGTGTAACAACAACTGGAACAAAGACACTAGCAACCTGCAAATATAAATCAGTTTTAGCTCGTACTTCAAACACTTGCTTAACACTAATAGAAATTTTTAGCCTTGTCAATCTGACTCTTTTTAAGGGTTTATCAGGACTTTATGCAAATATTCATTTATCAAAAGATCAATATAGAGTTTCTGACTTGCATGCAGCAGAAAATTATACAATTCCAAGTAAATATGTTAAGAAGACCTTACATAATCAGCAAATTTTTGAATTGGTGCTTTAGCCATTTGAGCTGTCTCAACCAGATGGACAATCTGTGACAAGACAGTGTCTGAGCCTATTCTTGTAGCTTCAATGTGAAGAGCTCCATTTATGTTCATTGTGCCTCCTATGACTATGTCTCCTACCTCCTTCGAAGCAGGGGTAGACTCACCAGTAATCATGCTCTCATTGATATGGCTGGAACCCCATATGACAGTTCCATCAGCTGGGACCTTTGACCCTGGATGCACTTTCAGTATATCACCTCGTTGAATCAATTGTGCATCAATCTCTCTTTCTCCCACAATCTTGCTATCTGTAATACAGATTCATATCATAAATATATAATGCTTTTTCAAACTCAATTATAAAATCCTTTAATAAAGTAAAGACTAAAGAGATAGCATAATCCAACCACATGAAATACATGCTTTGTAATGCAGACAAAGAAGATAGAAGAGCATCCCATGCAAAAGTGTGATAAAGCAATGTTAATGATACAAGCTTGCCAGAGTAGCCCATACAGACTCGGCATCACTAAAGAAACAGCAAAAATAGCCTATCACACTTTTACAAGGCAACACCATTAGATAAAAGATGAACACAAACCTGAATCTTTAATTAGCAGCAAAGCAGTAGTTGGTGCAAGTTCTAAGAGCTTCTTGATAGCATCTGATGTTTTCCCTTTTGCAACAACTTCCAAATACTTTCCCAACAAAACAAAAGTAATCAGCATAGCACTTGTTTCAAAGTAGGTTGCTGTCCAGAAGCCACTAACAGCACCATAAAGGAGGGCACAGACAGAATAAAAGTAAGCAGCTGATGTGCCAAGTGCAACTAAGACATCCATATTTGCTGAACCATTTCTCAGTGCTCTGTAGGCTGCAACATAAAATCGCTTGCCAATAACAAACTGAACAGGGGTTACCAATGCCCACTTTAACCAATCTCCCATTAGAAAGGGACCACAACGTAGAAGTAGCAGACTATACATGAATGGTATATGAGGGCAGACTACTCCGATAAAAACAACAGGAACCTGTAAAATAACAGTACATTCCCTGAGAAAAAGCAGATCTATATTCAAAAACAAAAGCAAGAGGATGAAAGATATACAGTAGCTAATAATTCATTATCAATAAGACAGCGTATTAACATAATAAACATGTAGAAATGGACTTACGCTAAAAGATATGCTAGAAGTGAATAGCCGCAACATATGTGAAGATTCATTTGTATGACTTGGAGAGTAAGCAGAGTAAGGACCATTTAATATTACTTTAAAACGACCATTACATTCACTCTCAATGGCATCTACAATGGATCTCAGACCTGTCACTTCTGGGTCGAAGAGAACATCTGCTTTTGAAAGCATTAAGTCGACCACAAACATCCTGACTCCTTTCATACTTCCAAGAAGTCCTTCAACATATTTGGCATCATGTTCAGTAAACATACCAGAAATCCCAATTGACACCTTATCTTGTTGCCCACTATGAATTAGCTCCGCTTCAAACCCAGCATCTTCAATCGCTGTGATTATCACTGTCTTTTCTATTCGATTTGGATCATATTCAACCTCCCCCAATGAAGTGGCCAATGCAACAACTGCTCGTGTCACACCTGGTAAATTTCTCAATATCCCCTCAACTGAGTTAACACATGCTGCACAAGTCATTCCACCTATTCTGAACTGGCCTGTTACAACTCCCTGACCTTTAGAAGAAATCTTAGGGATAATCTCTGCTTCAAAACCAGCATCCTCAATGGCCTCTTTAATGTCTTCTTCCTGCAATTAAAAAATAAAAAATAATTATTGTAGTCACAATGTATATGTCCAACAATTGTATTTCACTGCACACAGAACTGTTAGCAAAGTAAGTGGATATAACTCTTCAATTATAAAGCATATATGACTAAGCCAAATCAGCAAAGACGGAATACACCATAGATTATGTTTACTTAAAAGCTCAACTTGAAGAAGAATCATCAAAATCCTTGAAATACTGAAGACAAATGCCTCAAGTTTATAAGGGCTGCTAAGGAGGACTAATCTACACTAACGGCAACCACGAATGGTGTAACTTGTGGATTTCAGTTTTGCCTAAGATTTGCATGGGTTCCACCTGAGCAGATTGTCATTGATGAATTAAAGATATGTTGGGAAAGGCACAAAAATATATATCTTACTTTATAAAGTTATTAGGATAAAGCTCAGGATACTAAATTATGTAACAATATGCAAAAACTAGCAGAGAATACATGGAGAAAGTAATCATGAACTCTAAGCCTTAGTTAAAGTACAGCTTCTTTTAGAAAGTGTTTATGCAATAATTTGTGAGATTCGTTCAATAACCAAAGGAAGCATTCATACTGCTCTTGCAGTCTCCTAAACCTGGGAAGAGCACCTAAGTTGTACAAATACAAATTCCAGTATTGAAGTGGGTAGATATCCAATATGGCAAAATAGAAACCTAACAGGTTCAAACACTCACTCATTTTTTACTACAGTTTTCCAACATGACAGTTCATCTAGGCTTTTACAGACATGATATATTATAATACAGGTTGGATCTCAAATACACTTTGTGAAAGGTCTTACACATTCACCATATCCTGGCAAGAGCACTCTTGGCACAAGACATTTCAGCAGGGATACGTTGTGTACCTAAACACATCAATCCTACCATGTAAGAAGCTATGCTGCTATCTTGGTAGGTATTATAGCTGGCAAGATCATGCACACCATATGTTCGGCATCAAAATTAGGCACTCAGGTTACAATTCAGGGTCATTTGTTAAGCATTATCTTTGCTATGGGAAATTTCAAATCTTCCCTTAATTGTACTCATTCTATCTTCTCAACAATACAATATCCAAAAATTGCCATCAATTGGAGAAAAAAGCTTCCAAGTATGTCATGAAGTGAGCAGATGCCCCCACATTCATGGCTAATCAGTCACCCCCCTGCCTTAACCCTTGTAATTTTATTTTGCTCCACTTACCTATTTGGAAGTGGCCATATATCTATCAATGTAGGTAAACAAAAGTTCAATATTATTCTTATATTCCAATCTAGTCTTAGATCTATTCAAAAAGTCAGTTGCAGATCTCAAAAAAGAACAAAAACAAAGACCCTCTGCTGATGGGATGAGTGGAAATAAGATGTTTGTGCCTATGGTCAAACGGAAGAAAAGGAAAACTTGGGCAACAATTAAGCTGAACTTTGATGGGTCTATTAGAGACAAAACAAGCCAAGCAGATGGTGGCAAAGCTTTCAGATAATGGGATGGGCAACCACTCCAAGATTTTTCCATCCAAAGCACATACAACATTAAGAATGCTGAAGCAAAGGGCATATTTAGAGGACTAGCCCAATGTATGGAAGTATATGAGGCCCTGTGGATCAATGACAATTTAGATACAGTATGCTTCAAGCATGTTAAGTATAAAGCAAAACAATGTGGAAACTCTGAAAGTTAGTTGATGGATGGCCTGCCTTCAATAGATTGGTCAAGCCTCTAATAACAAAATACTACACCCACCTTATCAAAAGGCACTGATTTTTTTAATTATAAAAAATTGACGTGAATGAGGGGTAAAGGTTACATTATTATCTCTTCCCTACTAGATTGTCTTATCACCATCTTCCATTTACATATCAGGAAATGATTTATTTGGCACTAGGAAGCCTGAGCTTTACAACCAACAAACCCCTCATTGTGTACCTCTATCTCAACCAGTCTTTTCAAGTTTCAGCAATTGAAAACTATGGTTATAAAGCCCAGGTGATCAACAGACACGTAGAGCCTAGTTTTAACTCAAACAGGATTTGGCAGGCTCTGAATTTTGCTAGAATGGTATGGTCACAGACCTTTTTAAGATTAATTCAAGTTATCAAAATTTTTAAAGATTTTTTATCAGAAAATTACACAAAAGGTCAGAAGGTCACAGTAAGACCTAGCTTGTTCTATTCTGTACACTTCTGTCTCAAATTTTGCTTAGTGAATATGAGATTTTACAGCTTTGTGTTAGCAATCTAAATAAATTGAGATTGTAGCAGGTTGAGCAGTAAATAAACATCATTCCTTGCAAGTCTGGAACCACTTAGCTCCAGATATCACAAGCAAAATAATGGACAACATGGTAAGGAATTAAATCATATTTTCATAGCTTTAGTTTAGATTTCAAATATTGAGTAAGCTTTCGCATGAGCTGTCACTTTTCAGATTTAATCTGTAGTCTGTAGTAAACTAATATAATTAACAGAGGCTTTGAATGTTTCGATGTTTGAAGAACCCATAAAAGAAAATTTATCAAGACAAATGGTGATAAAGAATCATGAGAGAAGTGCATGGCATAAAAATACTGTAGAATTGAGAGGCATCAATATCAAACAGTTTAGAACATCTGAACTATGTCAACCACTTGTTAACATCTAACTACGTATCCAGAATAGTTGGAACTTGATGCAATAAAAACAAATGAAATATAGAAGAAAATTACAAAATTTCTTTTGTAAAAACTATGCTGAAACTGATAATACATAAAACCTTTTGTTTACAGTCCTATGTTACTAAATCGACCAAAAACCTAGGCGTATTCAGCCACAATTTGATTCAGAACCAAAGTAGGGTTCGATCCATATGTGGATTCATCTAGGAGACAAGTTTTAATACATTTGGAATCATTCATAAGCCTAGCAAGGCAACTCTAGCCCCCACAGCAATTCCACCAGCAGGCAACAATTTCCTTGCATATTGTTTGACTTTTGACAATCAAAACCACTCCCTAAACCCTAAACTGACAATCATTTTCTCTTCTGTTTTGTTTGACAAGTAACAGGGTTAAAAAAATACCGTGTTCTGTTTAACAAGTAAGCAAAAAAAATCAGTCACCAGAGTAAGCTGTATCATGGATTTCCTTTGATTCTGCAATCATTTTCACTTTTGAAAAGTCAAATTAGCCAGCATACTTGTATTGTGAAAGGAAGTAAAGCTGCTTGTGATTCTTCTAATCTGCCTACATCATCTAATGTCAATATGAAGGCCTATACGACACTGATTAACGAATGTATTATTTTAATATTGAACAATGAATATCTATGAAAACATTTGAGTTTGACAAATCAAATATTGAATTAGTATACTGTATTTTAAATTTAATACATACGGCACTCGCCAAAAACTCACAACAAATCTAAAGCCACATGTTTTGTAAACATTGATTTTCTTCTTTATATTCAGTTTCCACAATTGAACTATGTTTCCAAAGATAAAAAGCCAGAATATGTCTTCATATATGGAAGACGAAAACTGATTCAAATCAGGGACATGGAGAATGCATAGGCAGACTTTTTCTGAACATTGAATCTATTGTTTATGTTAACGCTTCTGCTAAATTTCTTGAAGTGACCAATGGGGATCTATATAATTTTGTGAGACTCTTGCTACCAATTAGATAATGCCTTTGCCACAAAGATAAAGGTAACTTCTAAGGTCCTGTCCTCGCAGACACCTACCTTGAGTGTCAACCCCACATTAGAAACAATGGGTTTTTACCCATATATATATTTTGTTCAAATATCGCAACCCTTAGATGTTGATGTCTTGATGAAACCTGAATACAAGCCCTTCGGAAACAAGGTACTTGAGTGCTCTACTTACATTTGTTGTTCAACATTTGTACCCGTTAGATTTCACTCTCATGATCCCCCAGTTCCCCGTCTTTAGAAACAAGAGAATTCTGCAGTTCACCTAGATACAGTGTTCAAATTTTTAACCCCTAAATTTCGATCTTCTGATCGAACCTGAATATTTCCCCTTGAATAAAATAGAACTCTGGACTTTTTAAATATCATTCAAAATTTGTGCCCCTTGGATTTCAATCTTCTGATCAAGCTATGGAATACAAGTTGTTCGAATTTGCTATTCATCAATTTAGCACACCAATCAGATGAATTTTTATTTAAAAACAAATTTGGGATGATCAATAACTTGCCTTAACTTTGGAGGGATCAAAAGTAACATCGGCCTTATTCTGAAGCAGAGCCACAGAAGCCCTAATAACCCCATTCAAATTCAACAGAGCTTTCTCTACAGAACCGGAACAAGCAGCACAGGTCATGCCAGTTACATTCACCTCCAAGTTCTCCAATCCCTTGGCGTTCTCCAAACCCTTTGCATTCTCCAATTCCCCATCTGAAGAAGAAGATCCCAAGAGGGGGGCCGCTTCTAAGTCAATAGACTCATCAAAGCCATCGTCTTTCAAAATGCCTGTCAGCTGGAGGTCCCTCGCACCCGGGGCCATTTCTGTAAAACTAAAAACAAAATGTATTGATAATATCGATATTGGTGTATAAATTTTCCGATCAAAGCCCCAATTTTGAACAATTCCTGGCTGAATTCAGCTGGAAAAGAAGCCGTATACAATGAATTCGCCTGAGCGTTTCAAAGATTTCAATGGAAAGCATCTCCAGCTTGATCTATATGCATCAACGACCAAGTGGGTTTCATTTGCAGGGCTACCCTGCACATGGGGGACCCAATTTTCTCCCCCGTTTAAATTACGAAAAATAGGTAGTGTGGATTGATTCTCCTGATTACTTATCTTGTTTGGCCCAGGACAAATATGTTGGGCTATGGGCTTATTATATACCGATTCAGCCGGTTAAAGGACAGTCATCGATTTCATTAGTAGTACGAGTACTAATAATCAAACTGTACTGCAAGGAGTAGGTATGGTTGCATGCTGACCTGGTCGCCTCTGGCGCCGGTAGGAGGAGGAAGTTGTACCTTTGTTGTGTAAAACACGTTTTGGTTACCTATCTCCTTCCGCCGCCTGTTGTTTTCTAGAAAGGAAGGAATTCTGAAGTTTTTTACGATGGTGAGAGATGACTGGTTTGGGGATAACTTCGGGTTCTTTGAAATTGTAAAAATATGGAGACGCAAGTTTCACCTTCTTTTTGCCACGTGATTTTATTTTATTTTATTTGAATGGTCAATTATTCATATTTAAAATATTTAAAAGATTTTATTTTATTTTATTTTATTTGAATAGTCTATATATATATATCCTATATATAAAAAAGAGTAGGGGATATAGAATCACCCTTTAGAAGTTAGAAAGGTAATATCTAGAAAAATAGATAATATAAATACAAGTAGCATCTAGAAACAAAAATATCACATAAAAAGTTGTTAAGCGTCTAGACCAATGACCTTGGATGGTGCAGAAGGATCTTGATCATCCTTGGGACCCTATACACCAACAGGATCACGGTTGTCGTCCAAAAGGGACAACCCTTCTTTAGTTGCAACATCTTCATTTCCTTTCTCATGCCCATTCATGTAAGGAGAGATTGCTAGTGCCAGGGACAAGAGCCACTTAGAAGAGCTTCACCAATTCTTATCACCACTAGTATTCGGCCAGCTAGTACCACCACCTATAGCAGGGCCTGCACCCCTAGTACCCCACCCAAAGGCAGAGCCTCCACATGGTGGAGAGGTAGACCACCACTTGTTAAAGTCTCTACTCGCACTAGACTTGTGGCAAGGAGCCTAAGGCCATCAAATTTGAGAACGAAAAGCAAAGGAGTTATGGTTGCATTATCGGCCACAGGGCGGAGAGCAATCACAAGAAGCAAAAGGGTTTGAGGGCACCTTGGCGATTGTATAAGGGGCATTTCCCCAATACTTTAGAAGTTCTTGCAAGTGGGCCACCTCGAGTAAAATCAAGTTCTTGCTTGCACTTGATCCTGAAATGTTGCATTATTGCAAATATAGTCTTAAGTAAAAAGTGAAACATGAGTATCAATAAGTCATGAGAAAACAAAATATATTTCCATAATGTGAAGACGATTTTCACCCTAAAAGCATGTTATTTCTATGTGAATTTGAAGGGGATCCAAGGGGAATCCCCCAGAAGAGCCATATGCCAAAGAAAGGTTCAAGCTAAAAAGGCCAAAAAAAATCATGAATCCAATTCCACAAATGTTAGGCTCAACAATAGAACCAAAAGAGGTGTGTGAAGGGTTATGGTTGCCCACAAAATGGGCAACGAGGATCAGGAACCCCCAAGTGTTGCAGGAAAGATCCTAGCGGCAAGCCATGGAAAAGAATACACCAAACAAAACAAGTCATCTTAGGCTCAACAATGGCAGACTAAATGTTATGGAACCTATGATGCTGGATGGTCTAAGAAGATTGTAAGTGCCACCGAAGATTCAAGGCTGGAACCATAGGCAAATAGGGCACAAGCCAATGATAGCCCAACTTGGGCTTATAGTTACATAAGGAAGGGTTGGGAAACCAACAGTAGTCCTTCCACCATGGCTTGGCTGTACAAATGCCCATCTTATGGAGCATACTTAGAGGCAAACTAACATGACTAAGTCAAAAAAAATTCAATCTAGCTAGATGAGGCAAAAATTGGGCTTGCATATCTTTCCAAGAGTAAAGATTCATAGTAGCTATAGAAAAAAAATCCCTAGGAGTGTGAATTCCACGCTTATGAAAGTGAAGAGCATAAACCCCAGAGATACAAACTAAAGGAAGCCCTTGAATCTGAATGAGAAACTACCACTAAATATTATGTTGATTGAAAGAAAGATCATACCTAAATCTAGAGCCATCCTAGCAGAGCTAGGAGTTGACAACTTCCTAGGCATGCCAAATGCTTTCGACAATAAAAGTGCCTTGAATGTCTACTCCATCTTTCATAATAAGAAGGTTTTGAAAGTCAATCCCCTTAAAGGAAGGCCTATTGACTAGATATCCTAAAGAAATACAGTGCCTGAGGAGAACTTTCCAAGCTTCATTATCAATAATGGTTTGAATGACCCACTTCACACACAGGGCAAGACCCTTTTTTTGCATGAAGAGAAGTCTAAGTCCTCTACACTAGGAAGACAACAATACTTCATTATAATGGTTGGAATGACCCACTTCACTCATAGGGCAAGACCCTATTTTTGTGTGAAGAGAAGTCTAAGTCCTCCAGACTAGGAAAACAACAATACTCCTAAGAAACCCTGTGAAATCCATGATGGTCTGTTGTTGAGGCCCATAAAAGTTTTTTGAGAAGCTTCTCGAGCTTGTTATAAGAACCTTTCGAAGGAGCCCAACATGAAGAGTAATACACATGAGTGGGAACACGAATATTTGAACAAATCTAGAACTTATCGACCAATGAGAGTGGCTTAGTAATCTAGTAAGATAACTTCTTCTCAATTCTAGGAAGGACCATATTCCAAAGATCCACAGGGGAGTCCTAGAAGGCAAAAGGAATGCCCAAAAATTAAAACATTTCCTTGTGTTTGATCCACTTCCACCCATATTAAAGGAAGAGAAAGGATTACTTGTAGCACTAGGTTTTGTGTCATTGAATCGTTGACCTAGAAAACAAGCAAAAAGTATCGAGGCACTGAAACACCTCCTAAACACTGTGCTCTTCTTCAATAAGGGTGAGAAATGAGTCATCTACAAAATAGCCATAGACAAGCTAAGAAGGTGACTTAGGTAGGGAAATGCCCCTAACTCGCCCCACTAAAATACAAGCAACTAGAAGGTAACCAAAGCTTTCAGAGGCCAACACATACAAAGAAGGTGGCAAAGGGAAACCTTGGTTAATAGAACAAAACAATCCAAAAGCCAAGGATTGACAACCATTGATAGTGATACATGTTGAAGTCTCCCCAAAAAGAATTTTCACGGACTAAGATGAAACAAGGATTGAACCCTAGAGCCCTGAGCATAGCAAGGATGAAAGGCCATTCAATTTTGTGATGGGCTTTGGCAAAGTTAATTTTGACAAAAATGGCATCTTGCTTGGAGTGATGAGCTTATTCCATACATTCCCGCACAATAATGATATTATAGAGAATAAATCTATCTTTAATGAAACCAGTTTGCTCAAGACAAATAATTTGCAAAAGAAAGTGGTGGATCTTCAGAGCAAGTGCTTTGGCAATGATCTTATAAGAGACATTAAGCAAGGTAATTGGTCACTAGTTGCAAATATCCACATGCTCCCCTACTTTAGGTATGAACTTGATATTTACTTTGTTGATATGTTGACCAAGAGATTGAGAATGCAGAGATATCTAGATTGACCTTATACAGGTTGAAACCAACATGAGGCTACAAGGCTTTATAAAATTCACAAGGAAAGTCATCACAACTAGGCGCCTTGTCATCAACCATTGAAAAAATGGCTTCCTTGAGGTCCTCAAGGGTGCGAATTTGGTCACAAAAGACCTTTTGAAACTCAAAGAGCTAAAAGGGAGCAATAGCTAGACATTCCCTCAAGTCCCTATCTCACTCTAGAGAATTTCCCTATGTAGTGAACCCCTCATAATGTCGAATAAAAACCTGAAGAATATTCAGAAGCTCAAAGAGCGTTGTTTGGCCTTTCTTGATGCGCTTGATGCCCAATGAGGAGGGACGCACTTGAAGAGCCAAGAAAAAATCTATTGAGGAACGATTCCCCACTTTAAGCAATGAATCCTAGCTTTTATTTGGGCACTGTGGACAACATAATTGTCAACAATTTTCTTCTGGTGATAGATTTGCATAATTCTAACCTACATGACAGGATAGAAGGGATTGGTAGTAAGGGCTTTTGTAGCATGATGCAAGTTCAGAGTGTTGGTCGTACATGATGTTAGTGGTACATGGCAAGTTATCTGCCATGAATGCAAATAAAATGAGTTGTGTGTTGGATAACATCATTCCACCACATTATCTAATCAAACAATTAAGTGAGACAACTTTCAAGGTTCCAAACCCTTTGAATGTGGGCCATTGTAGGTACATGATTTAGAAAAGAGACGTTCAAAAAGATTGAGTCTTGGATGGTCGTACATGACCCACTTTCCATTCAATGTTGAACTTGATTGGATAGTGTTTTGACAAGGTCGCCTCAAGGAGAGGTAAAATCGGTAGCTCTTGGCAGTCCCCAAAAGAGAAAAAATATTGAGCCATAATCATGACACAATTAAGTTGGTTGAGAGTTTATGTTAGTACTAGCTTGATAATTACTCCAAGTATGCAAGACACCCTGAGGACAATGGTGGTTGGTATTAGAATCTAAAAGACCCAAATTATTACGCATGTAAAACCATGCTTCTCTCTCTCCAGCTTTCTAGCAAAAGGGTAGTAACCCTTCTTTCTCCAAGGCCACCTCAACCATATTAAAATTTCCACACAAAACCTAAGAAGATGGTGGTAATGAATCAATAATCCATTGTCAAAGATGAGATATTTCCACATCATCATTGGGAGCATAAATGTTAATGATCCCAAAGGAATGATTGCCAATTGACATGAGGAACCAAACTAGCTACTAAGTGGGATTCGACCCATGGGCCACAATAGAAGGTTGTCATCATGGTAAAATGAGGGTGATGACACCTCCTTGGCCAAATTCATATTTTGAGACAAAAACCAAGCTAGTTGGTTGCATAACACATCATGCAACAACATGCATGAAAGAAAAAAATTCAATCTTTTAAAGACAAAAAACATCTATACTATGATATTGTTTTCAAGTATCCTATAAAAAATACTCCCTGATGAGGTTAGTGAGACTCCAAACATTCTATGATATAAATTTCATGATTCAAATTCTTGCATGTCATCCTTGTCCTCAAAAGAGGATAATATATTATACAAGAAATCCAATTCCAACTAGAATCTAGGGTAGGAAACCACTAGAACCACCCTATGCTTTTCTGGAACCTCATTTTCATCCACTACACACCCAAAAGGATTGCAAGAATGACATAGATAGTCGATAAATCTATCGAAATGGAGGTATGCTAAGGGGTGTGAGTCCACAATTATCAAGAGGCATCAACACCAACCATATCATTCCCTTGAGACATGGGGTTTGAAACAAGCTATAGTTGTAGTTATGATTGTACCAATGGTGGCTTCTATTACTAAGGTTTTGATTGCGGCTACACAGTAATGGAGCTTTGTTTCTTCTTAGAAGCAAATGAGGAACCCTTCCCTTTGCAAACAACTATAGTCCAACAATACATATTATAGCAACAACAACAGTACATATAATAGCAACAAAAATACATATTATAGAGGTGAGATGGGAGAGAATGAGAATTCCAGCAAAGGCAAGAATTTTGGCAATGGAGGTCATCCAATGGGGTCTACAACTAACGGTGGTGGACTATTGGTTTCTCTGCAGTGTATCAGGCAAAAAGGATAGAACTCAATAGAGGATGCAGATGGAGAGAAAGAACTAGACAAGGTAGAATCACGGGGTGGTGGGCCTCTCATTGATCTAGGAGGCCCTGAGGGCACTAAATTTTCTTTCAAAGTCCAAGACCAGAAAAGAGATCTGTTGGTTGAAAAATGTAAGTGGTCTTTGCTCTTTGGGGTAAGACTGACCGATAAGTCTTCTTTTCCATAAATTAACAACATTTTTTATCCTCAGAAGGGCGATTTTTCCATTTTAGCTCCTGTTCCATTGATTGATCATTATTTTTCAGCTATGGATTTGACTCTAGTTGGAAAATTTACGGGCCCTAGGCCTAACATAGATGTGGTGAGGTCTTTCAATAAGAAAAAATGGCAGCTAACAAGGTAGTTTGACATTGCGAATATGCCAAAAGGGTTCTTCTCATTTGATTTTTCTAATGATGAAGACCTTTCTAATGTGTTGTGTGGGGGTCCATGGATGTTTGGAAAATCATCCTTGGCCCTACAGAAATTGGCACTTAAATTAGACATCAATGATTCATTTTTTGTCTCGGCATCGGTCTGGGTGAGGCTTCCTAACTATCACTAGAGTACGAGAATAAGGATGTATTTTGGGGGATAACTAGCTCATTTGGTGAGCTCTTGTCCATAGCTCCTATGAAGGTGGCTAAATCTAGGCTAGTTTATGCCAGAATCTATGTGAATGTCCACCAATTCTTAGATTTACCCCAAACCATAAACATTGTCTCGAAACTTGGTAAGTGGATGCAGCCCCTGGAGATTGAATCACTACATTTTGCCTTCTTTTCGTACAAAAAGACTTGGCACTGGGCAAAGCAGTGTCCTCATAAAATCCAAAATGACAAGAAGAATACTCTAGAGCAGAAGAAGGATCAAAATAAATTTTGGAAAGAAAAAAACCCCAAAAAAAGTGAGAATAATGAAGAAACCTCAAAAGAGGGAGAAGGAAAGCCTAAAGTCTCATAAAAAAACCAATCAATCCATTAGGATGGAAGAAGATGTTCCCTTAAACTAGGTTATGGAGAAGGGGACGGAAAATAATGTTGGATCAAAGAACTTGGAACAAAGGCTTATCCACGAGGCCTTAGAAGGTGATAAAAAAGATAATGGACTAGAAATAGAACATAATCTTTAACTCGAGGAAGGGGAAATAAATGAGAGTACACCTAAAAACAATGAAGCTCGAGGCGTCTCTATTTCTCGGGTTGAAGATTCCTATAAGGAAGTTGAAGGGTCCCAGACCTAAAAAGATTTTGAAGAAGCACAAAGCTGCAACATCTTGGAAAGAGGACTATCTAACATGTCACTTAATAGTGATTCTCAGGGGGGAGATGGTTTAGAAATCCCAAAAACCTTGAATCATGTAAGGCTTTGGGGAGATGAAGTCTAGGAATGGGACAAACATCTAGATGAGTTGGATGAGGATTCTTGTACGAAATTTGGGCATAAAAAGAGGAAGAATGGAGAAAGCCATAACTCGGATAGGAAAGGTGAAAGTTAGAACACCACTTCCTCCTCTCAAGGAGTAGTAGCCAAAAGAATGAAGGATGATGTGGGAACACCCAATCAAAACCAAGGGAGGAAATCAATGAAGTATATTAGGGAGCAAGAAAGCAAACATAACATAGCAGATGTTAAAAAATGAAGATCATATCATGGAATATAAGAGGGCTTAATAGACCACATAAGCAAGATGTGTTGAGAAATACAGTTAGAGATCATAAAATGGATATCATTATGATTCAAAAAACTAAGGTGTCAAAATAAAAAGTGGAAAATATTAAACTCTTTAAGAATTGTGGAGTGGCTAATAGAAGTTTAGAAGGAGCTTCTGGAGGTACGACTATTTTTTGGAATCATAATTTTATTCAAGGAGTTCCTCTATTTGTTGACAATAATCTGGTTGCTATTAAATTTTTCTACATTAGAGATGACTTTTCCTAGGTTTATTCAACATTAATGCTCTAATACTAGGAAGGGCCAAGCGAAATTCAGGAAAATGTTGGGAGATTCTAGGAAGTCTTTTCAGGATGTTAGCTGGATAATAATGGAGGACATTAATACTCCTTTGGAAGATAATGAAAATCAAGGAGGCTATTCCTCTCAGGTTGAAAGTAGGATGGGCTTAATGGACTTTATCAATCAACAAGCTCTTTTGGATGTCGATTTACAAGGTCTTAACTACACCTGGACGAATAGAATAATTGGTATTAATCTTATTCAAGTCATGCTTGATAGAGCTCTTATTTCTAAAGATTGGATGACCAAATACTCTTTTTCCCTAACCTCCCTTTCTTGGATTGGGTTAGACCACTTCCCTATATCCTTCATGGTTGATCCTTTTGTGGGAAAGAGAAATTTCCCTTTTAGATTTGAAAAAATGTGGCTAGCTCAGCCTGATTTGGAAAGAAAAATTAAATAATGATGAAATATCAAAATTGAAGGAACTGTGATGTTTAAAGTGGATAAAAAATTGAGACACGTCAAAGATAAGGTTATAATTTGGAATAAAGAGGTCTCTGGTGATATTTTATATCTAAATCAGAGATTCAACTTGATCTCAAAAGTGTGCAAGACCAAATCTAGGATGAAGGATACACTAAGAAATTAATGGATAAATAAAATGAGGTCCCAGTCAAGTATCACAATATCATATCCAAAGAAGAGGTCTTCTAGATACAAAGATCTCATGCTCTTTGGCTTGAAGCTAGAGATAAGAATACTTGGTTCTTCCATATGACAACCCTTAATCACAAGGCAATGAATAGAATATAGCATATCTAAGTGGAAAATGGAAGTATTGACAAAGAATAGGATATAAGGCTTCAAATGGTAAGGTACTTTTCTAACCTCCTTTCTTATGATTCTAAATTGAGTTATGTGGATCAGGGGGCTCTTATTTCTTCTATTCCTCCAATTTTGGATGGAGCTCAAAACAAATTGTTATGTGTTATTCCTTCCCTAAAAGAGATCAAAGAAGCTATTTTTTCTTTTGAAGGGGAAAAGTCCCCAGTGACGAATTTTTTTCCTATGTTCTTCCAAAAAATTTTGCATATTGTGTTCAAGGAAGTTTCATATGTAGTTAAAGAATTTTTTGGTTCCTAATCCCTTTTGAAGGAGATTAATGCAACATTCTCAGTTCTCATTCCAAAGAAACCAAGAGTTGATTCTCTGGATAGCTTTAGACCTATCAACTTGTGTAACTCCTTCTATAAGATCTTCTCTAAGGTGTTGACTACTAGGATTATTTCTATCCTCCCAATAATTATTTATCATCAACAAAATGGATTTGTTCCAGGAAGATAGATTTTGGACTCTATTATTTATGCTCACGAGAACATCAGCTCACTTGAAGTTTCTAATAAGAAGGAGTTCCTTATGAAGATGGGCTTATCTAAGGCGTATGATCAGGTGTATGGTCCCTTTATGTGTAAGGTCCTTAAAGCTTTTGTCTTTGGGGATAAAGTGATAAATCTCATTCTACAACTTATCACCACTTCTTCGGTTGTTGTTATTATTAGTGGAGCCTCTTCAAACTTCTTTAAACCTACTAGAGGGCTCAGATAGGGTGATCCCATCTCCCCTATTCTGTTTACAATTATAGCTGAAATCTTGGGTAAATATATCTATAAATTCATGTTGGAAGGAAAAATACAAGGCCTCCAACCCTCCTCTGCCAACATCACTTGTTCCCATGAATAGCTTGTTGATGATACACTCATGATGGGATCCTCTACTATGAAAGAGGCCAAAAATATGAAGCTAGCTCTTTCTACCTATATGAATGCTACAAGTCAACTCGTCAATTGGAACAAAATCTCTATCTTTTTATTAACACTCCAGTTGATAGACAACACAAAATTTCATCTATCTTAGGATACAATATTGCTAGTCTCCCCTCGTCCTATCTAGGTCTTCCTCTGGGAACCAAGCGTCCTGATTCCTTCTAGAATTCTCTTATTGACAAATTTAACAAGAAGCTAGAAGGATGGAAAGATGCTTTGCTGAGTCAAGATGGCAAAGACCATCTTCTGAAGCCAACCCTTCAAAATGTTAGCTTGTGGTGACTAATCAGGAAAGTACTATCCAGGAAAGTACTGTACATTTTTCCTCCCGACCTCGCCGGGGTTCGGGGCCGGGCCGGGCCCCGAGCGGGGGTTTGGGGGTGGCAGCCCCCAAGAGCGGGGGTTTGGGGGCGGTAGCCCCCAAGAGCAGGGGTTCGGGGGCGCAGCCCCCGAGGAAAAAAAATTTTAGGCCGACTACTTTTTCGGTTATTTGGGCCGACTACTTATAACTCATTCTAACCCTAAAGCGGGAAAATATTGTATAATATGGCTTAGGGTTAGGGATTTTTCATGATGTATGATTTTAGTACTTGCAGTAGAATTGGGCTATAAGGGATTACAGATTGTAATCAGGTTGTAATCACTGGATAATAATAATATTGGACTCGCTGTTGGTGGACGTAGCCCAAGGATTGGGTGAACCACGTTAAATCTGTGTGTCTTGTGTTCTATTCTGTGTGGTTTATTATTTTCTGATATTAGTTATATTTGCACATAATTGTTATTTCTGCCTTGTTAATCCTAACACAAAATCTATTTGTGTATGCTATGAGTCTCTTTATAATCCCTATAAAATTTATTGAAATAATTAAAAGAATCCAAAAGATATTTCTCTGATTGAGAGTGGAAGAGAAGAACCATATGCCCTTAGTTTCCGAGGAAAAATTTTTTAAACCTAAAAGGTATGGTTGTCTTGGGATAAGAATTATAAGCATGGTCAATAAAGCTCTACTGGCTAAATAGATATGTCGAATCTTTGGTGAACATAAGGAATAGAACCTGATAATTAGAAGGAAATACCTTTATGCTACTCCTATGCTAGAGGACTTTTTCTATTCTACTCATTGGATAAATGACTCTCACATTTGGATTAGTATGTAAAGTCTAAGGATTTTGTTGCTCAAGGTAAAAGGTGGAAATGGAGTGATGGCGGGAAGATAAAGTTCTGGGATGACTACTAGATGCTGGATAAATTGATGTCTAACCTCCTGACTATTAGTCATTTAGTTGATAATTGTAAAGCCTCAGTGAGGACTTTGGTGAGTGATTACTGGAGGAACCATTCATGGATTAATCTCAAGGATCTGAACCCTTCTCTTGAACCTACCAATCTAGCTCTGAAGGCATGGTTCATTAGGTCTAATATCTCAGACCAATTGGTTTGGACCCATAACCCTGATTGAAGGTATTTTGTTTCTTATACTTTCTTTATTCTTTAAAAAGGATGTGAAAGCCCCTTCTGGTCTAAGGCATGGGTGAAGTCCCTCATCCCTAATATTAATATGTTCTATTGGTTATTTTTGCAAAAAATGATTTTGAGAACTGATAATTTATGTAAAAGAGGATTTTGTCTTCCCAATATATGTTATCTTTGTCTTAATGAAGTCATACCCACTTCACATATCCCTCTTCATTTCTCCTATTCTCTTGAGGTCTAGGTAAATTACTTTTAAAGGTGTAATGTCTATTGGACATTACCCAATTCTTTGTAGGGATTCTTTCTTCAATGGAGATGCCCAATTTCACACAATGTTGCTAGGAGGATGTGGGCTCTTGTTGTTCCTCATATGATCTATAATATTTGGAAAGAACATAAGAATCAATGTGATTGGGGAGAAAGTCTTCAGAAATGTGAATGAAAACCCCAATTATCCTTTAAATTAATTTTCCCCGTTGCTAGTTTCTACCAATGAGGACCTAAGATTGATTAAGAATTGGAATATTACTAGTTTGAAATGTGATAAGAATAACAAGAGGAAAAGTTTGGTTTGGTCTTCTCCTCCTTAGGGATGGGTCAAAGCTAACTTTGACAGAGCTAACAAAGGGAATCTGGGCCAGGTTGGATGTGGTGGCATTGTCAAGGACAATTATGGAAATTTTATTGGGGTTATTGTGTTACCTTTGGGAGTTCAAACAAACCATATGGTGGAAGCTATGGTAGCCCTACATAACATGTTGATGGAAAGAAATATGGGTTGTAGGAAGGTCTAGCTAGAAGGAGATTCAAATAATATAATAAGATGTATTAGAGGATTTAATAAAGCCTCATGGTCTATACATCATATTATTGAAGAGATAAAAAGTACTATTCAAAGTTTTGATAATTTTTATTTATATCTTATGACTATCGTGAAACTGATAAGGTGGCTAACGACATTGCTAATTATGGTGTTAAAAGGGGTAACATCATCAAGTGGAGAGGTGAAAAGGAAATGAATGAGGAAATAATTAATCTCATTAGTTATGATAAGATTAACAATAAAGTTGGGGTGATTCCGAGTAACGAGGGAAAAGACATTTAACATCCTTGATCTTGGCACTAGTAAATTTGACCCCAAATTTTGATGATAATTCATTGATTTTTTGATACCCTATTATCGAATAGATGAACAATATGGATGTCAAAAAATTTTGTCTCATTTTCAACGTCCTAAAATTTGGTGGTATATTTGATGCCTACATACGTCAAAAAATGGTAGGTGTGTGGTCCACAATGATCATATTGTTGGGATAACAATTACTGATGGTCTTAGGAATTTTGGGCAATGACATAACTCATATCTAGAGTTCTATCGGGCATACAAAAGCATCAGCAAAAGAAAAAATCAAGCACTCTAATCCCAAATTGAAACTTCGGGATATGTTTGGACGATAAACCTATCAGAGGAAAAGGGAGATCGACAAGGAACAATTTTGAGCATCCCAATTGTCGATGAAGTTATCGGAGAGGCTTATAGCAACAGTTTCATTAGGAGAATTTTTAGTTCGATAGAAGAAGAATGTTCCCGTCCCAATGGCCGATAGAATCATCGGTGAAATTTAGGTCAAAAAAAGGTAGGTGCGTGGTCGAAATATAGATGAGAATTTGACGTTTGTTTGGTCGCTTGTACAACACCAGTGTGGAAAAAGTCCTTGGTTTTCGTCGAAATATCCACGAATTTAATTTTATTTTAAAAAAATAAATTTTTATTGTCTTATTTATGGATGGGCTAATAGATCAATTAAGAGGTGGGATGGGAGTCTTTCAATCTGCAAGTTTGAGGGACTTCAATAGTATTCTTCACAACACCAACTAGTTCTCCTCAAGGACCATCCACATTGATGCAATCCACACCATGAGAAATCAGAGTGCACAAGCAACTTCTTATGCCACCACCCACTCTACACCTCTATAATCCACTTCATGTCCCTCAACCAATCACTAGTTTGATCTATAAAACTTTACTCGAGTACTCAACTAGGCCTAATCCCCTAATAGCCCTGCCAGACCGGCTTTTCAAGTATTTCACCAAACTTCTCCAAAAGAATAAAAAAACTAAAGACATATCTGAATACCCTTTTCACCCTTACATAACATATTTCAAAGGTTCATTTCACTCCTTTGGACCATATGCCCAAATAATGCATTGTTACTCTACCATTAACTCTTTATTAGGCCTCCCATTAAAAAGCAACCACTAGTAGGTCTCATTCCAAAAACTTCTAATCCTCAAATAGAGTTGAGTCTTCATCTTAAACAAAGGATTTTCGCATTCCCAAGAGGTGCCATCAAGTTTTGATACTCCAATCACCAAACCCTCCTTCTTAGGTGCTCTAACCTAGGGTTTTGCCAAAGTGAACTCTCCAATCACCTCTAGACCCCACCAAGGGATCACACACAATTAATTTAAAATATCAAAGCATACTATTCCATAAAAAATGGCCCTCATTTGGAATAAATCTCCAGACCTTGACTGGTCCCAGTGCTAGTGACCCTTCAATTAACATTCTTTGTTAATCAGAGATCCTTTTACTTCACTCATGTGCATCCCTGAAACCAAAAACTTCATGTAACATATAATACATGGATAAGGTCTCCTCTCACATTCCATACCAACCATATAAGTGAGGGATCCTATGCATCCATGAAACAATTGATTGTTACACCCAAACCACCATTAGGAACAATCAGAATAACCAGGAGTTCATTGCTTTAAAATTCGCAACAATAACACAACCCTACATAGAAATGAATAAAAAAACAACTAATTAATATTTTAATTCATTCTCATTCACATTTTCATTGAAAGAAGAGTCTAAGAATCCCAAAATGGGGATTGTGTCCTCACAGGAAGATACAAGACAGTTTGTAAGTAATTTACATTTTATTGATTCAAACTTAATTTACATTGCATGTTGTGTGTAGAGGGCCTTTTAGAGGAGGATCCATGTTAATTTTGAGGGTATTTGGAGTGTGGTGTGATAGAGAACCAAAGACAATGGTTCCAATTCAATGAAAAGAAAATATTCTTGAAAATAATGTTCTCTGTCGTGAGGGTTACATTCATTATAACTGTGGCTTCAAACTTGTTTTGAAATTATTTTTGATTGGATAATGGTTTAATATGATTTTAGATCAATAAATTTACATTTATTTTCAATTATCTTGAAGTTTCATGAATATTTAAAGCAATAAATATAACTTTGTATTCATTGTTCCATAAGAGGGTTTTGTGCAATCAATATTTTGGGATTTGAAGTCTCCATTGAATGGATTGACTCTCCCACCCCTGTGGCTTATGTGATTGGTGGGAGGAGTCATCATAATGTATTATATCCTTGTATGATAGTGTTTTTTGTAGGGATATGCCGAGGTGGAGGAGAGACCACGAAGAATAGTGGCAAATTGTTGATTGAAGAGTGCACCGAGTTGCACCAATCATTGTTTGAGAAAATACTCTTGATGAGGAGGGTATTTTATGTTGGATCTTGTTTTGGGGGATCCTTAGAGATGTGTTAGATCCCTTGGGAGTATCAGGAGGAGTTTGGAGGATCCATTTCTAGAAAGCCCTAGCCTAATGACCCTAAGAATGAGGGTTTGATACCTTGGATGCTAGGTAAGTGTTAGAGACCCAAAAACTTGATAATCCTTTTTTTTTCCCATCTGCTAGGACTTTTGAATGGTTTTGGATCAAGGGAGAAAGACTTTATACGAGTTTCTTTGTATTTGGGTGCACTTTAGGCCTATTTGGGTGTTGCAAGTGTATTGGATCTGGTAGTTGGTCCAAAGGAGCACACCTTAGGTTTGGGGTATGTCTTGTAACAATGAAAAGGGTATATAAAACCATTGAGAGTTTCCCTAGTTGTTTGGGAAGTTTGTGAGTAAAAGGTAGATTACTGGTTGGACAGGGCTACAAGGAGATTAGGCTCTTGGAGTGAGTTGTGAAGAAAAACTTTTGTGCATTTATATACAAAGTGAACATGATAGAAAAATGGAAACATGTTTATTTTTAAAAGGAAAACACCAAGGAGTACCATCAGAAATATTGACCGTTTACAATCATGAACAGTAAACCTAAATCAGATAGCTCATTTTTTTATCAGCATGTGTAGTCTCACAATATCAACAAATGTGTAGTCTCAGAACTACCCATTTCTCTATGTATATAAAAAATGAATGAAATATCAAGATGAAATAAAGCATTGAACAAAATAGTATTCCACATAGACTGAATCAAATATACCATCAAAAGAAGGTGAACTCCACAATTGGCACAAACTTGGACATGGGAAAAGTCAAATTCAGGGCTTGATTTATCAAGAACAACAAATAATGCGGAACCCCACAATCGAAAACATGAAACCTAATAAAAAAACTATTGCCTTACGGTTACTGAGTAGGGCTAATTGGGGCATTTAATGTAGTTAATGCCTTGCATAATAGTTGCACACTGCAGAACTTGATTGGGACAATGGAATTTACTAAGTAAGGAAAGGTGAGAGGATCAATCGAATAATCACAAAAAGAAACACACTTTGTCAACACTGTTCAAAATCATGTCACCAAGCATAGACATAGGAAATAAAAAAGGGACAAAAGACAATAAATAAGAAAAATCATTAGGACTATAGAAAATCCATTAAGACTATACAAAATCAAGTTCTAGAAATGGACGTTTTTTGCTTTTCCATTACAATAATTGAGCATTCATCATTTGGTACTTCTTGGTGTATTCCATTTAAGTATTATGGAATCCATTGTATGGGAGAAGAGGAGGATCTACAAGCACTGCAGGAACTATGACTGAATAAGAAAACATTATATCTATCATTTGGATGTCTCTTTCCATTTTTTTTACATTGTTGTTGATTTGAAAAAGTTCCAAATGTGTTGAAGAAGGTTTGAACATCAATCTTTAAACATTCTTCAATGATTTGAAGACCTTTCCATATTATTGTCTTGTATACTTCAATGCAACAGTCATAGTTTATTCCATTTTCTTATAACTGTTTTGATTTTATTTTAGAAGGAAGGTATTCTATGGATTCTTAGGCCTGGAATCCATGGAATGATGTTTATCTAACATTGTATTATATCACACTAACCTTGCATAAGTAGAAAATTGAATGACTGGGGTACACACCAGTGGAACTGTGAAGAAAACTTGAAGAAAATGCATAAACCCTATTAGGTGAAAGTAAAATAGTTTTGTTTTTTAACCTATACAATGTCTATATTAATATTTATGAACTATATTTGGCATTAAATAGAAGATTTATTTTTCTCTCCATTTTTTATAAATCAAAGTCATTTTATAGTTCCTGAATTTCTCAAATTTGAAACCTAAATAATTGCATTCTATTTATAAATTTAGCATGCCATTTAAATTGAATGTTTGAAAAAAAATTCAAACCATAGCAATCGTTCAGTACAACATTTTAGAGAAAACAAGAAATCATGAAAGGCCCTACCTGGAAAATGAAGTTCGATATGGATGTAAGTTGTGCCCAAAAGTATCTTGCCAATTCAACTGAGATTCAAACCCCAATTTTTGACACGTAGTATGGAAAAAGAAAGGAAACCAATTCTCAACTATCCCACACAAAATCCCCAATAAGAAAGAAATCAATTTCAGAATTACCAAAAATGTACATGCAACCCAATATTCACAACTGAATCAAGAAGTGATTTCATTTTATAAAGTTCATCTATTACTTGCAAGGTGACATTATAAATGATGACAAATAGGTACATAAACTAAATAATAAAATATTTTCATATACCATATAAATGTCAATAACATATGATTTTGACATAAGTTGCCAAAGTAAACAAAAAATACTTCAAATTAGGTAGGGGTCAACCAAAGAGCCTACCTAACACATATTGTTTAAGTGCCATGGTTATAAATTTTGTATTATGCCTTAGTCATATTAATGACTATACAATCTTGTTATAATACCACGATGGGACAAGTTCCCTCTCACACATAGTGGATAAAAATATGTTTTATCACTTTTCCATCTATAAGTACCACTGTTATATACCATTGTTATGATACATAATATACTCATTTGTTCACAAAGTCTGACCATTATCACTGCTATAGACCACTACCATGATAAAAAAAAATACTCATACGTTCACAAAGTCTAACCATTTCCATTAAACCAAACACATATACCAATGTCACCACTATCATTAAATACAAAAGTCACCAAATTGTTTCACCATACAAAAACCACCAAACTGTTTTACCATATGATCAATGATCAATTTAACCAAACTCACTGAATGTATCAAGTATGGTTTTACCATATGATCAATGCAAGGTGAAGGTGAGAACACTCCAAGGACATGGATATGTATTTAATAATGTTTTTTTTGGAAGAGTATGGTGTGGGGCACCAAAAGGACATCAAGGTACACAAGGGACAAGGATGTACACTAGGGTCATCCATAGACCTCAAGGAGTTGTTGAAGACCAAATGAAGACCTTGAAGGGCCATTTGATATGCAAAAAAAGTCATTTTAATCAATTCATATGGTCATTAAACCATTTTGTGTAATGAATCTTGAATAATGCTATGTAAGTGCCATATAAGCACAAATGGTCATTGAGGGTTAGAAGATTTCAATAGGTGGAAAGTCATGAAATGTAATTATGTAATCATGGAATGGATGTAATAAGGCCACTTGGGTCTTAACATGATGTAATAAGGGTCTTATGGGAAGATAGTACAATAGTGAGTTCCAAAAATTATATAATTGTTAAAATTGACAATGTAGGCCTAGAGGGTCAATTGTGAATATCTTGGGTAGAATAGGAGTAATATGGTTTCCAATGAATTAAAAGGTCATTTCAAGACCATTAGAGGTGATATGAAGGAAAGGAGTTAATAGGTTGACAACTTGTGTCAACCTTGAAAACACTTTGTGTTTGAAAAATTACAATTAAAATTGCAACAGTCAGTTATAATTGTCCAAGGTTGGTCTTTAGGGAGTTTTGTGTGGGTTGGTTGGTTTCCTTTGAGAGGAAACAAGTTAAATATGATATTACAATATTCAAAAGAGTCAGTGGTAGATGCAGGATGACATGAAACACATTTTTGAATCAATAATACACACCATTCATCAATAATTCATTAACACATAACATTCATCAATTTTTACTAGCACAAAATTACATTAATTAAGACAACGCTCTTTCATTATCAAAAAAGGTTTATTACAATCATTTTTTGTTCATTTTTTTTAGGTAATGACTAAGCGGAGCATCAATGTCTACGTCATTTCCTTCCTCTACTGCTTCTAATCTTAACTCATGTCTCCTCCTCATGTGTCTAGGAGCACAAGGCTGGTGCGCCAAAGGTGGGTCCGTTGCAATAACAACTACATGGGTTAAATTCATAATATTTTATATTAGTGTTACAAGTATTTCATTAATTAAAAGAAGAAAACTAAGATTTTTTTTACCTGACAGTGCCACATCATCTACAATAACATTTTATTCATCCCCAAAGTCAACATGGAGATCACTCGAAACATCCTCCACTCATTCAGCATGATGTTTTGCATGCTCTAAAATATACACAAAAAAGGTTACAACAATTTCAATTTAAGATGTTAAATTGTATTAATAATTACATAATTAATTTTCAATAGCAAATGAATACCTCCATCACCACAATGCACATCAAGGCTTTTGTCATGCGGCATAGATTTTGTGGTAGGATTAGAAGGTTGCATTGCAATGTAATGCACACTGTTATCATTATTTTCTTTTTAAAACAAAAATAGTCAATTTATGTTCGAAATTAACATCAAATAGATTGTTTCTCAAGTATTCAATTTGAAATATTTTTCATTTGACCTATTTACCTATTGAATTGATGCATGAGACTCTTTGGCTTGGCTACTGCAAGCTTGGCCTAGGCATTCACCACACCTTTATAGCCTTCCTTGAAGGCAATTTTTTTGTGTTCTTTCATGGCCTCTACATTAAATTTTGAGCCCTACATTTTTGGCTTAATATCATCAATTCTACAGGTATTGTTTCACTAAACAAAATTGTTTACAATTTATATAAATTTTGATCCAGAATTTTATATACCGCTACTTACAATTCTTGCTTGAACTTTTAGATAACTACTAGAGCCAAGTTTGTGTTGCTCGTGCTTTTGTAGTCTAGCCTTTGTAGCCTTTGATGTGTCCTGCAACCTATGAAAAGTTTGAAATATGTTAGATTATATAAATATAAAGATCACTAATTAGTGCATGATTACATTCTACTAATTAATACTATCCCATACCTTCTTTTCTCATTTTCTAGTGGTGTAATTCCTCTTTGATTTTGCGCTTTCTCCTTTGCATCCAAAATGAGTTCCCTCCACTACATCTCTAAAATAAAGGGAGGATGCTCGTACTTTGGGTTCTGCACTAGACTCTTTCTATGAGTCCCTCACAGTCTTAAGATGTTTGCAATCTCTATCAAGAACTTTCTTCTCATAAAAAATGTTACTACCAAAGGCATGCTCTAAAGCTTTTATGAGTTGAGCTTTTTTTTATCTTATAAATTCCACCTTTTAAGGGAAAATGAAATTGTTAGATAAAAAAATAATTGAAGTTGTGTACCTTGAATATAGTACAAGAAATGGATGAAAGGAAAAATATTCTAGCAATGATATGAAATAAAAATAGTGTGATAGGGTTAGTTCACATATGATATTCCACCTTATATGTATGGTGCCCGAATATTTCTAATGTCAACTCATTAAGCTTACCATAAAAAGAATCACTCCTTGCAAAAACATCATGGGATCATCAATCCAAAACTTGTTATGAATAAGTAAATTACAACTAGAATATAAATAATAATAATTTTAAAGTACCTAGAACCTTAAGACATTTTCAAGGAATTGATTATTTATCGGACATCAACAATGACGTCTGCATCATTCCCAAACTAGGAACACAAGTAGATCCAGGAAATGATGGTGAATTGTCACAAATACTTGTATGATCTATATTTGTAGTGGGTGTATCTCGTACTACACAAAATTAATCCACTATGAAATGCACCCAAAATTAAAGTACAAATTATCAAATCATAATTAACACAAAACTAAATATAGCAAAACAAGGATTTACCAGTTGTAGACTGTGAAGGCATGGATGTATGCATGCTCCTTGTTGCTGACATTGTAGTCACCAATCTCAAAGAGTCGATCCTCATAGGAGGAGTCGCCTACACTTGATGACCTGAACAATACATTTTTAGCAAAGACATTTTGAAATAATAAAAGTATGAGTAGTTTTCAATAAAGTTTGAGTGAAGATTTTGTAAGAAATTTTGAATTAGTTGAAACTGTACCTTTTTCTCTAACTGCATCTATGGTATTAGTAAGTCCAATGAAAAATATAGATTTATAATCAGTAAGTCCAATGAAGTTTGTGAATGTTCCAAAGCAAAAATTCCTTGTAACCTATTAAATTAAGGATTATTTTACCTGAGGGAGCTGTACTAGTACCAGCCTCACCATGATGTCCATGAGCAGTTTCTTGAGTACACAAAAAATCATGTAAGAAGAACACATACATATTGTATGCACTCTAAAATGGTCGTCTAGACTTTGAGCCCCCATTCAACAATTTATCAAATCCCTGAATCAATATTTTCAAAAATCAACATTTTTCAATTATATCAATTTCCTTGATCAAATCCTTTTTATCATTTATTTGATTATTTTCTATGGGCTAACCATTTTATCCTAATTCTTTATTTAATTAAAAGGAATTCCCTCCCCTTTTATTAAATAAAAAGTTCCCACTTTTCCTCTTATCCTAAGTTGCACAAATAAAGCATTATCCTTATTTTATAAAAAAGAAGAAAAGCACCTTTTGTCTCATATGGACACAAAAGTCAACTCTTATTTTCTCATTGGAGGATATTTGTGCACATGGATTGCTCCTCTTTGATGCTCCACCCTTGATTAAATCTTTTGCCTCTTAATCTCCATAGTCCATTCATTTTCAATTCCTTTAAAAGGAGAGCTCTTTTCTCATTCTTGGATCCCCAACTTTTTATGCTAATCTTATGATGTAGGATTTCTTGGAGACTTTGAAGCTTTTGGAGATCATTTCTTGCATTCTAGTTTCATTTCTTGCATTATAGCTTTCATGGCATCTAGCTTAGTTTCTTTATGCTCTAGATTAGCTCACATAGCTTAGTTAGCAAGGGTTTGTAATACTTTCATTTCCATAGCTTAGCTTGCATCTTCATTCATAGCTTAGCTTACATTGCATTGTATTCTCATTGATTCTTGAGGATATTGGCATTCTTGCCCTTGTCTCATTGAATCTCCCATTGTGTGGTTTACTAGCAAGGTTGCATGCTTCAATAGCTCTAGCTGAGAGCACTATCAACATCCTTGTGACTCCATGCCTAGGGAGCTCTAGGTCACTTTCTCAAGGTTTCTCATTCATAGATTCTCTTGAAAGTAATGACTTAGAGAAGTGCACTATTTAGTGTGTACATTTTTGGCACCCACCGTGGGGCAGAACATTCTTATTTTGTCCTTCATTTTCTGCATTTTCGTCATTTTTTTTTGTCAATATTTGCTTGTTGTTTCATCAATATTTTGCTCTCTAGTTTTTTCTGATAGAATTATCATGTGATAGTTTTCCAGTGTCATACGATAGTTTATTACATACCAGTGTGATATTTTACCGATTAAAATATCGCATGCTTTGACAGATTATATTGCACTGTTCTTCTGTTCTCTGTCGCACGCAGGTACCAGGAAATATCGCACAGAGATATAATATCGCACCAATATAGGATGAAATATCGCACGAATGTTCCTCTGAAAAAAATATCACCCAAGCCTGGCAGTGAGCAATTTTTGTCATTTCTTTGCAAGATTTACTTGGTTTTGATTTAGATTTCTGATTTGTTGTTGTAGAACAGGGGTCTATTTGCATATTTCATTTGGTTTTTGATGTGCTAACCCTTGTAGGGCTAACAAGTGGTGCTTGTAGGTGCTCCTATTGCTTGATTATTTACTTAAAAAAATGCATGTCAAAGCTCCAAATGCACAAGGGCTACTAACGATTTTTGTAGGGCTGCCCAAAGCATAAAAACCCAATCAAGTGCTTGTTTAATTGCTTTCTTTTGAGTGTGGCATATACTAGTTATTTCATTTATTAGGCACTTAATATCTTGTTGTAGGAATCTTTGGGTGGTAGGAGAAGTATGCTCTTCACCCTTATGGTGAACCAGAAAATCTTGACCCATCTTTAGATTTTGAAAGCAAGAGGGTAATTGAACCTTTGCTTGGTGTGTTTGGGATATATTTTTGAGCTAGGAGATTATGCTCTTCACCCTTGAGGTGAAACAAAAATCCTGACACTCAAAGGTTGATCCACTCTTTGTTTAGCTTTTAGAATCCTTTAGCAGGCTTTCTCTTGAGCAATCAAGAGGAACAACCCAAGCGAGGACAAGCCTTTTGCTGGCTATTCCAACCCACTATAAACTCAAGGCTATCAAGGACACAAAACCTTGGTAGACGTAGTACTTGTCTTCACTTGATGTGAGTACTTGTGGGATTGTGACCATGAGGAAAGTGTTGAGCAAGAATTCTTAAGGTACTCTTGTGGCCACGAGGTCCGTTTCTTGCTACAAGGTAAGGAGTCCCTTTGGGGAGCAAGAGGGGTATTACGAATGGAAGCCCTTATTAAGAACCATAGATAGAAGCCACCCTATTTTTTTGCTTAGCTTCTTGGTGCAAGGATTGATCCAAGTGGAATAATTCGGATCACCCCAAGATTACTCACCATTTGTGTTCCTTTGGTTATGTCATTGGCACTTCCACGACAAAGCCAATATCTATTGTGGGCAACCACTTTATGTGAGGCAATGGAGCATCAAGTGTGGGCCAAGTTGTTAAGTATTGAGCCATTGAATTTTTAGGCTAGTAAGTGCTTGAAGTGTTCTCACTATGATCTACCTGTGTAAACGTTCTCAAATATCAAACATCATGGTAGCATTCATAGGATTTTATTGCTTTGATATCACAAATTGCTTGTCTTGGCAAGGTTGCTTTTGCCCTTGTGCAAGTGTTTTATGACATGTTTGATCACCTACTGTTTGCAAACCTATCTATTTATTGTTGTCACCGTGCGTGAAACCGAAAAATCCAACCTTCAAACTAAAATTTTGAACAAACTGCCCTTAAAACTAAGATTTTTAGCACTCATTGGTCAAGAGTCGTACGATCCTAAAACTGTATCACACACTATACTTAGAATTATCATGCGATAGTTCATCACTGGAAGACTATCACACTGCTAGCCTGGAAAGTATCGTACAGGCTATCTAGAAATTGTCGCACTACTTACTGCAAAATATCACTTGGCCATAAATTATCATACTGTTAGCCTAGAAACTATCGCACAGAGTCTTTCTACTATCTGTTTGGTTTATGCAATTTTCAATCTTTTCCTTAGTCGACCAGATTTTAGTAGGTGACTTACTCTGCTACTAGAAACCTATTTGTACCTTGGGTTCCTATTTTTAGAGCCCTTGAATTAGTGTTCTCTGATTTTACAAAGTAGTCTTGCTTGACATCGACAAGTTAAGAATTATCCTTGTTGAAAAAGTACACCTTTAGATTCATTGGTAACACACTTGGAGAGTTTTAGTACTCTTTTGTCTAATTTACTTCCATCAAAATTCAATTTCAATTATATATTTGGCAAATCCATCCTCCTAGTCCATACGTGTTAGGATCCTCATCCTTTTATTATACACCTATGTGGCAGTGTTGGTTTGCACCTTGTGTAGCTTTCTATCTTACCATCTCTTTTTGGACAATTGAACACTTTCACTATCCTAGTTTAGTATTGATGCTTCATAAGGTCATCTTATCACCAAGGGTCTTTTTCTTTCATGACAGTTACGGCAATGTACCAAGTTAGTCAAAGAAAATGACCTCAAGTTGTCTTTGAACAATTACCCTTAGTCCAAACTCGTCAAAAGTGAAAGGGGAAGAAACCTATCTTTGATAAATCACCTAGGAGTGAGTCTGAGGCTTGGTTTGACCCAAAGAGCAATCCTAGTGAGTTGAGTACCTCTTTACCATCTTCTCAATCAACTATGGACATGAGCTACACTTTGACTAGAAAATAAAGAGAAGCAATGGATCAAACTCTTGATGACATTTTCCAAAGACATAGGGATAACATGTTGTTTGGTGATGACAATCAACCTAAATCACTCCCTATTAACTCAAGATATTTAGATACCCATCAAAGAGCTTAAAGACATTATGGGCAAGCTCACCAAGATGCATAGTCACAACATGAAGACCAAAACAATGAATCTAGTGATGCTCATGTGAATGCCACATTCACTAATGACTTGTTCAAACACTCAAGGTCCAACTCTCCGCTCAAAACAACCTCAAGATATGCTAATGAAAGGCTTAAGAGAATTAAGCGTGAAAAGAAAGCCTTTTTGGATGAACAAGCCGCTAAGGAAGAAAGATTTAGACACCTAGAAGAAGAGCAACAAACCTTGCTAGAGTTGAGAAGAAAAGCATTCCAAGAGGAACAAGATAGGCTTCTAGCCCAACAACTCAATGACCAATTCAACAATAGGGGTACCAACAGTGGAAACAACTCTCCACCATCTACTCCCTCAAGAACCCCAAGAAGTAGAAGGTGGTCAAGGACCCCTTCAAGATCTCCTAGTCCTAGAGGAAGAAGGATTTCACAACATAGGAGATGAACACCTCCTAGGAACTCAAGACAACCCTCCCAACGAGCTCATCATGGCTCTCAACATGGAGGAAGTAGTGCAAATTTTGATGATCAAGATTTTATGAGAATGCGACAAGAGCCATTATTCCAACAATATGTGGAGAAGTACCTTGATCAAAACAAAGATAGGTTCCTAGAGAGTTTGATTAACAAGGGTGCTACAGTCCCTTACAACTTTGATGTGGATAGGAGAATCAAGAAACAAGGACCCTCTCAAGAAGAGGAAATCAAGAAACTCAAACGTATGATGGAAAAGGTATTGGCACCTAAAAGTTCCTTTTCACTTGATTCTATTTGTCCCAATCCTTTCAACAAAAGTGTGACTATGAAGGATTTTCCTAGAAAAGTTGAAATTCCCCAATACGACAAGTATGATGGCAATGGTGACCCACATGATCATGTGCATCAGTTTTACATTATGAGTTTTGAGTTTCACCAAGATGACTCCTATCTTATGATACTATTTCCAAGGAGCCTCAAGGGCCAAGCCATGGAGTGGTTTACCAACATAACCCCTCCCGTCAAAACTTTCAAAGAACTTGTCCATAGATTCATTCAACATTTTGCATACAACTTGTCAAGATCAGTCACTATGTTGGACTTATGCAATTTGAAACAAAACCAAGGGGAATCCTTTGTGACCTTCTTGCAAAGGTGGAGATGATTGTGCTCCCGCTATTCTAGGACTATTCCCAAGCATGAAAGGATTGACATCATTGTTAGTAATTTGGTGCTTGAGATGCATTATGAGATTCAAAAAATGGTCTTTGATTCCTTCGATACTATGGTTGAGACTGCATGCTGAATAGAGGATGTCTTAAAAGAACAAGACATTTTGACCAAACATAGCAATAACAACAACGGTCAAAATCCTAACAATGCCAATAAGGACAAAGGCAAACACTTGCACTAAAACAAGAATAAGCAAGTAGTCAATGACGGAGTTGTGAACTCTTCCCAACCCAAGGATCAAGGAGTTCTCAATTTTTCTAGTGCAGTCCAAGCTATGAAGCTCAACACATCCTCCAACCAACAAGAGCATAAACCTAAGTATCAAGAAAAACCCAAGAAAAAGTTGCGATTATTTTCTAAACTAGGTGACTCCTATGAGGATGTTTTCAAGACCCTTATTGCCAATAATCTTGCACAACCACAAGATCTAGAAAATTTCCACATACTTGATGTTAAGCCACATTGGTGGAATGAAAAAGATTTTTGCAAATTCCACAATGGCATTGGCCATGACATAGAACATTGCTGGAAACTTAAACACCTCATTCAAGACCTTATTGAAAGTGGTAAGCTTCAGATTGATGGGTTGAATACCAATGCAGACCACAAGGCATTCAAGGAGCCTTTACCCAAATATGAAAAGGGGGAAACCTCTAAACCCAAGAATGGCAAGGCTAAAATCAACTATACCTACACAGGTGCAAAAAATGTGGTTAATATTCTTGAGATTGTTGAGGAAAATATCAACATGATGCAAAACAAAGATTCTTATGGTCATGATGTGGGCTCTCCTCCTATATTTGATGAAGAACCTATGGTGGTGCTTAGGGGTCCTCACTCTCAAAGGTTGTCCCAAGCTCTTAATGCTATCACCAGAAGCCAAAGTCAAGGTCTTGTGATTATTAGAGGTCCTAGTCCCAACCAATCTAGCAAACCCAAGCAAGTGACATCCAAGAATGTCACCACTAAGTCAGCAGTCAATCCTGAAATGAGCTACAATCTTGTTGACCAGTTACAAAGAACACCGGCTCAAATCTCAATTTTTGAACTCCTCGAATTCTCCCCAAGACATAAACATGTCCTTGAGGATGCTTTGTGTACAACCAACGTTCCTAACAACATAGATGTTAACCAATTCCAAAACATGATTAACCACCTTGCCAACCCTAATTACCTCACATTCTCCAAAGAAGATGACAAAGCCTTGAGCCATCCACATAATCTTTCCCTCATATCGAAGTCATGATCCACAAGACCCGTGTCAGGCGTGTGTTGATCGATGGGGGTGTTGGGATCAATATTTGTTCCTTGAGTTTGTTGAAAATACTGGGTTACTCTAAGCAAGTTATTGATAACCAAAAGAAAATCACCATTAAAGCCTATGATGAGGCAGAGAGAAGCTCCAAAGGTTTGGTCGTCCTTCCTGTCAAGATTGGCCCCATTGAAAAAGATATTTTATTCCAAATTGTTGATGCTGGTCCTTTAGCGTATAATATCCTACTTGGTAGACCATGGATCCATGACATACAAGTAGTGTCTTCCACCTACCACCAATGTGTTAAGTTCCCCTATAATGGAGTAGAAGTTTTTATACCCACGGATAGCACATTATCTGTTAATGCAATTTCAGCAGGGACTCATGTTCCTCTCAACAGAGAAGCTAAGGATTTTGATGCCACTTTAGCACAATGCCAGAATAAGTTTAAAGCCATAGAACTTGGTATGGGGGGATATCAAATTGACTCCTTTACAAAACTGTCAGTCTCACCTAGGTCCTATGGTAAACCTTCACAAGAGATGTGTCCCTCATCTTCAACAATGACTCTGTTTGGTACATTTGTAGAGTCCTCGGTGCCCATCTAGGATGAAAAAGAAGAGGTAGCTGTTAGAGATTGGATTTACAAGGAGGAAAATTAAAAGCATAATGAAAATTTCTCCCCATCACCTAAGGTTTATAGGAGAGGATACACTTTGGTAAAAAATATGGGCTACCCAGGTCATGGTCCTCTTAGTCATAGATTAGATGCTAAGGTTGAACCACTCAATCATGCTCTTTTTGGTTGTAGGTCTAAAATAATGATTGGCCTAGGTTTTGAAAGTCAGAATAAGAAAACTGCTCCTATCCTTGCTACGATAGATAGTGATGATGAATCCAGCTACATACCCAATTTGCAAAATCAACAAGATAGGTGTGAAGATTGGGTCCCTTCCACCAATCTCCTTTGGGGAGATTCAGATACTCCAGTTACCAATCCAACAATTTTAGACCTAGAACCAGAAGTATCCACTATTGAAGATCATGTTGAGGATCCTATTCCAAAAAATTTATACACAAATGGAATTCAAGGAGGTGTTACCCTCAGTGACATCAAAACCTCTACCTCAAGGCCTAAAAAATATGCTTGGTGTAAACATCCCAGCTAGGATTCAGATACAAACTCACATGAGTATGAGTGGGAATCTCTTTCTAATTGTTCTACGATTGACATGGACATTGATGTTGTTCATGCTTATAGTGTCCAACCCGGGGTAGCTAACGAGTCTAGTGTAGGATTAGTGGATTGGAATCCACAAGTTGCTTTAGTGGATGATGCTTCACTTGGTAGGATAAGTCCTGATTTGGGTACCTTAGAGGGATACTTGACGGATCCTAACTCTGCAATCACCAGAGATGATACCATTCACATACACAATATTGAACCACTCATTGACCTACCCCTTGCCAATCCTCACCTAATTGATTGGTCTCAGCGCTATCAAGAGCCTCAGCTCCCAACTTTCCAAAATGACTATGAGATAGCATGTTACCTAAATACCCTTGAACCTGTAGTCTTTTCCACTAGTGAGCCAACTATAAGCATGACAGAACTAGATATCAAGTACCTTAGTCACAAAATGAAAAGAAAAGAAAAATAGAATAAGATTTCTGATGGCGAAAACCACTGTGTGGTGGTGTCAGAACCTAAAAAAGTAAAAATAAAGGACGTATCCAAGGTGAAAACCTCTCTGAGGCACCCAAGGATGAGGTACTTGATCATCTCCCAAGTTACTTTCAGGACAGATCTTCAGTGCTTGTTGAGCCTACACAGCCAGTTAATTTGAATACAGAAGAGGCTCCACAAATAGTGTATTTAGCTCAGTCTCTATCAGTACAAGAAAAAGAAGCATATACCAAGTTCCTACAGAGCAAAAAGATTAATTTTTCTTGGACTTACTCAGACATGCTAGGGTTGGACACCAATCTCATTATGTATCACTTGTCCATAGCTCCAGGTATCAAACCAGTAAAACAAAAATTGAGGAAAATGCATCCTCACATAGCTCTTTTCGTTAAAGCTGAACTAGAAAAACTCCTCAGTGCAGGATTTATAAGAGCCATTGATTATGCCGAATGGATATCCAATATTGTACCAGTTTCAAAACATGACAAGTCCATTCACATCTGCACAAATTTTAGAGATCTTAATAAAGCATTCCCAAAGGATGATTTTCCACTTCCAAACATAGACATGATAGTGGATATGACTGCGGGTTATGAGATCTATTCTTTGATGGATGGTTTTTCTGGGTATAATCAAATCAAAATAGCTATGAGATCTATTCTTTGAAGACTAGGAAAAGACTGCATTCACTTGTGCATGGGGAACCTATTGCTGGAATGTCATGCCATTTGGATTAAAGAATGCAGGAGCTACTTATCAAAGAGCTATGACTACTATCTTCCATGACATGATGCATAAGAATATGGAGGATTATGTGGATGACACCCTAGCAAAGTATAAAAAAAGGGATACACACCTAGGCGATTTGGAAGTCATTCTAGATCGTATGGAGCAGTTTCAATTGAGATTAAATCCCAAAAAGTGTGCATTTGGAGTGACCTCTGGAAAACTCCTAGGATTTATCATTTTAGCTAAAGGAATAGAGGTGGACCCTAAAGCAATATTGGATATGCCACCTCCCCAAAACATTAGCCAAATGAGGAGTCTTCAAGGATGCCTACAATCTATAAGGAGGTTTATTTCACAAATGGCTGATAGAGCTCAACCCTTTAATAAGACTTTACACAAAGGGGTTAAATGTGTCTGGAATGAAGACTGATAGCAAAGCATGGACCAATTCAAGCAATACTTGGCCAATCCTCCAATCTTAATACCTCCTATCCCAGGAAAACCACTCATATTGTATGTGTCAGCAACAAAATCTTCCCTGGGGGTATTATTGGCTCAGCTTGATGATACTGGAAAAGAAAGAGCTATTTATTACATCGGTCGTACTCTTGTATCATATGAGGTCAATTACACTAGTATTGAAAATTCTTGCCTAGCGGTGGTGTTTGCTTCCCAAAAGTTGTGACATTACATGCTTGTGCATACAATACACCTCATTGCAAAAAATGATCCTCTCAAATATTTGCTTGGTAAAGCTGCTCTCACAGGTAGGCTTGCTAAGTGGATGATGATCCTATCAGAATTTGACATAGAGTATGTTGAGCGTAAGGCTATAAAAGGACAAGCTATTACAGACCAATTGGTTGATTTTCCAATTTGAGAGAAAGCACCAATTCAAGTTGAATTTCTAGATGAGCACATAATGTACATGACTGCAAGAACATGGAAGATATTCTTTGATGGCTCTTTCATGCAAAATGGTTCAGGACCAGGATTGTTGTTTGTTTCTCTTCACAGGTACACAATTCCTAATTCCTAAAAACTATTGTTCCCATGCACAAATAACATTGCTGAGTATGAGGCCTTGACCAATGGTTTAAAAATGGCTATAGAGTGGAGAATCACAGAACTACATATTTATGAGTATTCACAATTAATAGTCAACCAAGTTAATGAAGAATACCAAACCAAAGATGAAAAATTGGTACCCTACAAAAAAATGGTTGATTCATTACGAAAATATTTCACCTTTGTTACATTTCAACAAATCCCTAAAGTAGAGAACAAAGCAGCTGATGCTATGGCTACATTGGCTTCACTTCTTCAGCTAGAACAACATGAGTCCAGATTTGAATTCCTGGTGGAAGAGCTACGCTACCCTATCTATGACTCCCAAGAAAGCCAAGTTTTTTGTACCCTTGTTGGCCATGAGTCATCCCGCTACAGTGCCATTTACTCATACCTCAGTGATGGTACTATTCCTAAAACCTTCAACCACTCTGAACGAAGGAACCTAACTCAAAATGCCTCTTGCCACACCCTTATCTCTGGTGATCTGTATAGGAGGGGTTTAGATGGGACACTTCTTAGGTGTTTAGAAAAGGATGAGTCCACCCAAGCGTTATTTGACATTCACGAGGGCATTTGTGGAGGACATTATAATGGTCTTGCCATGGCCCGAAGGTTGCTTAGGGTGGGGTACTATTGGCCTACCATGCAGACAGATGCAGTAGCTTTTGCTAAATCTTGCAAAAAGTGTCAGAAACATGGTAACCTGATACATGCTCTAGGTAGGGAGCTTATTCCTTCTATTTCTCATTGGCCATTTTAGTGCTGGGCATTTGACCTTGTTGGGTAGATTAATCCCAACTCATCAGGTGGACAAAAATTCATTATCACTGCTACTGATTACTTTACCAAATGGGTAGAAGCTATCCCACTTTCTATTGCCTCAGGCAAGACAATTTCTTTGTTTATTTTGAATCATATCATCTGTCGGTATGGAGTACCTTATGAAATAATCACTGACAATGGAGGTCAGTTTAAAAACAAGGACCTTAAACATCTCTACAATAAATTCAAGATAAAACAACATTGGTCCTCCTTTTACTTCCCGCAAGGAAATGGACAAGTAGAGGCTTCAAATAAGACCATTTTCAAAATCTTCCATAGAATAGTTCACAAGAATGGTAGAGATTGGCATCTATAGATAAATTCGGCCTTGTCGGCCCATAGAACAAGTATTCGTACTCCAACAGGGGCCACTCCTTTTGCCCTCATTTATGGTGTTGAAGCTGTGTTACCTTTAGAGGTGGAGATTCTTTCACTTAGAGTTTCCCTTAAAGGTTTAGTGACAAATGAAGACTACTGTGCCATGAGACTTCAAGAACTGGAACTTCTAGATGAAAAGTGTAAAGCATCCTTTGATCACATGAGAGTCTACCAGAAGCGTATGTCCAAAGCATTCAACAAGAAGGTTCGCCCTAGATAATTTCAAGTGGGGGATCTTGTCCTATGAGAAAACCCTAAGAACCAACATCATAGAGAGAAAAAGGGAAAATTCAAACCTAATTGGCTTGGACCATACATCATTACTGCTGCTTTTGGGACAGGTGCTTATTTACTATCTGATCCAGAGGGAGAACAGCTCCTTGAGCCTATCAATGTCTTGCACCTCAAGAGGTTTTATCCATGATTCCTATTTTGTCTGGGGGCATCCTTTGTACATATCTTATTGATCTTGAAAAAATTCCAAAAAAAATTCATATATGATGCTGAAAAAATCCTAAAAAGTATATAAAGTCCTGAAAAAAATACAAAAAAATTAAAAAATGCAAACAATTCAAAAAAATAGAAAAAGTACCTTGGTGAAAACTTGTAAATAGGTGCCTTGGTAGCAAAAATACAAAAAAAAATCAAAAAATCAAAAAATCTCTAAGTGGTGAAAACCTGGAAATAGGCGCTACTTGAGGCCTTTGCACCCTTGTTTCTTAGCATGCGTCCTCGACACTTAGCCTCTCTCCATCATGCCTTGACCTTGTTGCCTTGGTTTGGAATTGGTTTTTGTCTTTGACTAGGGGGCATAACTGTGTTAGCTTTGGTCTTTAGGATGGGTTGGTCTTTAGGACATCTTGCAAACTATGTTTTTCAACACCACCCCAAACAGTGTTTTTCAACACTACCCTAACGTCAAGTGTTTCTCAACACTTATCAGATATCTTACCCACAATCTAGCATGATATGATATTTTCTCACTAGTGGATGTGATACTCAAAGTTTGACTCTATGACCTACACACACGCACTTAAACACTTGACTCGCTGAGACTTGTTTGACTTTATTTCTTTGTGTGTTGTCTATGATGATTTCTTTGATGATTTTTCTCTCCCTAATAGTTTTTGATGATGCTGAGCTAGAAGACTGGGGGCATGAGGACATGTTTTATTACTTTTTCTGCTTGTGGGTATATTTTGTTGGTCCTAACTATCATTAATATTTATGCTTGTTCCACTTGACATTGGGATCTACAAGGTATTATCCTTGACTATTTTCACAAGTGCATACTTATAGCCATCTTGACTTTCCTTATGTCTCGATGCAAGTATAATCTTGCTATATTAAAATTAGGTAATCTCACTACACTAGTCATCTTGACCTATATGTATTTGGTGCCTATGTGGGATTCCCACATATCTATCTGATATAGATCATATTCAGATTCACATAGTCATACTAGTGTGCATTATATGATCTTGCGATGCTACCAATAATGCTTGATGATGAAAATTAGAGTCTAGTAGCTTGCATTTTTAAGATCATGTTAGTTTAGTTTTGCATCTTGCATATGGAGAGAGCTCTCCTTTCATCTTTCATGGACCTATCGATCAACTGCGCTCACCTTTCTTTTTCTTGATCATGTCTTTCACTCCTTGTCTTTCACATCACGTCATGTTCTTGTCATCACAAGGGGTTAATCTTATCATCATATCTATATCCTAAAGAGATCATTTTCAGAAACATGAGTCTATATCATAAACATGAGAACTAAACATACATCTATGAGAGAGACTATACATGAGCATATATAATATACATTTTGAGCAATATGACAAGACAATATAAAAATTGAAACATCCATCACAAGTGGGACAAGTACATAAGATATATCGCCAATCCAGTAATCTCATATATATATAAATGTCATGATACAATATGGGATCCAAAAATCTGGATAAAGTCTTAGGATATGTCTCTATACATCTATCCTAAACTTAGACCTAGGACTCGCTAGCACCATCATGAGGAGCTGGTGGTGTAATACCCCAAAATTGGCACCTATTTATTTCAGGTAATTTTGGTGTATTTCTTCAATTCTATGTCATCAAAGTCCTATCTCACTAGGAAATTTTCTCTCTCCTACTTGACTCTATTTGACTTGATGTCAGTTGCAAAGACCCTAAATTGCAATAATCAAATGCTAAATTAATTCCTAAAAATCTTTGACTTATATTAGCTAAATTATCCCTATGATAAATTAATTTAATTCTAAAGTCCTAAGTGCTTTAAATTAAATTAAATCTACCCCTTTAGCTAATTACACATCAAAAAAGAAATTAATATCATTATTTAATTATTTGAGTAGACATCTTTCTATTTGAATTTAATTATTCAAATTATTCAAACTAGTCACACCTCACATGTGGCATAAATTTCACTCTTTGATTAAATAATTCCATGTTTATTTGTAAAAAAAGTGAAGAGCCTTAATGGGAAGTGAAGAGTCACACCCCACATGTGGCAAAATGAGTTACATGCAAGATTCCCCCCCTTTTCTATTTAAGAGCTTGCTTTTCTCATTCAAATGGACTTTTTGAGAGCATAGAAATTATAGTGGAATTCTACTACATTTTTTTTTTGAGGAACTTTTTGAGAGCACATAGATTATGCCAAAATTCTAATACACTATTTGTGATTCATATCTTTTGATTGTTATCATTTTAGTTAGTTCATTTTAGTATAACATTGTATTTCTTATTTGATTAATTTGCTTATCTTGTTCTTAATCTAGTTGCATTCTTATTTGAAAACACCAAAAAGAACTTGCATTCTCATTTCTAGATTAACATGCATTCATTTTAGATTACTTGAAATTTTTTTTTCATGCATATGCTTTTCTTTAAAATCCTCCATTGTAGTTTGGTCTTATGGTTGTTGGCTTTCGATCTGAGAGCAATCTTGAAAACACCCCATCTACATAGGAGGCAACAGATCGCTTCACTACGGATTTCAGATTGAATAACTCATATTATTTTCTGTAATCTGATAATGTGAGTAATGATCATGTTGTGTATGTGTTTAATTTGAGGTCACATTCACTCATACACATTTTGGCACCCATAGTGGGGCAGAAAAGATCAATTTCTGGCCTCATTCTTGATTGGTTTTTCAGTTTTAGTGTTGGTTCCAGGCCTTGTACAGCCATGTACAGCCTGGAAACCTTGTAATATACTAATGGATGGATAGAATGATGAATCCTCTTTCTCATGATTTTTGTTTGGTTCATTTTTATAAAGAAATGAATAAGTTATGATCATTTTTATGAAAATGGGTATTTGCAGATTTGAGATTCTCTGAATATAGTCAGATTGAAACATCTGGTACGGAAAAGTTGTGAAGAATCAGGATCTCTAATAATATTCATTGGAAAGATATGTGAATTATCTTTCATTTCCTTTTAGTTTGAGTCATTTTTATATATATTTGTGAAGGTTATGGGCATTTGAGTGAAAACTAGTTTTTAACAATCTGTATTGGAGTTGCAGGCAATGATTTATTCTTATAAAATGATTTATGAATGGAAAAAATAAATGGATTACATATTTGGAAACTAGATTCATTAATAGTTACTATGAAATTGGTTTGGTTTCATTTGGATTCTTTCTAAGAAAGATATGTGATTCCCTAGGCAGGGCCTGGTGTTTTAAATCTGGTTTATGATAGAAAAATGGCAGTTTGAAAAGGTTATTGGTTGAGGAACCAAATTGAATCATAAGACCTTGTAATTTTGGGAAATGGTAGTTCTTGATGTTGGATAAAAAATTCATTCTTTCAATAAATTTTAATATTGTGATTTTATGGGTCAAATAAATCAATCTTTAAAGACAATCTTGAAGACAACAATGTTACATATCTTACGGTTTGCCATTGATTTGTCTTGATTCTGTACTTTTGGATGTGTGCTAAATGCTGGATTGTAGATCTTTGGACCTAAGGTGAGTTCTTAAAATCTCTATAACACTTGGTTTTGGCATAAAATTAATCTCTCATGTGTTTGGCTTGAGTGTTACATGCTTTCATAGAACATTTTTCAATTGATGCTCTTAATGGGAAATGAATGAGCATAGATTTTCTTTCATACAAGTTTGTGTAAGTGAATGCTTGTGTTTAAGCATTAAGTAATTCTTGGTTTCAAATATCAAAACATCTCATTGAGTAATCTAGGGCATGGATTCATTCCTAGTTTACATGAAGAGTTAAATGCACGACTTTGTGGACTCACTTCATGTTTACTTAGAAACTTAAATATTCCATGATTCAAACCCTCTTGCACTTATGAGTAGTATTGATTAGCAGTATTAGATTACTTGTGATTGATCTAGATTTCTATCTTGGGTTATTGGACTCACTCATCTGCCGGCCCCTCGTTCCACCCCGTGGTTGCAAGGTCAGTGCCACATTAAAGGGGAGGGGTCTACATAGAAAAAAGCGTTAATTGTTCCACCAAGCAACCCTTTTGTGCTTTTTAGAACTCACTAGTTTTCTAGGGTGTGGACTCACTTTGAGTTTGTGTGAGGAGTTAAATGCACCACTTTGTGGACTCACCTCACATTTACTTGAAGGGTTAAATGCACCACCTTTAGTGCTTTCCAATACTTTTGATAGTGAATTACTTACTTTTTTATTTCTAGAAGGCCTGCTTGGGGATTTCATCACCTTAAGGGACGACCTTAACTCCTGTGTTCCGACAGAGTATAAATATCGCGAGGTGAATCCAAAGACACCTCTCTTGGGAATGAGTTAGATTTCACTCTTGGCTAAGCCTCAAAGAATTTTATACCTTTGAGAAGTGAAGGAGGAGATTTGGGTTACCGTCTCCCCTCGGCTGTGTGATTTCGGATTCTTCTCATCTACAGATTTGTGCCTCACGTACCTTGCATATATCAAGGACTCCTTTTAGAAAAGCCATGTATATCCTTGTAGACAACTTGCTAGGATGTTTTTGTGTTCTAAGTGCCTGCTAAAACATTTTCAAGAACATACACAAGTAGAGTCCTTAGGGAGTAGAAATACTAAGTCACTATTCTTGTTCATGCACAAGGTTGCTTTGTCCCTTGCCGATTGCTTGAAGACTGTTTGCTTGAACTCCTTGATTGTTGTCTTACGTGCTTGATCAATGACATAAATCTGATCTACCTTTTTGTCCATGATCTATTTTTTTATTTTCCTATCGTTCACCGTCAGAAACTGGTTGTCTTGAGTTAGGAATTGATCAATCTTTGCTTTGACTCGCGTTGTCTCTCATCTATTCATCTTATCTCTTTATGCCTTTTGTACCTCGCATTGCGATAGTCTTATCTCAGCTGTTCTAGCCATTTCTTTTGACAACTCATACCAGGTTCATCTTGCATCTTGGCTGTTCTAGCCATTCATCTCCTTTTGTTATCTTTGAGACAGAGTCTAGCTTTATCCCAAATCTTCTCTCGTTACATCTTCGTCTATGACTATCACAACTTGAAGTGGCAAGACTTATCTCATTCATAATATTGATCAAGATAGAAGCAAACCTCGTAATCAAAACATAGATCATTCCGAATCTGTTGAAAAATCTAAACTTTGTGAGGAATCCTCACATTCTTCGTCATTCCAAGAGTATTACAATCCATTGTTTCAGATACAGTCTGAGTTATTATTTCAAGAATATTATAACCCATTATTTGAAGACCAACAAGACTCTGAAGGGTCACTTTCTAAAATTGAACCTATTGATCCTTTCAAACCTATCGACTCTTTCACTATGTCTCATAATACTACCAACAAGATGGGAGATCCATTCCACTTCCCAAGGGGAGGCAAATTCAACAAAATTCATGAGCAATCCCCAAATGACCAAGGTCATGGTCAGTCTCGAAATGATAAGAGTTATGATCAATCCCACAATATTCAATATTTGGTCAACATCCAGGACCTTTGCAATTTGAAACAACGACAAGGGGAGCCTCTCCTAACATTTCTCTAGAGATGGAGACAACTATACACAAAGTATCTGCATGAATTATCCGAGTCTGAAAAGCTTGATATCTTCTTGGACAATCTTGTCCCAAATTTTGGATACCAAGTACAATTACAAGGTCCCCTCACTTTTGACAATATGATTAGGTGGGCTGTGAGGATAGAAGCATTTATGGTCAAGAAGGGAGAATTGACTTTGAACAAAGACAACAAGCAAGGACCTTCTCCCTCAAACAAGGATAAGGATAAGATTGTCAACAAAAACATAGATGTTATGAATGACAGGGTTGTTGATAATGTGACACCAAAACCCTCAAAGTCCGTCTTTAATCTCAGCTCTAGCATACAAACGGTCAAAGTCACTGAGAAGGCTGCAACAAAAGCTCAACCACCTTCAAGATTCACTAGAAACAAACCTTGGATCTCTCAACCCAAGCGTAACTCTACTTCCTTGGGAGAACCTCTTGATGTGGTTTATAGGACTTTGGTGCAGAACCATAACAAGAATTCAAATCATCAGGAATTCAAAGACTCCTTTCCTCCTCATGGGAAAAGTGAATTATCCAAGTCTAAAGGTACCAATGATGTGGTCAACTATATGTATGATACTAGCGACATTATCATCAATGAGATTGAACCTGTTGATGTTGGGTACTGTGACATGATCATTGCTCTGAGGAGTGAGGATGCTCCTAAACCAAAAACTCCCTTTGTCTTGTGAGGCCCTGTGTTTCCCTCTTGTAACTCCACACTGTCTCCAGCTTGTGCAAATACTATCCCTCAATCTCGTGCAAAGATTGTTCTCAAAGGTCCCGAGCCTTCAACTTTCGGACCAAAAATATCTATGGATAAAGCCCTCACTAAGGCAAATGTCCCCAAAGATCTCAATCTCGACCAGTTTCAATCTATGGTGGGTCATTTGACCTCACCTCATTATTTGTCCTTCTCTGAAGAAGATGATCACTCTCCAAGCCATCCGCATAATGCTCCCCTGCACATTGAAGTTATGGAAGGTCCCGAGCATGTTCACCACGTCCTCATTGACAATAATGCCAGCCTAAATACTTGTTCTGCTAAGCTGCTTACCCAAATGATAGACAACCTTGTTCTCATCAATAGAGAGTCCACTGAGTTCTATGATGCTAAGCTAAAAGAAATAGAAAAGACCTTGAAGATCAAAGATATTGGCATGGGGGAATATCAGATTGAGTCCTTCTTGTCACTGAAAACTCTCCCCATATCTCCATGTTCTTGTGAAGAACCCTTCGAAGATAGATTTGGTATTGGCTATCAGAGCTATGAGCTTGACCAACCTAGCTACAACTTTCACTCATGCAAGGATTTAGATAATGAAGAAACACAGATTTAGCCTTTGACATATGAAAGACCTTTGAATGATCAAAATTCTGATTCAGACTACCCAAAAGAGTCTTATCTACCTTCTCAAGTGCTTCAAGAACATGATCTTGGTCCTCACCAGGAGGATTTTATACACTCTACTGAATAGATTTCTACTACTGTAGCTACTACTGAATATGCCACTACCTCTAATGGCACACATATTGATTGTGAGCAACTATTGGACGCTTCCCTTATCTTGGGTATGCCTCAAGGTATGCCTATTATAGATTATTCTACCACTTCTACTATTGAACATACTCCTACTACTGCCAACTCCAATGGCACACATACTGATTGGGAGCAACTGTTGGATGCTTCCCTTATCTTGGGTATCCCCCAAGGTATGCCTATTCTAGATTACTCGGCTGCTCCTACTACTGAACAAGATCCTGTTGTTGAAGAAACACCTCTTGTGATAGATGACAAAAATGAAGAAAGTCTGCCTCTGACTATGTCTCTAGCTGAATGGGACTCCATATCAGATGCTACTACAAAAATACCAGTTGATGCTACACACTTATATGCTAGTCTTAACAACTCAGAAAGAGGAGAAAGTTATGATCCTCCAGATCAAGCTATTGATGATGATACTTTCCACCCTCCCATGGAGATCATTCCTATGCCTCCTAGGCCATCTGTTCCAAGCTATAATCCTACTACTCCAGCAAATCATGGGTATGTAAGACCCCATTCCGTTAGAGCTTCATGGAATATTGGTAGATCCAGAATTGAAATGGTTCTTGTTTGTGCACTCTTACCACCTGAAAGGGGACCTAACTCTTGGAATAGACCATCTTGGAATAGATCATCTTGGTTAGGCTCACATAATATTCCTCCAAACTTATATGACTCTTCTAAGACAACTCACAATCAACAACGCTCTATGGAAGATTACTTTCTTGATCTATCTAATGCATTCATGAATGATGAGGATGATACTAATATATTTGCACTTGAGCCCATCCCATTGACTTCTCTTCCCTCTTCATCTCCCAGAAAAGTGGCCCGTCCACTTCCATTTCCACCTCTCCACCTGCACCAGTCATATAAGACTCTTTCATCCACCATTCCCGAGTCTTTTGGAAGTAACTTGGATGTGCAACATAAAAACAAAAATAATAAGAATCCACTTATATCTCAAGGTCACCATGTCCCATCTAATCGACATGTGACTATGAAGAAAGAAAAGCAACAGATGTGTTCAAAAGACCCGCGAAGGTCCTCAAAAAGAAGAAGACAATCAAAAGCCAGAAAATAAAATAAGAAATGGATCTCAAAATCCATTCTATAGGCATTATCATCAAAAGCACCTCAAAGTAAAGAAGAAAAAATTCAAAAGCTATGTGGATTCCAAAGAAAGGAAAAATCAAAGTTGTCATTCAAGCTTCCAAAATTCTCATACTTCCCTCCATTCCATCACCCTTGCCTCTCATACTTTACCCTCTTCACTCCATCTTGCCTTTTCCCAAAGTGCATATCAGTATCTCCTTATTTCTAATGACATGACTAAGAAAAATCTAGAACGTACTCTCCCTAAGCATTTAGAGCATGGGAAATCCAACGAAGAGTTAAGATGTGTTCATGAAGATATTTGTGGGTCTTTCTTAAGTGATCTTTCCTTGACTATGGATCTCTTGATGGTTGGGCACTACTGGTTGGATCTCCTATTACTACTCCAACATATGGTTTTGATTTTGCTGACTACTACTACTAATGATCATGTTCTTAGAGATCTACCACTGAGGGAGAGGCACTCAAAGAGCCAATCAACGCTCTTCATTTGAAGAAGTTCTACAATTGACATTCTTTATGTGCTCATGTACATATTTATTGGTCCTAAAAAAATCCTAAAAATTGATATATTCTCAAAAAAATTCTAAAAATTGCAAAATGTCCTAAAAAAATGATCATCTTAGTGAAAACCTGGCAAACAGGCGCTTTGATGTATCTATTATCTTGGTGAAAACCTAGCAAAAAGGCACCTTGATAATACTCAAAAAAATAGAAAATTTGAAAAAAAAATGCAAAAAAAAATGCAAAAAAAAGAGAAAAGTACAAAAAAAAATTGAAAAAGAAAAAAATGTGCCATTGATGAAAACCTGGTAAACAGGCGTCATGGTAGCAAAAATAGAATCTCTGCCAAGATGGTGAAAACCTAGTAAACAGGCGCCTCTTATTTTCTTGAAGTAACATCTTCTCTCGGCATCGCTTGGCTCTTAGTTTCTTGCTTTAGTTTTCTTTCCAGCTTTGGTTTGCTTCCTTTGTTTCCTGCTTTAGTTTACTTTCTAGCTTTGGTTTGCTAGCTCATGCCTTTGCTTTCAATGTCTTTGAGTTTTTTGCTTGACTCTTCATAGATTGGAACTGGTTCACGCTTAGGGGCACCTGCCTAGTCTAGGGGGCATTGTCCTATCACTTTCAAAAACTCTTTTTGTGCATCAATCACCAGTGGTTCTCACTGTGTCTGTCTGCTGATGCCTAGCTACTTTTTGAGATCTCTCTCTTTGAAGATCTCTCTCATATCGGTCACCGGTGGTTCCCACTGTGCCTACCTATTGATACCTAACTCTCGTTTGATCTCTTTTCAGGATCTATCCCTTACATCAGTCACCAGTGGTTCTCATTGTGTCTGCCTGCTGATGTTTCACTAGTATCTATGAGATCTCTCGCCTTGAGGATCTCTCTCGTATTGGTCACCAGTGATTCTTACTGCGTCTGCCTACCGATACTTCATTTAGTTTCCTGATATCTTCTTGAGATTTAGTCTCCCACGATAGTCACCAGTGATTCTCATTGTGTCTGCCTGTTGTCGCTATCCTGTTGAGACTTTGAATGTTGTATGTTTCCAAATCAATTTCAATCCACTTGAACATGAACTTAAATTGAAACTAAACTAAATGTGTGTTTCTCAGAGGCATGTTGAGCTTTGATTTCTTTGAGTTCTTATTTGTTTGCTTTGCTTTTTCTTTGCTTTCTGTTTGTTGGTTTAGTTCCAATGATCCAAAGAATTCATATAAGAGGGGTGTTTGTCTATAAGGGCCTCCATCTCGTATTGGATGGCCATGTGTACCTTGACTCCTTTTATATGGACGCTTGGGTGAGGTTGGTTCTTCTCCTTATCTTTTGAGTGACTTCTTTCTGCTACTGGTGAAATTGTAAATGCTCGTCTTGTTAAATTAACGTAAGGGTCACTGCGAGCAATCTTTGGCAAATGAAGGAACTCCTACATGTTTGGTGTGTTTGTCGCAAGCAACATTCAGGTCATTCTAGCATCTATGCTCTAATGCTTATGTTAATTTGCTAGATCAAAAGGAATAGGTGTTCGGGTCATTCTGGCTTCTTATGCCTTAATGCTTACATCTTATTCTGACAAACCTAAGACTTATGTCATATTCATATTCTCATGATAGTGATATTAGTGAGGATTGTATGACATCTTTTAATTTTCCAAACTTAAATGGCTCTATGATGACAAATATGGTGAGTCCAACAACCAAGTCCTAGGATTGCATCCACTCATTTTGGGTTTGCATTTTCCAGTCTAGGCTTGCACTTTCTAGGCTTGCATGTTCATTTTAGGCTTGCATTTGAGACAATGTTTGGTGCTCTCTTGATTGTCTTCATCAAAGGTTCTAATCTTTAGTCCCAGTTTCATCACAGTTGCACAAGTTTTCGGGAGCAAAATTGAAATCTGACATCTCTACATAGCTCGAAATTGCGTTTTAAATTATGAGACCCTTTGGGATCGGACGCTGGTGTAGTCAGCCTTTTGGCATCATTTTCCTGCCAGATCCTCATCTTTGCATCATGTTCTTGAGATCTTTTCTCTTTTCATCAAAGTCAACCTAGTCAAATTTGGTCAACCATGGTCAACTATGGTCAAACTTGGTCAATAGGACCTCTGCATTGCTCTAATTTGCTTCTGCATCTTCTCGATCTTTGATCTTATCTTTATCTATAATCTCTTGCTGTCAATCATTTTCTGACGTGTCATCCTTCGATTTCACTCTCGAGGGGGTAGGATGATTGCATCATTGAATCTTGTCGAATCAATTCTTGAATCAGTCTGATCTGAATCATCAATTTTCATTGCTTGGGGCATCTTCATGTCTCACATATGCTTATCTCATCATTTATCTTTTAGGTATCTGAGCAATCTAACTCAGATCCTTAGGAATCAAGTTTCATTTTGGAGGGGATTCTCGAAATCTTTTGGGTATTGGGGTAATTTAACCCTATTCTTGGGAGTCAAGCTTCATTCTGGAGATGGATCTCAAAATCTCTCTTAGACCATTATCTGGGCAATCTAACCCAGGTCTCGGAGGGCTAAGCTGCGTATTGGGGCAATCTAACCCTGATTCTGGAGATAGTCCTAAATCTACATCTTCATCAATTGGTATTGGGGAAATCCAACCCTGATTCTAGTTCTCTTCTAAGACTGTTGTCTTCACAATCCAACTTGGACTTTGGAAATTCTCATCATTTGTCACTTCAGACTATTCTTTGAATCAATGCGCTATTCGCACATCAATTCAAAGAGGGGCAAATGTAATACCCCAAAATTGGCACCTATTTATTTTAGGTAATTTTGGTGTATTTCTTCAATTCTATGTCATCAAAGTCCTATCTCACTAGGCAATTTTCTCTCTCCTACTTGACTCTATTTGACTTGATGTCAGTTGCAAAGACCCTAAATTGCAATAATCAAATGCTAAATTAATTCCTAAAAGTCTTTGACTTATATTAGCTAAATTATCCCTATGATAAATTAATTTAATTCTAAAGTCCTAAGTGCTTTAAATTAAATTAAATCTACCCCTTTAGCTAATTACACATCAAAAAAGAAATTAAAATCATTATTTAATTATTTGAGTGGACATCTTTCTATTTGAATTTAATTATTCAAATTATTCAAACTAGTCACACCTCACATGTGGCATAAATTTCACTCTTTGATTAAATAATTCCATGTTTATTTGTCAAAAAAGTGAAGAGCCTTAATGGGAAGTGAAGAGTCACACCCCACATGTGGCAAAATGAGTTACATGCAAGATTCCCCCCCCTTTTCTATTTAAGAGCTTGCTTTTCTCATTCAAATGGACTTTTTGAGAGCATAGAAATTATAGTGGAATTCTACTACATTTTTTTTTTGAGGAACTTTTTGAGAGCACATAGATTATGCCAAAATTCTACTACACTCTTTGTGATTCATAGCTTTTGATTGTTATCATTTTAGTTAGTTCATTTTAGTATAACATTGCATTTCTTATTTGATTAATTTTCTTATCTTGTTCTTAATCTAGTTGCATTCTTATTTGAAAACACCAAAAAGAACTTGCATTCTCATTTCTAGATTAACATGCATTCATTCTAGATTACTTGCAATTTTTTTTTTCATGCATATGCTTTTCTTTAAAATCCTCCATTGTAGTTTGGTCTTATGGTTGTTGGCTTTCGATTTGAGAGCAATCTTGAAAACACCCCGTCTACATAGGAGGCAATAGATTGCTTCACTATAGATTTTGGATTGAATAACTCATATTCTTTTCCATAATCTGATAATGTGAGTAATGATCATGTTGCATGTGTGTTGAATTTGAGGTCACATTCACTCATACATAGGTGGTGGTGGAGGTGGTGTTGCCACCCTATTTAGTACCATATCAGATCTCCCAACTATCATAGAGTAGGGTGGTGCTCTCTATCCCTCCGGTATAGCCTGTATGTAGAGCCCATGATAATAAGCAGCTCATGCTGCCTCTTGCTAGATCTCTACTGCATCGGCCTGTGCCACCCTCTCCCGCTGCTCTATCTCGGCTCTCAGATCAGTCATTTGCTGATCTCTGATGGCTATGGTGATCCATAGCTACTACATCTCTATCTCTAGGACCTAGATCCTTTCTCTCAAATCCTCTCCCCCTGTAGGCGGATCCTACCCAGCATCCACCTAACGGTGAGATGGCCTCACCACGTCATCGCCCTCATCAGTAGAACCCTATCCCCATGATTGTTTCTGGCTACTTGATCAAGAGCTCTGTCCTGTCTCCCTAGCTCTCCCTCTCCCTCCTCCATCTCCTCCATCCTCGTCATCTCCATCATCCCCCTGTGCTGCCAGCTGTGCATCAGGTACAATGAATCTAGGGAATGGGAACCTTTGCCGCTTTACCCTATAGGCCGCATCAGCACCTGCATCTACCATGTCTGGGAGGTAGTCCCATGGCTCCCAACGTATTGCTACTGTGTCTTGTACTACCTACTAGTAGTCCAGCATCAAAAGCCAACCCTATCCCTCCTTGTCCCTAACCTGAGCATAGGTGGTGGTCTCGGTGGGCACTCTCTACTAGTGCCTAAACTATCTCCAAATATGGGTGATCACAAATCTCTCAATGATATTCGAGTGCTGACCTACCAGTGGCTGGCTGCATAACATGTAATTGAGCTCCTCCTCCTGATCACCCCACTGCTCAACAACCCTGTATGGTCTCCACTGGAATGAGGTGAGCTCATCCAGTAATCTCTTGTAATAAGTCACATCCTCGCTATGTGACTGAGATATGAACCCTATGTACCTATAGATGTAGGGGTGTCTCTACTCCCTCAACTACACACATGGGCGCACAATGATGATGTGCTCCCATGCCCATACCTGTGCTAGGATAGCACCGCCCAGGTCCTGCTCTCCCGATATAAAATCTCATGGAGCTCATGGTACATATCTACAAGGATGGCTGGCCCCCATGCCATCTGCCATGGGTGTGGAATCAAGTTTGCCACTAACCTACCCCAACCTAGTGGGAACCCTCTTTGGCTCCTATCAGTAACCAGGGCCTGTGCTACTATAGAACATATGATGCATGGCACCAGAAAGTCCTTGCCAAACTCATACATCAACCGATCCCAGCTGAGGTGCCTATCCATAAATGTGACATCCTAAAACATGTCCTACATAATCTATCGCCCCTCTGTCAGATCCTGATCATAGTACACCTATGTCACCAAACAATCATGTCAGTTTCTATTATATGGAAACTTTACATCTATGACTATCTATAAACATGATTATACTTACAGGATCTCCGTGGCTCGAAACTCGTAGGATATGATAGACATCCTCTAGGCTAATAATAGCCTCTCTAGTGGGCAAGTGGAAGGTGTTATGCTCACTGTGCCACCTCTCAACCAATGTTGTAAGTAATCTATGATTTGCCCGAATGTGGGGCATCTGCAGCAAGTAGCTGAATCCCATCTCCCTAAGGTCTGCCCGTCCTGGATCATTTAGATCCCAGACACATCGTAGCCCAGTCACCCAAGGCACTCTAAGAAGCAGCACAGGAAAGTTCTCCTGCAAGCCATTTAACCCAAACTAGATGTTAGAACATATCATGATGGATGTATAAAATCAGTACAAAACATCTTTAAAAGCAAACATTGTCTAGACTCATGTCATTTTGCTCGAAAACATTAAAACATGTTAATTTTTCTATACTGTGCAATACTATTTTTTGACTAAGTATCATATGATACTTTTCTCAATAGTAGTGTGATAGTATCTTTGCCTATGATACTTCGCATAGTATCACATGATATTTCATCTAGTATCATGTGATATTGGATTCAATATTAGTGCGATACTATTTTGACCCACAAAGTATTGCACGATAGATATCCTCAAAGGGTGTGATACTTAGCAAGTATTGTACAATTTTTTGTACGAGGAAAATTTGAAAATTTTTAAAAACATTAAAAACATGTTTTAAATTGACATAAATACTCATAAATGACCTACAAAGTGAGTTTTTCTGAAAACATACTGGGGCACCATATTGCGGGGGCCGGTTATGCAACCGGGTGCGCTCAAATTGATGCCTATGGATTGGGATCGCTGCTTGCTGGGCCATTTTCTCTCTCTAAGCTCTTGATATTCTTAAATCACTAAAAGATAAATGATTTTGAAAATGACCTTTTTACCCCCTTTTATAGCATTTTGACTTTTTGACCTAATTTTCAAAACACCTCAAAATTGTGCAAAAAATGCACCCCTAGCTAATTTTGACATTTTGGATTTGTTTTCGGAAACAAAATTAAAATTTGAGTTCATCTTGATATTCAAAATCACATTTCAAAACTTTCCCCCTCTTTTGTGAAGTTGACTAACCATTTGAGGCCTGATCCTTTGATCTTCGTTGGGGCACCTTCATTTCTTCATCCCCATCTCTTTCAACCTCCTAGTCTTTCATTCATCTTCATTCGATTCATCTCTCTGAGGTTTGACTTCATTTTTATCCTATATCTTTCTTAGTCAAACCTAGTCAAACTAGGGCATATCTTCACTGCTTGATGGTTATCCTATCATCTTTTCACCTTCGATTATGATTTCTAGTGACTTGATCAACTTTATCACTTTGTTGTTCTCCTCTACCTGATTTCAATTTTGATTCTAAGGGGGTAGTACCTATCATCTTTAATCCTTGATTTAGCTTATCAATCAGCTTTGTTTGAGATTCTTATCTCTTATTTGAGACTTGATTATCACCTATCTATACAGGTGTTGGTCTTGTCTTTCATCTTATCTTTGTCAGCTTATGCTTATGCTTGTCCTGATATGTTCCCATCTGTCAAACACATGTCTAGGTTGTTTTGTGATCCCAAATTGATCTCACATTTCAATTTCATTCTTTGACTGCATGTGATCCCAAATCGATCTCACATTAGTCAAAGAGGGGCAAATGTATGCACCCTAAAATGGTTGCCTAGATTTTGGGCCCCCATTCAACAATTTATCAAATCCCTGAATCAATATTTTAAAAAATTAACATTTTTCAATTATATCAATTTCCTTGATCAAATCCTTTTTGTCATTTATTCGATTATTTTCTATGGGCTAACCATTTTATCCTAATTCTTTATTTAATTAAAAGGAATTCCCTCCCCTTTTATTAAATAAAAAGCCCCCACTTTTCCTCTTATCCTAAGTTGCACAAATAAAGCATTATCCTTATTTTATAAAAAGAAGAAAAACACCTTTTGTCTCATATGGACACAAAAGTCAACTCTTATTTTCTTATTGGAGGATATTTGTGCACATGGATTGCTCCTCTTTGATGCTCCACCCTTGATTAAATCTTTTGCCTCTTAATCTACATGGTCCATTCCTTTTCAATTCCTTTAAAAGGAGAGTTCTTTTCTCATTCTTGGATCCCCAAATTTTTATGCTAATCTTATGCTACAGGATTTCTTGGAGACTTTGAAGCTTTTGGAGATCATTTCTTGCATTCTAGTTTCATTTCTTGCATTATATCTTTCATGGCATCTAGCTTAGTTTCTTTATGCTCTAGATTAGGTCACATAGCTTAATTAGAAAGGGTTTGTAATAACTTAATTTTCATAGCTTAGCTTACATTGCATTGCATTCTCATTGATTCTTGAGGATATTGACATTCTTGCCCTTGTCTCATTGAATCTCCCATTGTGTGGTTTACTAGCAAGGTTGCATGCTTCAATAGCTCTACCTGAGAGCACCATCAACATCCTTGTGACTCCATGCCTAGGGAGCTCTAGGTCACTTTCTCAAGGTTTCCCATTCATGGATTCCCTTGGAAGTAATGACTTAGAGAAGTGCACTATTTAGTGTGTACACATATTTTAGTTCATGACATAAAAGAGTATAAAATATAAACCTTTATTGAACTTTTGTTATAACTAAAGATTCATTACTGCTCACTCCATAACAATGTACTTACCGCATCAATTCCTCTTTCCTCACCAGCGTCTCCTTAGTTGGATTCGGATCGACCAAAATGGAAATAATTTATGAACTGATTTTTTTAAAATTTCATCTTGACCATATTTACGGGGTTAGGGATATCTGTGATGTCCTCATCCATATCTAACGCTATTGCCTCTATTGTTGTAGATACTTTTCCATTTCCATGAACATCAATTTGTGACATGAATATCCGTAAAACTATGAGAATAACTCCAAAACGCTAAAGAAAAGAACATAATAATATAAAAAATTTCTTCTATCTAATTTGTGCAATTATAATAAGGCTTACCTTTGTTGAAGAATGGGTGGGAGTAACATCCCCGCCTCTATCATGTGGTGGTTCTATGTCATCCTATGACAAAGATTAAATATAAAAACTTCAGCAAAATGAAAATAATAGACTTAGCAAAAAAAACTTATTAATAAATGGTATATTGGAGTCATAAATTGGAGGTTAGTTTAAATGGTATATAGTACTTACCACCCCCGTGATAGTAACTTTGTTTATATTTGTATCATCTTAAAATGGAAGCACTTCCATGATAAGAGCATTTAGCCCTCTGAGTGAGTGTTCTAGGTCATGTCAAGCACCTTGAATCATCTCTTTGCTCAGATCAGACTTGTTCTCCTCATTTTGCTTCTATTTGTCCCTGATTTCAATATATTTCTGCATTTCCTGGCATTCTAGGCTAGGGTTTTGAGGTTTTTGACCTCAAGGTAAAAGTTGACCTTGGGGGTCAAAGTTGACCTCAACCCTAACCTAGGGCAAAGTCAACCGCATTCGTGACCCCCAATTCCAATTTCAAATTCCCATGATTTCTAGGTGTCTGGTTTCAGAGATATTTCTTTTCCCGCCTCTGGGTCGACCATTTCGGGTTTCAGAATGGTAAATCCTTAAATTGCATTTAATGTGGGTCCATTTCTAGGGGTTAAGGTTAATTGAGATTTAATTCTCCAATGTTGGCCTTCTCTAGAGGTTTGTGCCCTAGTTCACTATAAAAGGAGGTCTTCCTCTCTCATTTTCTTCATCAAGTTTCCAAGCAATCTCATGATCAAGGCATCAAGTGTGCAATCTCCTCTCTCAAGCTCTCAAGGTGATCAAGCAAGCATTCATTCAAACATTCAAGTCTTCTTCTCCATCCAAGTTCTCCATTGAAGATCAAGGATTCAAGCATTCAAGCCTTTGAAGGGATTCGGTTCAAGCATTCAAGATTCATCATTCAAACTATAGATCTAGCCATCATGGTGGTGTGATCTTCCTTCAAGATCCTTTGTTCATCTTCTAGATTCATTCATTCTTCTATCAAGGTGGATTCCAAGCATACAAGCATGGAGGTTTTGTATTTACTTTCATGGTTTTGATTTACATTTACCATTGTTGTATTCAAGCTTTCATATCAATATATTTGTTTACATTCGAAATACAATTGCATATCTATCAAATTGCATAGCTTCATTGTTAGATCTATTTCTACTACTTGCTATCATTCTCCATTTCAATTTCTATATTAAGGTTGATTCCAAACCGGGGTTTGACCAAGGCAAACCCCTCAAACAAACAACAAAAACCCTCTTTTTCTTGTAGATACAGGTGCAAAATTTTGGATCTAAGAGTAGATTTGGATAACCTTTTTGGTGAACTTCTGAGATCTGTGAACAAGGTCAAAATCGACCTTCAAATAAAGAATGTAGCCTTTGACCTTTTATGAGGGTCAAACACTACCTGCTGTCGGAAAGATAAAAGATTTCTGGGTTTTCTTCATCTCGGCATTTCCAGTCCGAAATAGGTTGCAAAATTGCCCGAAAGTACACATAGACATCAGAAATTGGCATTTTCCAAATTTTATCTATTTTGAGGTTAGTACTTGTATTTCAATTATTTTAGATTTCAAGCATAATTCTCCATAGGGAAATATAGAGTTTTCCTCTCTCTTTCATATTCTCCATAGTTTGATTCGATTGTGCATTAACCTTTTGGTTGATCAAATTGGATCTCTCCTTTGGGAATTTGGATCTAGGAGTGGATCTTATATTTTCCCCATACATTACATTGAATAGCGGTGATTCAATTTTACTACTATTCAGTATCTATGCAATTTAAATGGTAATCTATTAGCAGTTCTTCCCCTACACTTATTGATTTTATTGCACATACAAAAACATAATTCCCCTCACATGTCTCAAATATGCAATTGGGTCACTTATTAGTTGACCCAAGCCATGTACTATTTATAAAACCCACAATATTCCTTGTTTCTTTTGGTATTCCATCAACGTACATAGAAAATATTTTACTTTGATCATTCTCTTTCCATTGCATATAATTTTCTGGCAGCGCATACCTACACATACTTTTTTTATATCGAACAATCCACATCCAATCACTGTAATTGTAACAAGGTCTGACATAATCCATCAATTCAACAACTTTATTGTAACATACATTTATTCCATCCATGGAAAATAGGGCCATACCATGCAATGACAATGGAGCTATGCGATATATCCGCTCATTAACATAAAAATCAGTGTTAATTGGAGGTAGTTCCTTGGGTACCCATTCTTTCTGAAGATGTGTGTACCTCAAGGGCACCTTGACGTCACCTTTGGTCTCATCATCATAAGAACATTACCCCCCTTCAACAAGGAAAAAATGCACATGTTTATTAAATTTTCTTCTAATATTTTGACCTCTAGTTAATCTCCCTTTTTAGGCCTACTACATGTCAAACTTTTTGATGCAGGAGCATCCTAGGATTCTTGGCAATCCTATATCAACCAAAAATATGTTTGCCTTTGAAGGCAGATTGTTAGTTTTGATCTTGGTTTTTTGGATTACTTGCTCGGTTTGGGAGACTTGTTGCTCATTTCTGTGTTTACCAAGGTGCTCGGTCTTTGAAGAACGCTTGGTAACTGAAGGTGTCAATTGCTTCTGGCACTCAATGATAACTACGTTCCTCAGCCATGCTTGGCATGGTCAGTGTCTAGCACTTGGTTATTTCTTTATTGCTCGGTGTTCTTGCTTACCCGACCTGGATTGTTTGGATGGATCGACTTGGCCGACTGGTGCATTTAATTTGGGTCACGCTCCTCGAGTTATGGATTGACCATTGGGCATGAGAGAACCTAGATCTGGTGTGTTGCATTCTTCTATGTGGATCTGATGACCGTTTGGGGCCATCTTGGAGAGTTTATTTTATTTTTAAGGCTATTTGAGAGCCGACTGATGTTTTAGCATTTAATATTTGTTTGTAAGGGTTTATTGTTTCATCAGTTGACTTGTGGCTGGGAATCAATATTTAGAGAATGCTTGGGTAGTTGTTTTTGGAGGTAGATAGTTAGAAGGAAAGTTAGTAGCCTACGAGCTTAGGAACAGGAAGATTTCTTGGAAGTTTGAGTACAAGTTTAGATCTCTCTTGGATGCCTACCAGTGTGCTGCGTGTTGTAGACTTGGGCTAGCTAAATAATGATGTTGTAGAAAAGATTTAGATCTTGTGAGATCTTGTAGACTTTTACTTTCTTTGTATTTGGCCGCAACCGGTAAGGCCTTATAGCCCAACACATTGCATGTAATCGGTGATTTGATGAATAAAGACATCTGTTCTATTTCAGATTTGTTATTGTTGTTGTGTATTTCTGTTGCATATTGGTTTGGCTGCAAGGTCAGTCAGTCCTTAATTAGATCCACCAACCTTGATTGCATTAAGTGGTATCAGAGAAAAGTTTGTTCCTTTTTAAGAAAAGTCTGTTCCTATTGGAGACAAGTGGATCTTGTATGTTTGCATCTAGATCTTGATTTGAAGATGCCTCCGAGGAGAAATCATGAGATCTCAGAGGAAGAGGAAGCTACTGGAGAATTCAGTCTTGATGATTTTAGGACTTTGCAGAAACAAGTGAAAGATCTAAAAGAAGAATTGAGAAAGAAGAAGCCTACCTTGAAAGAGGATAGTGATGATGAATTTGAGGAAGATCATTTTGAAGAAGTTGTATAAGAAGCTAGAGATCTCGAGCAAAATCAAATTCTGAAAGCTATGTCTAAGATTGGGAAAAGACCTAAGATTAAAGTTTCTTCATTTGCTGGAAGCCTTAGGCCAGAAGAATTGATTGATTGGATCAATGAGATTGATGAGTACTTTGAGTATGAAGAAATAGAAGATCCTAATAGAGTTAGATTTGCAAAGACTAAGTTGAAAGGTCATGCAAATATCTAGTGGAGAGAAGTTCAGCTGGAAAGAGGTAGAAGAGGAAAAGAAAAGATCACTAAGTGGAACCAAATGGTTGACAAGTTGAAGAAGCAATTCATTCCAGTGGATTATGAATTGGACATGTTTAAGAAGATGCCAGCTTTGAAGCAGACTAAAAAATTGGTAAAGGAGTATACCGAGGAGTTTTACAAAATCCTGATTAGGACCGGTCATTCTGAAGTTGATAAAGAGAAGGTTGCTAGGTATGTCTATGGTTTGAGACCTAGTATTCAAGAAGAGTTACTTACTGTGTGGATGACAACAATCAGTGATGCTTATCAGATGGCATTAAAGATTGAAGAGACGCTAAATAAGAAGTATGAAAGAAAACAAAGCAATAGGAACCAAGGTGGTAAAACTGGTGAGGCCGTTACTGAAAGTAATGTGATAGAGAATCCTAAGTCTAATGTGGGATCTAGCAACGGTCAAGTTACTAAGCATGCTAGACAAAGAGGAAGGTGGAAGAATGAGTTCATCGGTACTTGTTATAACTATGGTGAAGCTGGTCATAGAAGTTTTCAATGTCCTAAGAAAAGAGTTGCACTGACTGCTAAAGAAGATATTGTGAATGTTGCAGAAAAAGGTGAGACACTTATCACTAGGAGATTAGCTGCATGTGTCCATGAACCAGTGCAAAGAAGGAATTTGTTCAGAACCAGATGTAAGTGCAAGGATAAGGTATGTAATGTTATAGTTGATGGTGGAAGTTTTGAGAACTTTGTTTCAGAAGAGATGGTTAGTAAGTTGAATTTGGAAAGAAAGAAACATCCTTATCCTTATCAAATTAGTTAGATACAAGATGTATCTAAGGTTAGGATTGAAGAACAATGCTTGGTTAATTTTTAGATTGGATCTTATCATGATGAGATATTGTGTGATATATTGCCTATGGATGCTTGTCATCTATTGCTTGGTAGACCTTGGCAGTTTGATAGGAATGTTTTATTTGATGGTCGTGCTAATACCTATGTGGTTAGGCATGAAGGAGCTCGACATAAGCTGATACCTTTACAAGAAACAAGGGTTAAGGAATGTGTTGTCCTTATGATAAACCTCAGGAGCAGAGGATTAATGAACCTATTCCTATGAAGTCTAGTTTGAAGGAGAAGGAGAATGATATTTTTGAAGAGTTTGTTGAGATTAAGAGACAGATGATCTTTTTGACAGAGATGGTACAACAAATGGTGAAATTCATGACACAAAAAGATGCAAATTGTATTGAGTTGATTAAGGAGTCTAAAAAAGATGAACCTTACCAATGCACTAATGTGGTCGGTAGTGGTCAGAGTCAGTTGTTATCAGTTGCTGACTGGAAGGATAAGAAAAGTGGAAAGCAGAAGAACTTGCTGCAGGGAGAAATGAATGAAGTAAAGACAACTTGGGATGAAGGACAAGATGAGATATGAGTTAAGAATAGATTTGGTATACCTATATTGATTCCTTTGAGATGTTCCTGATTTCCTTATGAGAAAATATTTCTTACCTGGGGTGTTTGGTGCAGGAGCATCCTAGGATTCTTGGCAATCCTGTATAAACCAAAAATATGTTTGTCTTTGAAGGTAGATTATTAGTTTTGATCTTGGTTTGTTGGAGTACTTTCTTAGTTTGGGAGACTGGTTGCTCAATTTCTATGTTTACCGGGGTGCTTGGTCTCTGAAGAATGCTTGGTAATTGAAGGCGTCAGTTTATTCTAGCACTCGACGATAACTGCGTTCCTCGATCATGCTTGGCATGGTCAGTGACTGGTGCTCAATTATTTCTCTGTTGCTTGGTGTTCTTTCTTACCGACCTAGATTGTTTGGAGGGATTAGCTTGGCCAACTGGTGCATTTAATTTGGGTCGCACTCCTCGAGTTATGGATTGACCGTTGGGCATGAGAGGACCTAGATCTGGCATGTTGCATTCTTCTATGCATATTTGATGACCATTTGGGGCCATCTTGGAGAGTTGATTTTATTTGTAAGGCTATTTGAGAGCCGACTAATGTTTTAGCATTTAATATTTGTTTGTAAGGGTTTATTGTTTCATCAGTTGACTTGTGGTTGGGAATCAATATTTAGAGGATGCTTTGGTAGTTGTTTTGGGATGCAGATAGTTGGAAGGAAAGTTAGTAGCTTGCGAGCTTAGGAACAAGAAGATTGCTTGGAAGTTTGAGTACAAGTTTAGATCTCTCCTGGATGCCTACTAGTGTGCTGCATGTTGTAGACCTGGGCTAGCTGAATACTGATGTTGTAGAAAAGATTTGGATCCTATGAGATCTTGTAGACTGTTACTTTCTTTGTATCTGGCCGCAACTGGGAAGGCCTTACAACCTGACACATTGCATGTAATTGGTGATTTGATGAATAAAGACTTCTGTTCTATTTTAGATTTGTTGTTATTGTTGTGTATTTACACTACATATTGGTTTGGCTGCAAGGTCGATTAGTCCTTAATTGGATCCACCAACCTTGATTGCATCACTTTCATATTTTATTCTCGCATTTCCCTCACTCGAGGAAGATAGATCTGACATGTACCTATTTGTTGGTTCCTGTAGTCCATCAAATGAGATATATAGCTGGTAAGGAGTGATATATTTTGTTAAGTGAGGGTAATATTGATGAAGTTGGTCCTAAAATAGATGTTGAGGGTAGTAGTGTTAAATCATGAGCAAGTTAGTACCTTGTTATTAAACCAATCAATGAAGATGGGCGTAAAGAGAAAACAAGCAATTAATAAACTATTTCTATAGGGTGTATTGACTTATACATGTTGATCGATGTCACTATGTAGGATCCTCCTAAAAGGGGTTAAATTTTCTGCATATGTGAATCATTTATCTTAAGTTAGCTAAACATTACATGATATGTATGCTACAAATTACGTAGAAGACAACATGAACAATATGCATTCTTCATAATCATTGTATATTTTTTAATTTCTTGTCTTTACCTTATGTGTGGAATGCAAGATCATCAATAGAAGGGGTGAAGATGTGTGTAGTCAATTGCTTGTTTCTACGAAGGGTGAAAATGACACAAAATATATACATGTAATTAGCAACAATTAATTGAGCATCCTAAGTAATACATTGGTAATTTCTTAAACAATAAAAACATTAAATATATGAGTAATAATTGAAACACATGTAGCATAAATCACATATGTTGTAACCATTAGAATTGAACACAATGAATTAATTGTATATTTTTCAATTCCTTATCTTTACCTTATGTGTGGAATGCAAGATCGTCAATAGAAGGGGTGACGATGTGTGTAGTCAATTGCCTATTTCCAAAAAGGGTGACAATCACACAAAATATATACATGTAATCAAAAACATTTAATTGAGCATCATAAGCAATACATTGGTAATTTCTTAAACAATAAATACATTAAATATACGAGTAATAATTGAAACACATGTATCATAAATCACATATGTTGTAATCATTAGAATTGAACACAATGAATTAATTGTATATTTTTTAATTATTTGTCTTTACCTTATGTGTGGAATGCAAGATCATCAATAAAAGGGGTGACGATGTGTGTAGTCAATTCCCTGTTTCCACAAAAAAGTGACAATCACACACAATATATATACATGTAATCAACAATATTTAATTGAGTATCATAAGCAATACATTGGTAATTTCTTAAATAATAAATACATTAAATATAGTAATAATTGAAACACGTGTATCATAAATTACTTATGTTATAATCATTATAATTGAACACAATGAATTACTTGTATATTTTTTAATTTCTTTTCTTTACCTTATGTGTGAATGCAAGATCATTAACAGAAGGGGCGACATCCATGTGTGTAGTCAATTGCCTGATTCCACAAAGGGTGAAAATCACACTTTGAAATATATACATGTAATCAGCACCAATTAATTGAGCATCATTAAATATATGAGTAATAATTGAAACATGTGTATCATAAATCACATAAGTTGTAATCATTAGAATTGAGCACAATGAATTAATTATACCATGGCATTAGAGTTGAATACATCAATAAATCAATATTAAATATATATATAAATAATCAAATCACATACCTTGTACATTTCAATCATGTCATTGATCATCTTCTTCATGAATATCATCATCATCATCATCATCGTCATCGTCATCATCATCATCATCATCACCACCACCACCACCACCACCACCATCTTCTTCTTCATCATCATCTTCTTCTTCATCATCTTCATCTTCTTCTTCATCATCTTCTTCATCTTCTTCTTTCATCACATTATACTTTACCGACTTTCCTCTTCGATCATGTCTAACAACAAATGACCAACCTGATTTATGTGGAACCTCTAAGTAAAACACTTTCTCACATTATCTTGGAAGAGCATAGGGCTCATCTCCAACTAGCTCAAATGACCTTGTATTAATCATTGCAAATTTATTATCATGTTCAATAATAGTTCTATCAGGATCATTTTGATTCAGTCATAGCATGTACCATTTGATGACAAATAGAACTAATTTGAAGGATTTAAAGTCGCACTCAAGTATACCATCCAAGATGCCATATTATTGATTTTGATATTGTTGAGGATGTATGTCATTTCTAGATGAAATATTAGTGACCTTGAAGACTACAGTTATCTCAGAATTATAAGTTTTCTTCGTGTCATCCAAAATTTTTATGAGAAATTTGTGGTTGTGATAGTACATAACTTTGTGGTGCTTGACCTACAATTTTTCAAGCGTGTGAAAATTATTTGCATCATGAGTTGATATTAAACATATGGGTCATGATGATTAATAATTTTTTACGTACCTGTCTACCTCTTAAACCATATGCTAGATCAATTACCATTGGCATAACATTGAAATCTCCATTACGATGAGCTTCTTTATTCAATGAAGCAACACCTTCCCATGTTAATGAGTGACCATTTTGTTGACACCTTTCAATCCATACCATCATCCAATAAAGATTGTTGACAATATACAAATGTAGTGCGTCCCACTCTCGACCAACTGTATAAAAAATAGACCAATTAAAAAAAACTTATATTGATGAGTAATACGAATTAATTAACTACAATAACATTTTATAATTACCTCTCACTTTCCTCAATCTACCTTTCCCCATTAAGTACTCCCCTTCAAATTTGTTAATGAAGTTGGGATCCCAAATACGATCTACATGGATCTTTGTTGCAAACTTAGGAAGATATTCACTAATGTACACCATGGTCTGGTATACCATATATCTCTCCACCATAGAACCCTCAAGATGTGCTCTATGTCAAACCAAGCCCTTCAAAAATTTCAAGTGCCACTCAACCATCCACATTGACCTAGTTTGTACAGGTTCACATAATTCAATATCCTCAAGTTGATGTATGAAGTAGTGTTCTTGTGCATTGAAAAAAGTTGAAGGTAGACACTTTTGCATTTCACACATAAGATGAGGAATTTTTCTCTTCCAATATTTTATATCTTCTTTATTGATTTCTTTTTATGACAACCACCTCATGTATCTTCCAAGATCATATATAACTTGTTTGACACTATTGTCGAAGTGGTGTGGGAGAGATAAAGGTAGAACGTATTGTAATAATTGTAAATTGATCTTTTCAATATTTTATAAAATAATACAATGAAAACTACATGCAGTATACAAATATATAGTGAATACAGAATAACATGAATTACCTTAATAAATGTATGCCAATCATGTATTTTCATCCCTAGCCCAAATTCACTTTTCTTTGATATGAGATTGTTTATGTTCACAAAAAATCTTATGCGAAATCAAATTTTTTGTATGACTTCTTTTATAGCATTGCTTTGCTGCTCTGAAAATAACCAAGGAAGGGAACTTATATAAATATGGTCTCCATTGTTATTTGATCGAATGACATTTTTCATTGCATTGTTGGATTCTTCAACGTCACTACAAATTTTGACAATTTTGTCTTTGTCATGCCTTCCATCCAATATTTTCCATAATGTCTATGTTACATTCTTTTCAATATGCATAGCATCAAACAAATGCATGATTGGGAGTTGCTCATAGTACACCAACCTACTAAATTATGTAGGATAAATTTTTAGTCCTTTTGGAAGTTAGTCATTAATGCCTTGACGACCTTCATGAGCATCAATTACATCATCAGTAAACACAACACAATATCAAAATATAAATTTCAAACAAAAACCATCAGATGGAATGACATTACCTCGACGATTTATTCTATTATATTCTAACTTCCATAGATGAGGTGTCATTATCTGTGGCTTTGATGTAGTCTCTTCATTCCCATTGAAAATATGTTTTTCAGTAATTCGGTACTTATGATTTATGTGGAGAAAGTGTTTATAGTCATTGAACACCTTCTTTCCTAAACTTTTTGAATGATGAGATTTCATCTTTGGACCACAAACTGGACCTGCAAATTTTCCCTTTGTCCGAAGACCTACAAGATCACGTATAATTGGATTAAATATGTTAATTTGGATAATTACAATTATCATGCACAACTTAAACATACAAGAAAAATATGTTAGCACTATAACATACTAAAAAAGAGGTGTTAACAAGAGAACATACCACAAAAATGTGTTAGCCCAGGGGCATCATGTATTGTCCACACAAGCATTGCATGGAATTGAAATTGTCTATGTCCTATTGGTCTAGAGATGTCATAGATAGTGACCTTATTCCATAACACCAACAACTCATCGATAAGGGGCTCAATATATACATTCATATCTTTAACTTGGTACTTACCTAGCTAAATGAACAAAAATATTACATAATTATTATGACCATTTTGATGGGGTATTTATAATAAATTAATTTAGATGACTATTAAATGAAAAATACCTGGAACAATCATTGCCAATATTATGTGCTCCCTCTTTATAGATGTCCAAGGAGGAATGTTATTTTTGATAACAAAAATAGGCCACACCGAGTAAATAGATCTCATCTCTCCAAATAGATTGACACCATCTGCTACCAATGAAAGATAGAGATTACGAGGTTCTTCTTTAAAGTATGGCCAAGTTTCCTGTATTTTCTTAAATGCCAAACCATCCATAGGCATTCACATAATATCATCTTGACTTCTATTGTGTGCATGGTAATCCATAAATTGTGCCAAGCTAGTGCACTTGAATAATCATTGCAGACGTGGACTAATGGGATATACCAAAGAACCTTGCGAGGCACCTTTTTTGTTATTTGATCTGATCAATATCTACTAATATGACAATTAGGGCATTCTATTGCAAATTCATGTTGTTTATGATATATAATATGATCATTTGGACATGCACGTATTGTTTGATAATCCATTCCAATTTTTTTTATAATTGCAGATAATTCTCGGTATGAGCAAGGTAGAATGTTTGATGGTGGTAACATCCACTCACCTATCAACCTATGGAAAAAAATATAATTTTTTAATATAAATACTATTCATTGGTACATGATTCACCCTTTGTTAACTATAAGGAAATTACGACTAAAAAAGATGACATATATGACATACCTTAACATACATGTGATTGCTACATTGGATAAACCATTCATAATCTTCAAGTTCACCAACAACAATACAACAACAAGAATATTTGTGTGGGAGCCTTCGTATAGGGGCTCGCATGCCTTCTCAAGTATAGGTACATCAAGGCCATCTTCATCATCATCATCAGTTGTGCCAGTACCATCATCTTAATCATCATGATCAGTTGCACCAGTACCATCATCTTCAATTGTGTTATCTATCGCAGGATCATATTCTTCCACGGGATCACTATCTTTTGCTTCAATATTCACACCTCCATGTTCCCCTAGTTGGAAATTCACATTCTCTAGATTGTCATGGTCCATAACATGAAACCTAGGGTGGTTGACCCATATCGAAATGATGACCTTAAATTAACCATGACCATGATGTCATCATCAAATGATTTCTTATGTATATAAATTGTTAAAATAAAATATTAAAATACATACCAATGGATGAAATTTGTTTCCCCCTTCAATGTGGCCATGCTTCCTACAATATTTCTCAATTTTTTTATTAGATATCTTCGAGTCTTTAAGCCCTTGCAAATTTTGCAAGGGCAATAATATTTTCCATCACCTATTCTTTTCAAGTTAGACCACAATCTAGAAATTTTCTCCTTATTTTGTTCTGGGTTGATCTATTGGTAGACATGGTCTTTCTTCATAGGAAAAAAAATTGGGCTATAATTATACCAAAAAATTGTCTCCTATACTCTGAATCAAGATATTAATGTTGTCATTTGTCAAATATAAAAATACTAGCATTAATGTTGTCATCTGTCAAATATAAAAATACTACCATTTGTAGTATCTTGTATATAGCATTATTAGTAGTTCTTTACTCCCTTTTGATTTACTATACTGTCAAATTGTGATAGTCAAACAAATCTCTTCTCAGACAGTCACAAAAATGAACCAAAATAAAGTGTTCCTTATTCTCTATTCTTTGGGACACACTTAGGAAAGTGATTTATTTATCTAGTTGGGCTAATATCTATTGTGTGCAGAGATAATTGAAGATGGAATTTAATTGGTTAAGGACAAGGTGGAAAGTTTATGCATGGTAAGGTGATGATAACTCAAAGTGTATGCACAAAGATGTTTTGTGAAGTTGTAAGTACGACCTTGAATGGAATGACTCGTTACTTGTAAATTGAATAGAATGTTGATGGAAGAAGGATGATTTGTTTGCAACCTACAGATATAGTCACTAAACAACCATTTTTTCAACTCTATTTTTTTTCAAATTTAAGATTTTTTATTCACTTAAAATAGTAAACTAAACTTTTTTGTATTTATATACAAAGTAAACATGATAGAAAAATAGAAACCTGTTTAATTTTAACTAGAATACACCAAAGAGTACTATCAGAAATATTGACTGTTTACAATCATGAACAGTAAACCTAAATCAGGTAGCTCATTTTTTATCAGCATGTGTAGTCTCGCAATATCAAAAAATGTGTAGTCTTAGAACTGTCCATTTCTCTATGTCTATGAAAAATGAATGAAATACCAAGTTGATTGGGACAATGGAATTTACAAAGTAAGGAAAGGTGAGAGGATCAATCAAATAGTCACAAAAAGAAACACACTTTGTCAACACTGTTCAAAATCTTTTTACCAAGAACATACATAGGAAATAAAAAAGGGACAAAAGACAAGAAATAAGAAAAATCATTAGGATATAGAAAAATCATTAAGACTGTACAAAATCAAGTTCTAGAAATGGACGGTTCTGATGCTTTTCCATTACACAATTGAGCATTCATCATTTGGTACTTCTTGGTGTATTCCATTTAAGTATTGTGGAATCCATTCTATGGGAGAAGAGGAGGATCTACAAGCATTGTACAGACTGTGGCTAAATAAGAAAGCATTATATCTATCATTTGGATGTCTCTTTGCATGGTTTTTACATTATTGTTGCTTTGAACAAGTTCCAAATGTGTTGAAGAAGGTTTGAACATCAATTTATAAACATTCTTCAATGCAATAAAAACATAATGAAAATAATTAAGATAAGGTTGAGTAATAATAAGAAACCATGGGATTCAAAATTAAATTTAGCTCTATGGGCTGATAGAGTGACAATAAAAAAGTCAATAGGGCTTTCTCCTTATGAACTAGTCTATGGAAAAAAGGCAAGATTTCCATTGAATGGTTACTTCAAGTATTTCATGTGCAGATATAATGTGGGATGTTGATAGTATTGTCTCATGGGCAACACTTAAGGGTCATCAATTTGAATAATTGACACAATGTAAGTCCAATGAAAAAATGGTCAAAAAACCAAAAATTTCTTATATCGGCATAAGTTGTCCCGATCGGGATAGGTCACAATAGTAGCAGTCTGATAGCAGAGAAAGAAGTGGCCATATTGTTAGGATAACAATTACCAATGGTCTTAGGAATTTTAGGCAGCAACATAACTCATACCGAGAGTTCTATCAGGCATACAAAAGCATCAACAAAAGAAAACATCAAGCACTCTGATCCCCAATTAAAACTTCAGGATATCTTTGGGCGATAAACCTATCGAAGGAAAAGGGAGATTGATAAGGAACAATTTTGAGCATCCCAATCATGGATGAAGTTATGGGAGAGACTTATAGTAATAGTTTCATTGGGAGAATTTGTAGTTCGGCAGAAGAAGAATGTGCCCATCTCGATGGCCGATAGAATCATTGGTGAAATTTACGTCGATTGACAATGTTTATAACAGACCGGTGACACATATGGAGATGTTTTCATTAGGAAGGAATGGATATCGTGTGAACTTGTAATCAAGATTCTCGATCACCGATGAGGTGATCGGGAAAAGATGTGGCGATATAATGAACAAGTTAATCAGAGAATGTATAACTTGATGAAGGGAGAAATATTGTTATACCAGAATAACCTGTGGCAATAAGCAATCGTTAATTCACGGGTCTGAATTCCTAAGCAAATTGGATGCCATTAATGAAATTTGGAGAATGAAAAAATTTATTACATGATAGAAATAATTATAAGATTAAGAGGATCCCAACAATTCCAAGTGAATAATTACATCAACAGGCTATTGCAAAGAGTTTATACAAAAAATTTGGGAAGCCATGGAACCTTCAGGATCATCCAGCAAGAGGAAGGCACAAGTAGACTTGAAACCAGTAATGAAAAAATAGAAATAATTTGAAGAAGCTCCCCCAAGAAAATTAAACCAGGATCTTATTGATCAAATGCATGGCCCTGGGCCTAAATCGTGAAGAATCAAGCATATGGTGCCAGAGAGGGATAAATTGGAGGATAAATTCAAGAATGTTGGGGATGTTTGGACTTGAATTCATGGATATGAGTTATTTATTTTCCATTACATCAAGAGGAATACATAAATCCTTCTCAGAAATCTATGGCATTTGAATTTAGGTAGGTTAATTGTCCCTAATGTATTCCTAAATGTTGAATTTCTTAAAATTCTGGTTGATAATTATGGTTCTGAGGAAAGGTGTATCAAAGACAAAGATGGAAATATTTTTTTTCAAATTTTGGTAGAAATGATAGAGGATGTTTTTTGTTTAGAACCAAGATTCGTTGTTAAGCTTTATTTCACTAAGTTACATGATGATTTCATAATAGTAGACACAACCTATAAGACTTGGAAATTTGCAGTTCATAAAAGGGATTCAAGTGCCCTAACTGATGAGGATGAACCTCTGTATAATGCTATTTTGTTCAAAAGATATATGGAGGTTACATACATGTTGTGTGGACAGTTGGGAGGAGTAGAAGTTCCTGACTTGATGACTGAGGGACCCATGGTCTTAGCCACATATATACAGATGTATGAGGTGCGACCCTTTGACTATGCATCTTACTTGGTAAAATGTTTGCATGATGGATTTGTCTTCTTCGAGGACAACATACAACCTACTTTCAAACATTATTCTTTTCTTATGCACATTATCTTTTTTTATGGTCATAGACTTGGGGTTTGGCCAGAGAAATTAAGTTTAAACTTGAAAAGCCAAGATGGGAAAGATCAACTAGTTTAACTATGGACCTCAATTTGGCATTCTCAGTATGAGTTTTTAGATTATGTAGCCTTTGAAGAATTTTTTATCAAACCATCATCCAGGATGTTTGGGGTTGTTATCAATCATTCCATTTCTGAAGAAATAAAATGGTTCCTGAGACCTAATGAATTTGGTTTACAAAATATTGTCAATCACAATTGGGGTGATTGGTATGTGTATGATTCATTCACTTGAATTAGAGTGTATGTATGCAAGGAGACACCACTTAGATTACCCAAATATGTCCCTGATAGAATTTTCTATTTGGAAATTGTGAGACAAATGGGTTTATCAAGAAATAAGAATTTTGGAGGATCACTGCATAAACAAACTTTTCTGCCTAGAACCCTAATATTTGGGGATTTTACCATTGTCTCTTCAAAAGCATATGAGATTGTTGACAAGAGATTGAAGGATGAATATCATATGTTACATCATGTGCCTAGGAATAACTATGATCCAGAAGGATATATTCTCTCTTGTAGGAAGAGTTAGAATTTGGGAGATTATCCACATCAAGCATGTGTTAATGAAGATATATTTAAGAATATGGAAGATGAAGAAGCACAAAAAATGGTTGATAAGTATAACATGGATTTGGCTCAGAAGAAAGAAGAGTTGGCTTGTATGATGAATGAGGCTCATGATTCTGAAGGAGAAAATGTTCCTGAAGTTATGTCCATACATTTTGAGAATGAACCAAGAGACGACCCATATCAAGATGAACTGATTGTTTCTGTATTAGGAGTGCACCAAGATGATAGGTTAGATGAGTTCCATACATTTTTGTTTGATGGTAATTTTGTGAAGTTGAAGGAATTCATGGTTTTCTTATATAATTTAAAGGGAAAGAAATTGAGGGATTCTATTCCATCATTGACTCTAGGAAGTCAAGCAGAATTAATGGAGAAATTGAAAAGGGAAATCCAGGAGGAACTGAAAATAATGACACCAGAAAAGGGGAAGCAATACCTTATTGAGGCTAGTGTCATATTATTTCCTGGTTGGGATCTCATTGCTACTTTTATTTTTGACAACATGATGAAAGTTGACAAGAAAGATTACAAATTTGATGTACAGGGTGTGAAGGACATTTTTATTGGGTCTAGCTTTTTTGAGGAAGAGGAAACCATGTTATTAAGGGAGATGTACCCATCCCACAAAAGACCTGAGATCATCGATGTGGATAAAGCATTCGGCCACATGATGACTCTCAAAGCTGGGGAAACAAATCTTGTTTCTACTGCAGACATTGCCATTGATATTTCAAAATTAAACAAAAAACAAATTGAAAGACTCATTAAGGAAAGAAATAAATGGAACCACTTGTATGAAGAAAAATGTAGGACAAGTGGTGTGGATGTTCCTATGATTATAAAAAGCCCTAATAATTCTAAATGGAAGAAGAAATATGATGAACTGGTTGAAGAGAACAAGAAAATCACAAAGAAGTTTAAACCATAAAAAATGATGCTTCTGTATTTATACTAAAGGAAAGATTTAAAGGTTTAATAAAACTATTGGAAACCTTTTGGGAAAGTTTTAGGATGAACTACAATTGCACTTTATCTCATGACCACATAAAGTATAGGTTGCAAATGATGCTAAAGGACAACCCTAATCAAAATTTGGTTTCAAAGATTGAAAAAAATGATCAGAGAACATGATGAATATGGAGAAGAGATTAGTAGTGACTTTGAAGGGTTTAGAGGACTGATAAAAAAGGGGTTCCACCATTGATGGAGAAAAATAAATAAATTAGGGATAAAGGTGCTTGGATTATAGATTGCCAAAAGATATTGGATGATGCCCCGAGTGCTGCTCGAGAAGACTCCTTCGAAATGAAAGCCACAATGGAGATGATCAATTAGTTTATCGACTTGGAGATATTGATCATAAATGTAATTGATGATGCTAACACTTATGACTCGACTGGATACCTTCAACACATTGAGGAATGTGGAAATTTTTTGGGAGATTAAGTTGTTTAAACATTGTACTTTTTTGAGAAGTTGTGAACTATTAGCTATAGTTATGTTTTAGTTAGCCAATAGTTGTTTTGAAGGGAGACATCCTTTCATTTTGTAACTGACTACTCTACTATAAATGAGAGTCAATAGAATAGTTAGATATCATATCATAGATAGGAAAAATAGTTTTTGGATTTGCAATTGTGAATTTTGAACTCTAATGTACCTTTTTCAACATCAATAAAAATTTGAGTGTTTTCTCTCATATTGGTGGAAAAGTTTGAATTCTGATTTAATTAGTCCTTTAGATAAATCTAACCATTTTAGATTGCTTCATTGTGTTAAATTATCATTCTATTATAATTTTAAATAAGTACAGTTTGATTATCAGTTGAAAGGTGTGGTTATCAAACTTTCCTTTGTTCTATTGGTCTCTCAGATCAAAGTTGGAAGATGGTGTTGGAAGATCTAAATAAGATTGTTGATCTAATTCATAGGTCTTAGGTGATTATTAATTAGATTGAGGAAATAGAGATATGGAGACTAAGATTTTGTAGATCCAAAGAAGTAGGGTCAAGGGTGCCCCAAGCATCAATGATGTACACATTGGAACTTAAATAGTATTAGAACTTTGTTATTGTGGAACCTTCAAGACCTTAATGCAATTTTTATATACTCATCATCTAGAGAACAACATATCCTTCATGAAGAAGCCTCTATTTTATTATTAGAACAAGCATTTCCTATTTGTTGACTGTCACAAATCATACTTGTTAAACAATGATATAACGAATACTAAATTTTATCTAAGTTTAGATACTAAATATATTAATGGTGAAATTTACAAGTAAATTATTCTAGAAGAGAT